>CM056059.1:279913671-280316171 GCA_029574335.1 Rana kukunoris
TACCCACACACTACCCGATGAATCCATATACAGGAAGCGGCCAGTAACATAAAGGATTACTAAGGTACAGTGGATCAAAAAAAAAAAATGTGGTTTAGTAATTATGCATATGACATGTGCGTATCATTTTTTATTTTTTTTTGGTGGGGGAGTGTATCTTGGGTGGACAGATGACAGCTGAGCAAAGCGGAGTCCGCACAAGGACACAGACCGTGTGAAAGAGGCCTTACAGGGCCTGAGTTAGGTGAACTGTATTGGTTGTGAATGATGACCTCAATGTTATTATCCAGATGTTAAAAAAAAAAAAAAAAAAAAAAACATAAAAGAGGAGAAAAAGGCAAAATATTGAACTCCCATTGGGCACACAGGAACACTGTGATTGTAATGCAAATTTATGTTTATGACATACCTTGAATGAGAAACAGAAGGTGCTAAGTTTGTAAATATGATATCATTTACATTTTTTTACTTTTATCTTAATAGAATGAGAAACAAATAACTTATAGTTTTTGGATTGTGTTTTTTTTTTTCTGCAGGGCAGAAGATCCACAAGAAACAGGTGATTACTTGTCTGTATGTTTGTCAATGTTAGGTGCAAAAATAAGAAAAAACCTCTAAGAATGTGTCGTGAAAGAAGTTGCCTGACCTAGGAGAAAAGGCCCTGGTGGAAATGCAGCTGATGCAGTGTTGTGATCTATGTCCTTTCCAAAGTACCCACATATATTCAATTATCATTGTCTAATCTTGCCAATTTTACTACAATGGGTGACAATTAGAATGATCATATGTTATGAAAGACACCAGCAAACACACTTAGTAAACCAATATTGGTGCAAAGTTTGTTGGCTTGGCTAAATTCTTCTTTCAGTAGACTGACTCCTCTTCCTCCAAGTAAAGAGTGTGACCTGGGCTGCTTCCTCAAGTTAAAGCTGACTTTCACCCTCAAAATCAAACTTGAGCTGCCCTACCTCCTTCCCCTCCCTTTCTTACCAATGGGCATTTTGTTTTGTGCTAGGATGTGACAGCGATATGTTCTCCCTGTTGCCTAAACATGCAGAGATGTGCAGCAGGACTTGGGTCCCTAGAGAACCCTGTGGCACATCTGCACATATTGCGCAACCATAAAATAATAATCTAAAAAAGAAAGGTGCAATCAGCACAAAAATTCAACTAAAACCTCCCGTTTGCAAGCTGAACACTAAAGAATTTTCACGCAATTCAAATGGCAATTATTAAAACAGAATAAGTGCAGTGCAATTCAATCATTTAAAAAATTGACAGAATAGTATTCTCAGAAAAGTAATGTGATGGAGTAACAGTCTAGAGCAGGGATCCTCAAACTACGGCCCTCCAGCTGTTGTGGAACTACACATCCCATGAGGCATTGTAACATACTGACATTCACAGACATGACTGGGCATGATGGGAATTGTAGTTTCTGAACAACTGGAGGGCCGTAGTTTGAGGATCCCTGGTCTAGAGAAATGGTGAACAACAAAATCCACAGAGTCTTCCACCAGTGCTAAAGAAGTCCACAATGGGTGACAATCCCTCCACCTCTGGTCTAACTAATTACTCTCACCTTACAGCATAGACCCCTGAGCGAACAGGTGGTCATGCAAGCAGAACTCAAAAGTTAAACCGTACCATAAGCTTCTTACACGTCTCCTGAATTCTCAGCAAGGACATCAGATGATATACAATAAAAGAGAGGATCTAAGTGCTCACTGCTTTAAACGGTATAAATTGATTGATGTGTTCTCACACAAACTACTCACATTAAAACCAATAAAAGGTAGCATGTATAAACGACATGGGTATCACTTCCGAAGGACGCTCTTAAACCAAGTTACTCTTAAACCAAGGTTTCACTGTATAAGGAATTTAGGATATCAATCCTGCCTACAATTTGTTCAATGTATAATCTATAATCTACTATATATTTTGACAAAGAAAAATAGAAAATAAACAGCACGGGCAGATACCCTAAAGACCTGTAGGATTTATATAACGCCATCATGTGGCTGTTAATGTTATTACACCTACACAATATATCTATTGAATGTGATTATATATTTTGTATTCAATCACCCGATGCTGTTCTTCAAAAATAATTCAAATACAATAAATACAGTAAATGCATGTCAGAAATAACCCATGCAAATAAAAATCAAATACAATTACATTAAAACACAAATATTTCTGAAATTGATAAAATTAATTAATAAAAATTAATACAAATAAAATAAACTGATCTACCAAATAATCCATAATTCTAAGTAAAAAAAAGGGGGGGGGGATTTATTTATCCGATTATAAGACAGTTGAGGTCAAAATCGACATTTAACCCATCAGGTGTCAAAACCTTGGCCCCAATCCAATAGAATACTTGCTGACTAATATGACGGATATAATTTCTATCCCTCCAATGTCGATTCACCGTTCGATCCCCCAGAATTTCAGGCTTCTAGGATACCTTTTGTGGTATTGCCTAAAATGTCTAGAGACACTGTGGGTTCAAAGACCCCTCTTAATATTATTTACGTGCTCCCCGATCCAAACCCCCAACAGTCTTGAGGTCTGGCCCATAAACTAGAACCCACGGTTGCATTTCAGCATATAGACCACGCCAACAGGCATGTGATGAGGTTCTTAATTGTATAAGATTTTTTTTCATAGAAAAATAAGTAAACTTACGTTTTTTAGTATTGAAGTTACACTGTTTGCACGCTTGACAGCGTCCATGAATACATGTAAGGAATGAAAAAAATCTACTCTCTTTGAAAACAGGTGGGCCGATTACCCCTGGGGCAATCACATCCCTTAAGGTAGGTGCCCTTTTATAAATAAATAGAGGGTGCAGAGGAAGAACAGCTCCCAGAACCTTATCTTTTCTTAATACTGTACCTCCCAATGTTTTTCCACTATTTTTTCAAACTGTTTTATGTTGGATGTTATAATCCAAAACAATTGGGTCTAAATAATCAGCTTATTTTTTGGATAATACTTTACGTTTAAAACCTTTCTGAACAAAGAGGCCTAAGTCTTCTTTAAATTAAAGGAGTTGTAAAGATTTTTTTTTTTTTCACCTTAATGCAATCTAGGTACTGTTGCCGTTGTCTATATGCTGGAATGCAACTGTGGGTTCCAGTATATAGGCTGGACCTCAAGACTGTTGGGGGTTTCGGATCGGGGAGCACGTAAATAATATTAAGAGAGGTCTTTGAACCCACAGTGTCTCTAGACATTTTTGGCAATGCCACAATAGGGATCCTAGATGCTTGAAATTTTGGGGGATGGAACAGGTGGATCGACATTGGAGGGGTGGAAATGATATCCGTCAGTTAGCGAGAATCCTATTGGATCGTAGAGGCCAATGTTTTGACACCTGATGGGTTAAATGTCGATTTTGACCTCAACTGTTATTTTGGATAAATAAATTGTACCCCTTTTTTTTACTTAGAATTATGGATGATTTGGTAGATCAGTTTATTTTATTTTATTTTTATAAATTTTTATTAATTAATTTTAGCAATTTCAGACATATTTATTCTTTACTATTTCTTCTTTTTACATTAAAATGCTGCCACTATATACCATTTTGGCTGATCTTTATACCACGGTCACGTGATAAACTGCTTGAGTCTGCCCAAGTGCTGAGTGTTCAGGTAGGAGAAGATTTCCACTACAGCCTGTATTCTCATGCTGTTATGGGAGGGGGATCATCCATCAATCAAGATGTGACATTCCACCCACTGTGTTCTTTTTAAGTTACTGTGCATGGAGAAGGAGGAAGGGACTGGACTGTCAATAAGGATCTGTATATATGCCCATGTGTGTGATGTCAATATCATGTGGCTTGTAAAGCTAAGCTCAACAAGGAAATATTCTCTCCAGCAATAGAGACCAAACTGAGCATGTGCAGCTTTACTACTCTGACTGTGTCTTATCTGGCCTTGCCAAGAGAGGCCCTGCAGGAGGGGGAGGATTTGTGCATATAGAAGAAGGTTCCACAATTGCAGTTGCACTCTGCAAGTGCTGTTGCTTCAGAGCTTAGTAAATAAGCAGAAGCTCTGCTGACTTCCATCATACAATCATGTACAAGCAAAAATGCATTTTTTTTTGCTTGCATGTGATTGGGTATTCTTTGCAAAGTGAAGCTTTACCTCATTTACTAAGCTCACATGCGTGAGTCATGCTGCGCTCTCCCAGTGGACAGGCGATCTTATAGGACCTGTGACGTGTCCCAGAAGGATGCTGAGAGGGAGGGGCCGCCTTGAGGGTGAGGAGGCGTCACCTAGGCAGCCCGCAGTTGGAAGCAGGAAGTGGGACAGGAAGTTCCACTCAAAACTAAACACCCCCCCCCCCCCCCAGAAAAAAATACATGTATGGGGGGCGAGGAGTGCTTAAAGCAGAGGTTCCACTTTTGGGTGGCACTCCGCTTTAAGCTGTTATTTTCTGATAATTTATGTCCTTTTTTTGTCTTTTTATGTATCTGTATATGTATGCTGTGGTAGCTGCTTCAGTACTAGATGTGCCTGCAGCCAGTTGCCAAGATCTGATAGAAGATGAAGAAGTGAACTCAGAAAAACAGAGGTACAGTATCTGTGGTTTAGTTAATCTTTCTTTATTGTATGTGGAATATTGGTGCCCAACAGCCAGCAATCCACCTCCAATCATCTCAAAGCACTTAAACCTTTCCTGGTCTTATAACTGATTGGCATTTCTTTTGTGTTTAGATCCAGCTGGTTGTGCTGCCTGAAAACATGTCCTCACATTTTAAACAAAAGGTAATTATTTCTGTCAGTGAATGTCTGGCTATATGTTTTTATGAGAGTATTCCGATATCCTATACAGGTGGATTCTTTGATAATTGTATAAGCACTTTGGCAACCAGTATATTGTTTAGATTAGCCTTTTTCAGTCTGGGCACCCAAGCACACTGGGGTGCCTTCAGGTTTTTCCAGAGGTGCCTTGGCAAAATGCCTAAAAATTGCCCAAAAATTGTATACAAGCCAGCAAGTGGATCAAGTCTTCATTTTAGTTACACAAAACCATGGGTTTTCATTGTGCACCGTTACAACCTTCTAGCCATTGGCATTCAAACAACCAATGATGTCACTGGTTGATAAGAAGGACATTAAAGGATCACTAAAGGAAATTTATTTTTTTGCTGAAATGACTGTTTACAGGGTATAGAGACATAAAAGTTAACTGATTCCTTTTAAAAATGATTACAAATAGATAAAAATCAATCATATAATATGCCTCTAGTTTCACTTTCATTTTTAAACTGGTTTTGTGTTTATGTGAAGTAGAGAGAGAGAGAGAGACAGAACAAAAACAAACAAATCCAGGGCAGTGTTTTGTTTTTAAATTGAATCCCAGGGCAGTGTTTTGTTTTTAAAATGAATCTGATTGGTTCTGAGGAGTTTTAGACACACAGCTTGGACCACAGTGAGAAGCTGCCATGAGATTTTTCATAAGGAGCCAGACAAGCAGGAAGTGTGGAGATCAGAGCAGAATTACAGTAACTTCAAAGCAAAAAAAATAATAATTAGAACATGAAAACAGCACTGCATTAAAGTAAAGAAAGCTATTTAGCTAAAAAAAAAAAAAAATTCCTTTAGTGATCCTTTAAGCCCCTGTACGGTATCCCTGTTTGCCCCTCTCTGTCAACAATGGGGTCACATTAATTAGAGAACAAATGAGGGACAAGAGAAACTACCAGTCAGTACCAGTGTGCAAAGGTGTAATAATAAACCGTCTCTAACCTTGATTGTCCTACGTGTGTGCATGTTGCTGCATTATATAAAACTACTGTATTCGTTTATTTTTTTACATTTTAGAATGGGGTGCCTCGAAACTCTGCAGAATGGTAAAATGTGCATTGACTGAAAAAAAAGTTGGGAAACACTGGTTTAGATTATTTGCATTGAGTTGTTCTAATTTATAGAATGGTTGAAATCACGTATGGCCAAATAACATTTGCACTGCAGACACTGTCATGTGTTGATGACTTTTGCGTTTGGGGTCTGATGACCATGAATACCTAAAAATAATACCACGCATATATGAGTGAAAAAAAAATAAAAAAATAAAACACATCAGTATTCAAATTTTTTGAATGGATGGAAATTTGCCATACACTTCATCTAATCCTATCTTGCATGCAGTGAGATCATAAATATTTCTCAAACTGACAGTAAATATTTATAAGCATATTAAATATAACAATAAGTGTCAGGACACACCCTGTGCATGGGAAACGTGCACGGAATATGGGTTTCCTGCAGCAGGTTCTAGAGTGAATGGGCCCTGACTGTTTTTTTGAGATTATAAATATAATGTTTTTTTTTTCCCGATAGTGATAATCAACCACAGGGTAAAAGATGCAGCGAGGATGGCTCTATGGATATGCTTCAAATGCACCCTGTTGAATTTGGATCTTCTTTGCCTGCTGAAGGGACTCTTGCTGATCCCATTGCTAAGTAAGAAGTATTCCACAAAAACTACCCATAAAGATCCCTAATAGATGTCGTCTAACTCAATGTCTTCTGTTCACAGTGTACACTCTGAAGCTACATCAGCTGCTGAAACAAACAATGAAGGTAAAAAGCTGTAAAAGCCGTTTTTACACAAAAAAATGTATTTATTTTTTTAAGACTTGTCTGTTTGACATTAAACATTCCAACACTTCAGCTCTCACACCTGTATGTCCCCTATAATTTTTATATAGCTGTTATGGACCTGTTAATTAAATACGTTTTTCAATACTTAAGACATCAATGTAACACATTTATAATTTTAGGGACAAAAATGATTTAGACCTTAGATAGAGATTCTGTTCTCTTTTTGTCCATCAGACTTCCGAAGGGCTCACGGTGGACGGTGGTCAAAAGTCCGACCATGTGTACGAGGCATTATACATTGCAAATCTACAGATCCAGGGCTGAACTGGGACAGAAATTTGGCCCTGGACGTCATGCAGACTGGCCCACTTTGACCGGTCTCTCTCATGGTGGCCGGACATCTCCGTCAAGCCCCCCGGCCACCCGCACCCCCTCTCCCCCTTTACTAGCCACTACCCGTTCTACTTTATTAGAGTAGAACAGCTGGTACTGGTACTCTTATAGGCAGTACCAGTGGGGAAGCTAGACATTATTTCACCCGGGGCAAAGAATCAGTTTGTTGCCCCCCTTATGGGACAAGATTAGGCAGAAGTGAGAAACTCCCAGGCCATAGCTGTTGAGTCAGCTGTCTGTCCCCGCGTAGCGTATGCTATTTACACTACGCCGCCGCATCTTTTTTACGGGGAAGTGCTGTAACTCCGGCGTAATATAAAATAAGGGGAAGGTAGGGGGCGTCTTCTATTTAAATTAAGCACGCCCCCGCGCCGAACGAACTGCGCATGCGCCGGCCTGGAAACGTAGCCCAGTGCGCATGCTCCAAATCACCACGCAAATACTCAATGAAAACGACGTGAATGTCACTTACGCAAAGCCCTATTCGCAAACGTTTTCCGCATACGACGTGAAAAAATACACCGGCACGCCGTCCATACTTGACATTGGCTGCGCCTCATATAGCAGGGGTAACATTACGCCGGAGTTACGCTTACGCAAACGATGTAAAAAAAATGCGCAGCACGGGCGTACGTTCAGGAATCGGCGTATCTATCTCATTTGCAAATTTTAGACGGGAACGCCACCTAGCGTCCAGCGTAAATATGCAACTAAGATACGACGGTGTAAGTGACTTACGCCGGTCGTATCTTAGCAACATTTAAGCGTATCTCATTTAGAGCATACGCTTAAAGTTGCACTGGCTCAGATTAGGACTAATGACAGCGTATCTACTGATACGCCCGTTGTAAGTCCAAAATGAAAAAAAAAGGTGTTCCCCATAGTTCTGCTTTAAGCACACATTTCTGATAATTTTATGGAGAGGACTAAGAAGATATAACCATGCCAGCAGCAAACATATAGCACAGTGAGGAAGGTTTGTGGTCCAGGATGATAGGACAGTCAACATTAGAAGCAGTGCAGAGCCCCCCCCCCCCCACAGTTGTGGAATGTCAGCTGCCTGCAGTGCGGAAGCAGTGCGGACACTTTATGGGGGCGCTAGACTAATTGCCTCTTAGCCCAGTCCGCCCTATAAGACTGGTGCTATACTAACAGTGTAGCACAAGCCGGCGGGGACTTTTTCCGTGCTGCCCCCGAAAAAGTGCTGCCCTAGGCCTGGGCCTTGTTGGCCTAGGCCAGGATACAGTGTTGGGTCTACTTCTTCCAAGGTCTATCAAGTTTTGGAACTTCAAATACTGCCCTTAGAAGCAATTAGAGATTCTTCTTCTTTCACTCTTACCCATAAGATGGAATATTTTCCTTTCTACCTAAGCTAGTTTTGGTTTTTATGCATCAGGCTACTATTTGCCAGATTTGCAAGGCTACCAACTTGTCTTCTCTTAACATGTTCTCCAAGTTTCACCGGGTAAATCTTCAGGTCTCACCCAATGTCAGCTATGAGGGTCCTTCGGGTGCTTTTTAAAATGCAGACAGTCCCCAAGTCTTTTGTTTGTTAGTGGGCCTGTTAACATCTTATTAGCTGTTGCTCATCCCTCTGTTGGGCTGCTTTTACAAATCTTTACAATGTATGACTTCCTGTGTCCCTAAATAGATGAGAAAGAAAATACTGTAGGATTTTTGTACTCCCAGAGTCCCTGCAAAATACTTTTCTTGGAGTCTATAAAAGAACATGCTCTTAGCATTGATTTGCTATATAGGTATATAGCAGTGTGCAGAGGGTTCATTCAGAATTTTTAGTGTTAATGTGAGGCCACGTCCCTTTAGCACCTTATAGATTATATACATGTACAAGCTATTGGGATTTGAGCACAGATATATCTTGTTTCTGGTTAGGACACATAGCATTTCTTTGCAACTGTGGCGCTCTAAAAACGTACCTATTGTATGTTCCCCTGGCATTGATAGGTGCCTGTCCTTCAGCCATCCAGGTGGCATACTAGTTTGAACTGCACATAGATTTGCTTTAATCCCATTGACTTCAGTTTAATGATAAAACAAAAAAAATATGAAGCTGAAGGACGGTACATTGATACAATAAATACATAGATACATTTTAGTTATTCTCTTTACTTTGTTGCCCCCCTATGGTAGTAGTTTGGTACTGCACGTTTTAAACTAGAAAAAATATTTGAAAGCTATTCCTGTATATTAAACCCGATTCATTGGGGGGTGGTGGGTACATTTATGAGAGTGTGCACACCCTTTTTCAAATTCCCTAGAATCTTGGAATGCATTTCATATTTTTGAAGAATAACTTTACGCCCGACGTAACCCTTACGCAAACCACGTAACTGGCACATCTATGTTCGTGAATCGGCATATCTTGCTCATTTACATATTTTTAATGGGAACGCCGAATGCGTCCAGCTTAACTATGCGCCCACGATACGCCGGAGTAGGCAAGTTAGGTCGGACGACTAAAGCCATGTTTTTCGGCGTATCTTTCTTTGTAAATAGTCGCGAAGATGTAGTTTCCAATCTCTATCTCTATTAGTTTACTTATTTATATAGAGAGGTTTAAATCAAGGATTAGTCAGCCAAATCTTGCCAAATCTTGCAGGCAACCAAGATTAGGCTGAAATAATACTGGTGGCAATACCAGTTGATAGTAACAAATGAATCACAAATGAATCGCATATCACAATGAAATACCTTGGAAAAGCTATTTGTGGAATACAAGTGATTATTTCTGTATTAACCACTTCCATACTGGGCACTTAAAGTGGTTGTAAACCCACTTTATTGACTTTTACCTACAAGTAAGCCTATAATAAGGCTTACCTGTAGGTATAGAGAATATCTCCTAAACCTGTACGGTTTAGGAGATATTCCCCTCGCAATGCGCAGCGGCGCATGCGCAGGGGGGAATCTACGGCCAAAGGACCGGCCACCGCCATCCTGGCCGGATTTAAATCTCCCGCGCGCATGCGCGGGAGTGACGTCATCGCCGCTTCAGCCAATCACAGCGCTGGAGCGGCGATACCCGGAAGACACGCCGAGTCAAGAGATCTCGCTCGGCGTGGACCAGGTAAGTTTCCTACACCTCGTTCCGAGGTAAGTATTTCATAATGAGCTTATATGCGGTGCATACTAGCTCATTATGACTTTTGCCTTGCAGGTGTGGGGGAATTTTTTTACAACCGCTTTAAACACCCTCCTGACCAGACCAATTTTCAGCTTTCAGCGCTCTTACAATTTGAATGACAATTACTCAGTCATGCAACACTGTACCCAAATTATTTTTTTGTCCTTGTTTTCCCACAAATAGAGCTTTCTTTTGGTGGTATTTGATCACCTCTGCGGTTTTTATTTTTTGCGCTATTAATGAAAAAAGACCAAAAATTTGGGAAAAAAAATGATTTTTTCTTAGTTTCTGTGATAGGTGGGCACAGGTGAGCACAGTGGTACTGGTAGGCACAGGTGGGCACAGAGGTACTGGTGGGCACGGTGGCACTGGTGGGCACAGTGGTACTGGTGGGCACAGGTGGGCACACGGTGGGCACTGGTGGACACACTGTGGTACTGGTTGGCACACGGTGGTACTGGTTTTCACACGGTGGTACTGGGGGACACTATGGTACTGTGGGGGCCACTGTGGTACTGTGGTGGGCACTGTGGGGGCCACTGTGGTACTGTGGGGGGCACTGTGGTACCGTGGGGGGCACTGTGGTGGGCACTGTGGTACTGTGGTGGGCACTGTGGTACTGTGGGGGGCACTGTGGTACTGTGGGGGGCACTGTAGTACTGGGGTGACTGTGGTACTGTGGGGGGCACTGTGGTACTGGGGGGCACTGTGGGGGCACAGGTTGGTGACCTTTTTTTTTTTTTCCTGCGCTGGTTACCCACAGTTCTCTCCCTCCTTACACGCGCTGTCTGTGTGAGGAGGGAGAGTCGGCAATGAGAGATGATCTCATATTTTTACATATGAGATCATCTCTCATTGGCCTCACAGATCGCGCTGTAAATAGCCGCTGTGATTGGCTATTTACCGCGATCTGTGTTTGGCTGTGTCCGAGGGACACGGCCAGCACAGGAGTTCCCCGCTGCGCGCTCGGGAGCGCGTGCTGGGAACGCCAAAAGGGGCAGCCGTAAAACAGCCTGTTAGGGATTCAGGACTGCGCTGCGGCCGTACAAAGTCGTACGGCCGTCAGCAGGTGGTTAAAGGATTATCCCGAGCTGGCCTATAATACCTTTAAAGCGAATGAGAGATAATTGTTACCAGCAAAGTGTCCCCTTTAAGAGTAATAAACAACAATGTCCCAAAAGTAGAGGCGTATCTAGTGAAAATAGCGCCTATGGCAAGCACTGAATCTGCACCCCTGTCGAAACATTTGAAACCCATCTTTCAGGTAACCTTAAAAAAACAGCTAACAAAACTAGTGATATATATCACCCCTTGTGATACCTTGGGTAGTGGCATCCTCTTTATGGAGAAATCTGGGGTTTATTAGACCCCTGATCCCTCCTCTGCCCTCCAAGGCCAGGTAAATGCAGAACCAATACTGGAAGTCATGAAATCTTCATCACTTAAAGTGGAACTCACGCTGATCGGATCCCTCCCCCCTCTGGTGTCACATTTGACACCTTTCAGGGGGGAGGAGGGTGCAGATACCTGTCTAAAGACAGGTATTTGCACCCACTTCCGGCCCAGCATTCTCAGGCAGAATGCGGGAATGTCGTCACCTTCTGACACTCCCCCCCCCCCCGTTGTGTGCTGGGAACAAAACTATAAGCTAGTGCATTGTTGGTTCACTAACCCTTTCCTTCGATTTGCCTTCTAAAAGTTTTTTTTTCTTTGTCTGAATTTCTCACTTCCTGTTTCTCCTCAGTAAGCTTTCCACCATCATCTGATCGGTGGAAAGTCAGCCAGAATAGCTTACTTAACAACTTAGGGTCTTTTCACACGGAGCGGTCCGTTTTTCGGTCTGCTCCGTGTGTGTCCGTCGGCTCAGCGGGGGGTCCCACTCAGCTGTCGGCGGACAGGGCGGTCCCTGCACACTGTGCAGGGACCGCCCTGTCTCTCCTCCGCTATCCCCTATGGGGAAAATAGGGTTTTCTTCCGTCCGCAAAATGGATCCAGACGGACGCGGATCTTAGGCGGACGTTAGCGAATGCATCACCCGCTAACGGATCCGCTCCCATAGGGACACATTACAAGTCCGTAAACGGACTTGTAATTAGCGGACCGTTCGTCCGCTCATGTGAAAGGGGCCTTACTGAGGAGGAACAGGAAGTGAGAAATTCAGACAAAGAAAACAAAGAAGAAAAACATTTAGAAGGGAAATCTAAGGAAATGGTTAGTGAACCAACAATGCGCTAGCTTAAAGGAACCTATTTAGAAAATAAAAAACAAACTTTTACAACCCCTTTAATGTAATATATTTTATATACATGAAGTTTGGTCTTCAGGTTACATAACGAAATGTTTTAACATATATATATCCTATTAAATTAGATTTTTTTGATTGTGGAGAGTTGTATGTAATAATTTTTTTAATCCTACTCTTTATTGTATATTCTTTGCATTCTGTTTCAGATTCAGATGAAGAATCACTTCGTAGTGAAAAAGAATCAGAAATTCACAATCAGGCATGGTCAGACTCAGAGGACAATGTTCATTCGTTCTATGACTGAGACCATCATCACTCGGGATCTGTCTCATTATATGGCATTATAGCAGGAATTAATGGTTGCTGCTACAGTGAGGTATACATTACGAAGTGAAGGGAAAAAAAGAAATAATATGTCTTAACAACTTTTTGATGGGACATCCATCTGTTATGGTCATACCTAGAACAACTGGGAGAAGAGTATGAAAGAAGACATTGACAAGTAATGGAATTTAAAATATTAATGTTCGGTATTCAATCCTGCTAAAATAATAAGTGTGGGCCTTACTTGCTACGTCTGGCAGTCACCTCAGAATATATACAGTATATTGTGTATATATATATACACAACAGTTTCCAGCTTGGATTCCTTTCCTAACTTGAACTACAATTGGAGCATTTGCAATCTGCTACTGTATATGCCAATCTGCTACTACTACTGTATATGCCAATAAGTGTGAGCAGCTCCGATCCTCTTCTTCTTGGGTCTCCTGCCAATGCTCCTGGCTCCTCTTTTGATCAGTGCCCCCAATAGCAAGCTGCTTGATATGGGTGCACTAGTGTGTGCTTGCTCCCAAGCCCTGCGCTATGGGTCCATAAGAAGCATAGAGTCGTGGCTCTCGTGTACATCGCTGGATCGTGAGGGGGCACAGGTGAGTATTGGGGGGTGGGGGTTCAGTAAAAAGAAAGTTTCATACCTTCATGCATAAAATTTTAGCACCACTTTAATTTAATAAATATTTGAAACATGTAATAGTTATATGGACTGAGGGTGAAAGTTGTTAATTGAAGAAACTGCATATATTATTACCCATATGCATACATTTTTTATTAATACTAGCCCCAGAGGGGAAGCATGGACATATAAATACATGGCTAGGGTATGAAAAAGTCACTGGAAAGACTTACAAAGCTAGGGGTAGAATAAGAATAGGAAGTCTTAAAGGAGTTGTAAAGGAAAAAGTTTTCTTTGCTGAAATGACTGTTTACAGGGTATAGAGACATAATAGTTAACTGATTCCTTTTAACTTCTAGCCGACCGCCCGCCGTCATATTACAGCGGGACGGTGGCACTGCTGGGCGAGAGCCCGAAGCTAAACGTCCACTCTAAAGCGGCCGCTAGGGCGCACGCGCGTCCCCGCTCGCCCCCGAGTCCCGCGCGCGGGCACGCGCGCTCGTTCGTTACACAAAGCTCTCGGTCCTGTCAGCGGGGGAAACGCTGATCTCCTGTTCATATAATATATGAACGGAAGATCAGTGATTTCCCCTAGTAAGTCCACCCCCCCCCCATACAGTTAGAACACACCCAGGAACACACTTAACCCCTTCCCTGCCCCCTAGTGTTAACCCCTTCACTGCCAATGGCATTTTTATAGTTATACAATGCATTTTTATAGCATTGATCGCTATAAAAATGCCAATGGCCCCAAAAATGTGTCAAAAGTGTCCGAAGTGCCCGCCATAATGTCGCAGTACTGAAAAAAAAATGCTGATCGCCGCCATTACTAGTATAAAAAAAAATAATAATAAAAATGCCATAAAACGTCCCCCTATTTTGTAAACGCTATAACTTTTGCGCAAACCAATCAATAAACGCTTATTGCGATTTTTTTAACGAAAAATATGTATAAGAATACGTATCGGCCTAAACTGAGGAAAAACATTTATTTTTTTTATATATTTGGGGGATATTTATTATAGCAAAAAGTGAAAAATATTGATTTTTTTTCAAAATTGTCGCTCTATTTTTGTTTATAGCGCAAAAAATAAAAACCGCAGAGATGATCAAATACCACCAAAAGAAAGCTCTATTTGTGGGGAAAAAAGGACGCCAATTTTGTTTGGGAGCCACGTTGCACGACCGCGCAATTGTCAGTTAAAGCGACGCAGTGCCGAATCACAAAAAGTGCTCTGGTCATTGGACAGCAATATTGTCTGGGGCTAAAGTGGTTAAAAATGATTAAAAATCATATAATGTGCCTGCAGTTTCAGTTTCCTTTTTTCATCTAGTTTCATGCTTCTGTGAAGGACAGAGACACAGAGCCAATACAGGGCAGTGTTTTTAAAATGAAACTGATTGGTTCTGAGGGGTTTTACACACACACAGTAATCACACCTTCTTGATTAGAGACCACAGAGAGAAGCTCCCAGTACTTTTTTTCATAAGGAAACAGACAACCAGGAAGTGTGCAGAACAGAGAAGGATTGTAGCAAAATTGAACAATGAGGACATGAAACCAAGACTGCATTAGGGTAAAGGAAGCTATTCCTTTACCCTAATGCAGTCTTGGTTTCATGTCCTCATTGTTCGTTTTTGCTACAATCCTTTTAGCTAAAAATAAAATTTCCTTTAGTGACCCTTTAACTGATTAGTGTTTTTTGGTCAGATGGTAGGGAGGAGCCATGGGATACAGGCCGCACTGCTGCTGGAAGGTCATTCCTAGAAAAGTTAGTTGGGGAAAGATGTTGGCTAATCAGAAGGTTAGGTGGCTGTTTTTCTTTTCATGGCAGCTTGGTGGTTTGGGGGGGGGGGGGGGGGGGTTTGGAATGGTGTAAAAATAGGGGCCCATCCTGTGGTGTGGTTCATCCCTGTTGGTGGGTTGTTGGTTCTACTAGGGGCTCTGTCCTTTGGTGGAAGGTGGGATATATGCTCAATTTGGAGGTGTTCTTTAGCTGGTGGGTTCAGCAAGTGATGGTGGGGATAGCTTAATTGAAACTTTTGTTAGTGACATTTAAAGATCCTCTCCTGGTAAAGCTGTCCTATTTATGTAGTTCCAGGTTTCTTTTTCATTGTTGTTTACTGAACTGTTAATGGTGGTTAAATAAAGGGCTGCTGTACCCATTATCAACATTTTTTGGGTGTAGACATTGAGGGCCAGTTCACACTAGAATGCAGTATGGAAAAGCTGCCTTCCCGTGCAGCTTTCTGCAGCGTATTCCAATTTTCGATCTGCTGGGGGTCAGTACTAAGCTAAAGACTCCCCAAATTCTGGACGCAAATGCAGTGCATTTGCCTGCACTGGATCGCATGGTACAAATGTGCTGTGCTTTTCAAAAAATAGTGCGTGCACTACTTTTGGTGAGGTGTGATTTCAGCCCTTTCAAAGTTTATGGACCACATGCCAAACAAAAAAAAAAGTGTGTAGTCCCGTCCCCCCAAAATCCATACCAGGCCATCGGCTGGATTGTCAAGGGAAACCATATTGTCCAAAAAAAATTCATAAACTCTTTTTTTTTGGGGGGGGGGGTCCTCCTTGAAATCCAAGTATGAATTGGGGGGGAAACCCACACAGTTTTTTTTAATTTGTTAAGCTGGCTCTTTTGTTTAAATTCTGCCATCAGTGGGGAATCCCTCGCTGACAGCAGGGATCCCTCATCATTGTTAGAAAGCCGGCAGTTGCAGGCTCCTTAACGTCAAATTCCATTTAGAACCTAACTAACTCTAAACCTACTCTCTGCCATATTCTTATGCCCCGTATACACAACCGTTTTCCCCGTCGAAAAAAAAAAAGAGCAGGATCCCTTGTTTCCCCATCAGGAAAAAAATCAGAGCGGGAAAACGTTCGTCTGTATGCTTTTCCGACGGGAAAAAAAAACGCACCTGTTTGGAATTAAGTATGAGACGGGAGCGCTTGTTCTGGTAAAACTAGCGTTCGTAGTGGAGATAGCACATTCGTCACACGCTGCAAATTATTGCATCGTTTAATGCATTGCATTCTTTTCTTCTTTATAATGCTACAATAATGAAGTTGTTTTGCTGCTGATATTCACAGAGTTCTGACAGACTTGTTTATTTATTATTTCTCGTGATCTCATGATTTTTTTGGGGTGTTTTTAAAGCCAGATCTCCTTAACCACTTAAGACCCGGACCAAAATGCAGGTAAAGGACCTTGCCCCTTTTTGCGATTCGGCACTGCGTCGTTTTAACTGACAATTGCGCGGTCGTGCGACGTGGCTCCCAAACAAAATTGGCGTCCTTTTTTCCCCACAAATAGAGCTTTCTTTTGGTGGTATTTGATCACCTCTGCGGTTTTTATTTTTTGCGCTATAAACAAAAATAGAGCGACAATTTAAAAAAAAATGCAATATTTTCTACTTTTTGCTATAATAAATATCCCCCAAAAATATATAAAAAACATATTTTTTCCTCAGTTTAGGCCGATACGTATTCTTCTACGTATTTTTGGTAAAAAAAATTGCAATAAGCGTTTATCGGTTGGTTTTCGCAAAATTTATAGCGTTTACAAAATAAGGGATAGTTTTATTGCATTTTTATTAATTTTTTTTTTTTTACTACTAATAGCGGCGATCAGTGATTTTTTTCGCGACTGCGACAAAATAGCGGACACTTCGGACAATTTTGACACATTTTTGGGACAATTGTCATTTTCACAGCAAAAAATGCATTTAAATTGCATTGTTTACTGTGGAAATGACAGTTGCAGTTTGGGAGTTAACCACAGGTGGCGCTGTAGGGGATGTGTGACCTATGTGTTGTGTTTACAACTGTAGGGGGGTGTGGCTGTAGGTGTGACGTCATCGATCGCGTCCCCCTATTACAGGGATGACGCAATCGATGCTATGTTGAGTTGATGTTAGTTACAGATAATTGGCGCTGCTATATGGATGTGATGTATATTTCACGTGTCGGGTACTTGTAGCGGAAGAGTTTATTGGAAACAAAACTCGCCGTTTCACCAAGTGATCCCTTCTTGCTGATAATCCCTCAAAGGGAAAAAGAGGGCACTTTATGATGTGCTCATGTGATCATAATAATAATTGCCTTATGGAAATTGGTGTTATTGATGGCTACTGTATATATTTTATATTTTGTGGAGCCTAGTATAAAGTGTAGTGTTGACACCTCAGTGATTTTGTTGTGCCAATTTCAGTGTTGTGGTGTGCAGTGCTGGGTGCTATAAGATAAAGGAAAAACACTAGATACCCATATAGTATTCAAAGTGATGTTGGCTGAGAGGAAATGGTGGTGCCCTATACCCTTAAGTGTATGTGATCCACTCAGTGTGGTCAAAAAAAGAAATAAGACATTTTCTGAAATAAGGCGTGAAAACGCTCAGTAGTGTGATATAATCTTCCCTATATACAAATAATGGTGATGAAGATGGACTAAGATAAATAAATAAATAAAGTGACGTTTAAAATATATAACAGAAAAACCTTGCTGGTAAATTACAATATGCAATGGTCAGCTGGTGCCTGAGCTGACATATGGTTACAATATGTTTTAATCAGGTAATAACCGTATAGTTTTATATATATTTTTATATTCATCCGTGACGTGGTAGGTAACTTCAGTAAAGTGCTGCGTGGTCAACTCGGATGTTGGTACCAAATATTGCACTACAATTGACAGCGAGAATTCCAGTTATCCCCCCACATGTATCCCCTCTTACCAGATTGTAGTCCCCTCAGCGGGGGTGTAGAGCCTTGGGGATCAGTGGGTAGTTGCTGTTTACCAACCTCTGTAAGTGGCGGTACGTAGTGGGTTAACTTTCTGGATGTTGGATCAGTCGCCGTGCTTGATGTTTCCTGGGTTGTGATCAATGGCTCCAAGGGAGATGGCAGTGGTTATGAGGAGGCAAGAAAAAGAGAAATCCTCATAGTGTAATACTTCCTGGTGACTTTTATTGTAAACCCGTTTCCAAATTGGAACAACAGGGTATTGGTAGATAATTAAAAAATTAAAAAATTTTAAGAAGAAACAAAGATTAAAAACATTGGAGCTGCTGCACCGCAGCTAGACAAAGTTAGTCCCGTAGGGAGAGCTGTACCAGTCGGGTTGTGGGAGCCTGTGCAGTCACTATCCGTGTGGAGCGTATGGAGCGTGTGGAGCGTGCTGCTGTTTGCGTTCCACTGGTGAGCGCGTCCCGACCCGGAAATCCTAGCTGGTCTAAGCTTAGCGTACCGTAGTGCGTGACGTGAGGGCGTGTAGTCACCTGACCGGTTTCGTCTATGGATGTTTTCAAAGGTGATACCCGCCCCTACCTTCACTCTACTTTTTATACTACAAACGTCATGTGTGG
The DNA here is from genome assembly GCA_029574335.1 of Rana kukunoris. Taxonomy (NCBI): domain Eukaryota; kingdom Metazoa; phylum Chordata; class Amphibia; order Anura; family Ranidae; genus Rana; species Rana kukunoris. Next base: position 279,932,411 of record CM056059.1, read on the forward strand.
TCCGCCCCTTTGGGAGTGTTTGGGTCCCACTGTCGAATCAGAATACCCCTGGGTATATGATTACTTGGCATGGTGCTATTCTATATAGTATATCTTCGGCATCATGCAAAATAATGTAGAAAGGTGCAGATATGTGTAAACTATATACTAAGGGACACTGCCCCATGCTATCAGAACCTTTAATAGGTTAATAAGTTAAATCCCTTGTAAATTTATGGCCGCGGATCTCAGATGTCGCTTGTGACATTACATTATGGCATATATGGTTAAAATATTGGTTACACAGCATGATTGAAATAAAAAATAAAAATAACTAATATAATAAGTGAAACACATAGTTGAACTAGATATTGAATGGAAAATATATGTTTATATAGTGGGGGATCATGACCCCTCTAGAGGATTGTAACATGCACTGTTGGCGAGTGTCTCTATGATATTTGATGCCGAAGATATACTATATAGAATAGCACCATGCCAAGTAATCATATACCCAGGGGTATTCTGATTCGACAGTGGGACCCAAACACTCCCAAAGGGGCGGACCACACATGACGTTTGTAGTATAAAAAGTAGAGTGAAGGTAGGGGCGGGTATCACCTTTGAAAACGTCCATAGACGAAACCGGTCAGGTGACTACACGCCCTCACGTCACGCACTACGGTATGCTAAGCTTAGACCAGCTAGGATTTCCAGGTCGGGACGCGCTCACCAGTGGAACGCAAACAGCAGCACGCTCCACACGCTCCATACGCTCCACACGGATAGTGACTGCACAGGCTCCCACAACCCGACTGGTACAGCTCTCCCTACGGGACTAACTTTGTCTAGCTGCGGTGCAGCAGCTCCAATGTTTTTAATCTTTGTTTCTTCTTAAAAATTTTTAATTTTTTAATTATCTACCAATACCCTGTTGTTCCAATTTGGAAACGGGTTTACAATAAAAGTCACCAGGAAGTATTACACTATGAGGATTTCTCTTTTTCTTGCCTCCTCATAACCACTGCCATCTCCCTTGGAGCCATTGATCACAACCCAGGAAACATCAAGCACGGCGACTGATCCAACATCCAGAAAGTTAACCCACTACGTACCGCCACTTACAGAGGTTGGTAAACAGCAACTACCCACTGATCCCCAAGGCTCTACACCCCCGCTGAGGGGACTACAATCTGGTAAGAGGGGATACATGTGGGGGGATAACTGGAATTCTCGCTGTCAATTGTAGTGCAATATTTGGTACCAACATCCGAGTTGACCACGCAGCACTTTACTGAAGTTACCTACCACGTCACGGATGAATATAAAAATATATATAAAACTATACGGTTATTACCTGATTAAAACATATTGTAACCATATGTCAGCTCAGGCACCAGCTGACCATTGCATATTGTAATTTACCAGCAAGGTTTTTCTGTTATATATTTTAAACGTCACTTTATTTATTTATTTATCTTAGTCCATCTTCATCACCATTATTTGTATATAGGGAAGAATATATCACACTACTGAGCGTTTTCACGCCTTATTTCAGAAAATGTCTTATTTCTTTTTTTGACCACACTGAGTGGATCACATACACTTAAGGGTATAGGGCACCACCATTTCCTCTCAGCCAACATCACTTTGAATACTATATGGGTATCTAGTGTTTTTCCTTTATCTTATAGCACCCAGCACTGCACACCACAACACTGAAATTGGCACAACAAAATCACTGAGGTGTCAACACTACACTTTATACTAGGCTCCACAAAATATAAAATATATACAGTAGCCATCAATAACACCAATTTCCATAAGGCAATTATTATTATGATCACATGAGCACATCATAAAGTGCCCTCTTTTTCCCTTTGAGGGATTATCAGCAAGAAGGGATCACTTGGTGAAACGGCGAGTTTTGTTTCCAATAAACTCTTCCGCTACAAGTACCCGACACGTGAAATATACATCACATCCATATAGCAGCGCCAATTATCTGTAACTAACATCAACTCAACATCCCATCCCTCTTTGAGAGATTATATAGAAGGCAGCAGCTCATATCCCCAGTCCTAGCGCGGATTAACCCTCAATTATTCACAGCAATCGATGCTATGGCCACAGAGAAGCACGGGGAAGCCGTGTGTACACACGGCTCTCCCTGTTCTTCCGCCCCAGGGACGGATCGCCGCACTGCAGCGGCGATCGGGTCTGCGAATCCCGCGGTCCCGGTCCTGGAGCTTCGCACCGGGTCGCGGGCGCGCGCCCGCGACCCGCGGCTGGGTACTAAAATCAACGTATATATACGTTGATGTGCCCAGCCGTGCCATTCTGCCGATGTAAATGTGCAGTAGGCGGTCCTTAAGTGGATAATAATGTTTTTTTATTGTCTTTTTTTGGTCAAATTTTAATCAAGATCTTATTTTTTGGGGATTATTTTAAAAATATTTTCTAGTGATCTCCATTATTTTTGGGTGTCAAGTTACCAAAATAACATTATTATCTTGTATTTTTGAACCTCAAGGAGGTTGTTTGGTGTCCTTTGTTAACCACTTAAGGACCGCCGCATGTACATTTACGTCGGCAGAATGGCACCGACAGGCACATCAACGTATATATACGTTGGTGCCTTGGGGGGGATCGGGGGTCCGATCGGACCCCCCCCCCGTACATGCGGCGGTCCGCGCGGCTGCAGGAGCGATCCGACAAGTGGGGGCGGCTATCCGTTTTCATCCGCCCCCTCCGGATCGCTCCCAGCCAATGCGCGCGCCCGCCTGACCTGTCACTTCCTCCTCCTGTGTAAACACAGGAAGGAGGAAGCGACGTGATCTCTCCCTCGGCGTTTGTTTCAAGCGCCGCTGAGGAGAGATCACTACAGAACAAGTAAGTCTGCACTAACACTACACTACACACACACATTTAACCCCCGCGATCGCCCCCCCCCCCTCCCCCCTGTCACAGTGTCACTGAATGCAGTAATCATGTATGATTACTGTATTTAGTGTCAGTGTGACAGACAGTGTGACAGTCAGACAGTCAGTAGTGTCAGGGTAGCCCCCTGATCACTGCCCTAGTTAACCCTTTCACTCCCTATTGCCAGCGTCACTAAGCGATCATTTTTCTGATCGCTGTATTAGTGTCGCTGTTCCCGCTAGGTAGCTAATTTTTTTTTAATGCGATTTTTTTTTACTAAAGACATGTGGCTAAATAAATTTTGGCCTAAATGTTTGACTAAAATTTAGTTTATTGTTTTTTTATTATAACAAAAAGTAAAAAATATTGATTTTTTTTCAAAAATGTCGCTCTATTTTTGTATATAGCGCAAAAAATAAAAATCGCAGAGGCGATCAAATACCACCAAAAGAAAGCTCTATTTGTGGGAAAAAAAGGACGCGAATTTTGTTTGGGAGCCACGTCGCACGACCGCGCAATTGTCTGTTAAAGCGACGCAGTGCCGAATCGCAAAAACCCCTTGGGTCATTTGCCAGCGTATTGGTCCGGGTCTTAAGTGGTTAATTTGACATTGTATTTTTGAAATGTTCCTGCCTACTCACAAACAAACTGTTCTTTTATAATCAAAACACATAGGCAAGTATTTACTGTAAAAAATAAATTCCATTTATTCTGGCTAACAACAAAATAAAGAGGAAGGCAACGCTGGAGAAACTGCTGCAATCTGTGAAGCTTTTGGACCCCAGGGCAGACATCAAGTATTTGAAAAAAAAAATGGGAGCCTGAGAAGTCCATACAATAGGGAGCACAATCTGGTCTTCCAGAGTTTAGGAACATCAGCTAAATGTCCACAGTCTGTGGTACTACAACAGCCTGCATCTTCTGTCAGACCAGACTGAATCCAGGCCATTACTTTCTTGTCTTCTTTATAGCATTCCCAGCACCCTTTCTTGCAGCCTTCACTCCATGCTTCTTTGGAGGCTGTGGCTCTGGAGGTGGCAGAAGGAGAAGGAGGAAGAGGAGGTGGAGGAGAAGGAGAAGATGGAGAAGAATGGGCGACCTCACAAATGTCAGTATTTCTGGTTCTCTCGCCCATCAACCCCATATTTAGGGCCTTGAAAATTAGCGTCTCACAGAGGAGGCGTTCGCCCCTTTCTATCTCCTGCATTTTGGCTGCGACTAGGCAGGCATAGCCCTCTTGAGCTGTGGGGGGGGGGGGGGCTTTGAGGGTTGCATGAGCATCCCTAATGAGGGCCAGTGCTGCCTCATCCAGGTTCCTACCCTTCTTGGGCCTTCTTGTTTACAGGCAGAGAAGAGGCACCTGGGATTGGGTGCTGCCGCTGAGCCCGGGCACCTCCTGGCTGCCACTTTCCAGACCCTCATCCTGGCTGAGCTCATCCTGTGTATAAAAAACACACATAGTTTTGGTTTTTTGTTCATCAATCACACACAATTTTCAGCTCATGACTGTTGTAAATTTAATTTTAACAAATTTTATTCTTGTCCCAATCATTTTTTGCCACTACTGTCTATTGATATGTAAAACACCTTTTGTTCAAACATTATTTTTTTTTTCTTTTTAATATTAACATCTATTTTACATCATTCATTTTAGGGCAATACATCTTTAGAAAAATGCTATACCTGGGTCCAGCTGAGCGCATCCATTTCTTCCAGGATGGAAGGCTCAGGTTGCTCCTCAGTTGCTTCACAACAACGTGCTGAGAAAAATGAAGTTCAATGCTTCAGAGCTTGCATCGACTTGATTCTGAGCATGCGTGGATTTTTGACCGGTGGATTTCCTCACAGACTATCGTTTATTTCTATCGTTTTTTTAACCATCAGAAATTTTTAAAACAGGTTCTATTTTTTTTCACCGATGGGGAAAAAAACGATGGGGCCCACACAAGATTGGTTCGTCCGATGAAAACGTTCCATCGGAGAGTTTTCATCAGACGGACCAATTGTGTGTACAGGGCATTAATCTTGGATTACCTGTAGGTGTAACTTGTCCCCAAGGGTTTACAACCACTTTAAAAGGAATGTGTGGTGGTTTTGTATGTTTTTTTTTTCCCTTTATTATGTTTTTTAGTTTTTTTATGTGTTAAGTGGGTAATTTGTAAAATAAAAAAACTATATATTACCGTAATAATTCCTCATTAATAATTATGCTACCAACATTATGGTGTGCTGTAATTAAATATAGGTATATGTGGCACTCACTCACACAATAACATCAAAATAATCTTCAATTTATATTATATTATTGCTCATTGAGTGAGCGCCACATATACCTATATTTAATTACCACTGTGTGGGAACACCTTTTTCATGTTGGCAGCTACTCAGCTTTCTTTATAGTTATTTGGTTTGTGCATTAGTAATTTCATATATATTTAGTGTGTGCTGTAAATTATCTCCAGCTTTGCTCTGGTTTCCACTTGCTGGAGGCTGCTTTTTTGATAAAACCCAGAGCCTCTAAACAGCAGTAAATAATAAAGTAGAAACATTTTTTTTTTTTAAATGTTAAATTCCTGGAATGCTAGGGTTGCTAGAGCTTCATGTACACGCAGCCTACTTTCTGGCGGTCAAAATGTGCCAAACCTGAACACGATTCTTCCGTGTTCAGGAGAGAGAGGCTGAGGCTCCCCTAACCGCAGCAGCTCCTTAACTCTAGTAAAAGCCTATGTGTACATGGACGCATTGGGCCAGATTCAGGTAGAAGTTACGCGGCTTATCTGTAGATAAGCCGCGTAACTTCTAACCTACGCCGTTGTATCTGTTTTCTGTATTCAGAAAACAAGATACGCTGGGATTGAGTTCAGATACGAGCAGTGTAATTGTATTTCGCCGTCGTATCGGAACTGCAATTTTAAAATGGCCACTAGGGGCGTTCCCGCTGATTTACGCCGAGAATATGTAAATAAGCGAGATACGCCGATTCACGATCGTACACGGGCCCGACGTAGTGACTTTACAACGTTTCCGTAAGAGATACGCGGCATAAAGAAAAAGATGCCCCCTAGGTGGCGTATCCTATGTTAAGTATGGCCGTCGTTCCCACGTCGCCATTTGAAAATTTAACGTCGTTTGCGTAAGTCATCCGTAAATGGGGCTGGACGCCATTTACGTATACGTCAAAAACAATGACGTCCTTGCGACGTCATTTTGCGCAATGCACGTCGGCAAGTTTTTGGGACGGCGCATGCGCAGTACTTTCGGCGCGGGAACGCGCCTAATTTAAATGCTCTACGCCCCCTACCCGGCTCATTTGAATTACGCGGGCTTGCGCCGGGGGATTTTCGCTACGCCACCGCAACTTTACAGGTAAGTGCTTTGTGAATCAAGCACTTGCTCTAGTAAGTTGCGGCGGCGTAGTGTAAATGCCTTACTCTACGCCGCCGCAAATGTATGTGAATCTGGCCCATAGACTTTTATGGAGTTGAGTTTAGGAGCTTTGGCAAAAAAATACCCAGTTTAGGAGCTGTAGTGTACATGATAACTGTCACATTTGCTTGTGTCTTCAACCAAACTGTCAAACCATCAAATGGCTGGTGACATAACTGATGCCGCACCCTGGCAGTTGCAAATCAAACAGAAGCAACTTCCTTGGCTGTAAAGGATAAGAGCATTTAATTCCGCTTTTAAAGGGGTTGCAAAGACAGAAGGTTTTATAAGATCAGGACTTTTTTTCTAGGGGGAACTTGGGGGAACTCAGTTCCCCCACCTCTGGCTCAGACCCTTTGGTGCCTGCTCACCACAATCACTTGTAGACACAGAAGTCTGGTTTCTGTGTTTACAAGTGACAGCTCTGCACTCTGTGTGTAATCCCCTGAACTCTGCACACTGTATGTAATACAATGCTGGTATTTAATGCCCCTTTAAGACCCTTCTACTGTTTTTGAAATCTGAACGGGTTCGTGGTTGAGTTCCTGCACCTATTTTCTGAGAAAAAAAAGCTCTGTATAAGATAAAAAGCCTTCTGTGTGCAGTAGCAGCCCTCAGCCCCCCTAATACTTACCTGAGCCCATCTAGATCCAGCGATGTTGCAGGAGTGTCTCGGCCGCCCGGGACTTCCCTTCTTATTAGCTGAGACAGTAGCGTGGTGCCATTGGCTCCTGCTGCTATCAATCAAAGTCAGCCAATGAGGAGAGAAAGGGGCCAGGCCTGGGACCTCGGCTCGGTGTCTGAATGGACACAGGGAGCTGTGGCTCGGCTCGGGTGCCTCCATAGCAAGCTGCTATGGAGGGAGGGAGGGGCCAAGATCATCGAAGAGGGACCTGAGAAGAGGAGGATCTGGCCTGCTCTGTGCAAAACCACTGCACAGGGGAGGTGAGTTATTTGTTATTTTTAATTTGAAAAATAAAATAAAAATTTGTATCACTTTAAGGCTGTCAGCAAATCGGCCTCTACAAACTCGACAGTGCCTAAAAATGGAGAGTAACTGAGCATGTGCAGAGTAAGACATTGTATGACTGAATTTTAAATAGGCACTTTTACTGTTTTACATAGTTATACCTGCAAAAAGCGATCTAGCAGGACTTAATTTTCTGACTTAAGTTCTGCTTTAACTGTGTTGTTCCACGTGCACTAATATGGCTACTAATAGCTTACACATTTTTAAAAGTTTATCAAATTTTGTTCTATGGTAACAGAATACACTTTAATTGTAGAAAATCCAAATTGTAGAAGCAATACAAACAGTAATTTTGGACAATAGAATATATGCTTACTTGAAAAACCACCTTTCATGTTATGAAAGGGCTTCCTGTCTGCTGCCCATCTTTCTCCACACTTCCCGCTTTGAAGCTTCTCTGCTGCTGTTTACATTCAGTTTCTAAGGACTATATATCCCATAGTACCTCGCTGCCTGTAAGCAGTGATTTCTGTACTGACTCCGCCTCCTGAAACTTCTCCTGTCAGCACCTCTGTAGTTCAAAAGGCAGGATCTGTGAAGTATATGACACAGCAGTGCCTTCTCACAGGGCATTATGAAAACATGTTACAGAATTCAACGAACATGCCTGATGATCTTCACAAAATACATTTTCAAACTTCAAGGTTGTTCACATTAGTAAGAAATAATTGGAATACAATGTGGAAATATATTTTTACATTTTGGCCATTAATATGATTTAAATCAATAGTTGAAATAATATAGACCAAAATATTAGTTTCTCGTAAAGTATAGGCGTGATAGAATTCTGTTAAAAAGTCAGGTAAAGTTCAGACACTCAAATGCATGAGAATTTTTGGGACAGCACCTTTTTATAGTTGTCAAAAGTGAATGAACATCTTAGGCACATAGAAAATGTGTTATTTAGGGAAAACAATTAAAGGGGTCGTAAAGGATTTTTTTCCCCTAAATAGCTTCATTTACCTTAGCTTTACTTACCTCATCCTTCGATTTTGCTTTTAAATGTCCTTATTTCTTCTGAGAAATCCTCACTTCCCGTTCTTCTGTCTGTAACTCCACACCATAATTCCTCTGCCACAGGATTCAGTACCCGGATCTTTTGCTTTACTAGAACTTTTAGATCCAGCAGCCGACACTGTCAGGCCTCTCGTTGTACGGTGCATCCTTAGATGAAGTTTCCAGGCCTTCTCCCATGGTACCAGCCTCTTGCATGGTCCTTACCAGGATAGGTCCTCCCCTGGTTTCCTTCATCAAGTGGCTTCCTCCCGCAGGATGGACAGCACAGGATCACCTCTGCAGTACAGGCCCCAGCGAGACAACTGGGACCACCAAACGAAGCTGCAGCCCAGGGCCAACATGGTCCCGGAGCTAGGATTCACAACGCGCACCCCTGGCCAGGCGGGCCACGAGGCGCGGACGGACAACCACCCCCAATGGCGTCTGTCCCTTAAGTACCCCTCCCCAGCATGCACAGCGGGACGACCACTCCCACTGATTCGCTGCCTAGGGGGACACTCAATGGACCATGACCTGGCTGCTGCCACCCTTGGCCTGGGGTGGTAACAACACCCTCAGGCGATCAATGGTGGATACTCCCAGCACTGCCATGGCTAGAACAGAGGCTAAATTGCCCTTAATAGTTTAAGTATGAGCCAAATAACAGCTCAGACCCCCATTAAATTTAGCACAATGCCTGTTCTTCAGGAGCAGGGTGCTACACATGTAAAATCTTCTTCAGGCCGCAAACCCATGCAAAGGGATCCATTCCTAGGGTGACCACGTGTAATGTAGAGTTTCTTTCTGAGAAGAAGTAAGGCTAGAAACGAATGATCCTTTGGTAAGTGAGGGGGCTACAGTGTCAACTGCCTTCTGGCCTGTATTGTGTTATTGCCCACACTGCACAGTGAATCAGTTTTATTAAATGGCCTGTAGGCTGGCCACTAGGGGGCAATATGATTGAACCTCCCAACAAGTTGCTTCTGGTAAAAAATGCCCCTGCTGTGCCTCCTCAGAGCAGGCTGACATGCCCTGCCCTGAATGACTGTGTTCCAATGCTGTAAAGGTGAACCGCAGCCGGTGCTGAAGAACAAAGTTGCACCACTCGCCCATCCCCTTCTGCCCACTCTGCCATTCACATGTAGAACCCCCCTGACCCCCAAAGGCACGGTGGTGCCTCCAGAGACAGGGGGGCTGACATTTAACTTTAGAGCTGGATCCATAGTTAGTGTTGTAGGGTCTGTAAAGAATGGGGCACTAGTCACTTTAGATGAAATAAAGAGAAGTTTATTACTCGCACATCATAGGAGAGAGGGAAAGGGTAGATGCTCCAGACTAAAGCAGAACTCTGAAACTCCAGACGTTAATGAAGAATAAAGAAAAGGCCTTTAAGTTGAAACAGATGTTTCAACTTAAAGGAGCCGCTGGTTTGATGATGGGATTTGCAGATCACTAAAGCAAATTTTTTTTTTAGCTAAATAGCTTCCTTTACCTTACTGCAGTACTGGTTTCATGTCCTTATTGTTAGTTTTTGCTTTGAAGTTGCTGTAATCCTGCTCTGTTCTCCACACTTCCTGATTGTCTTTTTTCTTATAACCACCATACTGGGAGCTTTCTCACGATGGTTTAAGCTGTCATTACTGTGTGTCTAAAATTTCCCAGAACCAATCAGATTCATTTTAACAACAAAACACTGCCCTGGATTTGTTTGTTTTTGTTCTGTGTGTTTATTTCTACTTCGCAGAAACATGAAGCCAGTTCAAAAGTGAAACTAACCTGCAGGCACATTATATGATTGATTTTTATCTATTTTTAATCATTTTGAAAAGGAATCAGTTAACTTTTATGTCTCTATACCCTGTAAACAGTCATTTCAGCAAAAATAGTTTTTTCCTTTAGTGACCCTTTAAGTTGCACTTCTTCTCTCTAGGGGTGCACCAGAAGTTTTCAGTAACAAATGGAATGTCCAGACAGGCAAATAAAGGGTTTTCTCTGTAATTTTAATTCCAGGCCAACATAGCCGATCATCAACATAATGAAAGTGAGACAGGTTGATGAAGAAAGAGACTCAATATCTCGGGCCTGGATTAGAGCACAGCATAACTCAGCTGCCAAGTGTACAAATTTGCTTGCGTCGCCATTTAGACACAGACAGGGAGGAAAACAGGTCTTCTTCATTGACCTGGCTTTAGGCCGGTGTAACTTGAACGATTCGCAGTTGTCTGAATAAAGTAGAGACTTCCTGTTCTGTTTTCTCAGTGTCCCATACCGAGCGACATCGGCGCGCACCTGTGTATGGCCCAGGTGCCTGATTCTCTTGGCGGCATCGGAAACCCAGCCACTCACTGGGGTCCCTCTAGACTCGTCACTTGGCCAGGCAGACCACGCCGGTGGGGCCCCCTGGGCGCGCACACCCTAAAGGTGGGTGCCGCACCGCGACTCAGGGACCCCCCGCAGGCGACGCAAAAAGAACCCCGACACATGACCTGACTCTCAGATATATCCCCTCCCAGCATGCCCAGCGAGAGAAAACCCTCTCCCATTGGCTGCTGAAAAAATAATCCATCCGCCAGAAATCCCTCTGGCTCCCACTGCCGGCCAGGGACGGACTCACATCCCCAGAATGCAGTCCGAGCCAGTGGATGTTTTTGAAACGTTACGAGTCACGAACCTAACAAATCGTGACTGGGAGCAAAGTAACTCTCCCAATCCAACTAAAGGGGAGTTCCACCCACAATTTCACTTTTTAAATATAAATACCCCTGTAATACACAAGCTTAATGTATTCTAGTAAAGTTAGTCTGTAAACTAAGGTCCGTTTTGTTAGGTTGTTACAGCATTTAGATTAGTTTATAATCTAGTGATAGACCGTGGCCATCTTAAGTGTGGGCATCATGAAGCCAGACTGTATGACTTCCTGGATTTCAGCTTTGCATATCTCACACATGCTCAGTGCTGCACAAGCAATGTAATAGGTTTCAGTCAGGTTTGCAAGGACTACTGGGAAACATGATGCCTATCCCAGAAACCCTTGCAAATAGCCATGTGACTTAAAAACCTAGGCTAATAAGGAGGAGGAAGTAATGAAGGACTACAAAATAAAGGTATTTACAAGCAACAAAATAAATAAAAATTGTTCATTCTGAACACTATGAGATTAGGGCATGCAGCACAGACAAACATAAAAAAATGGGTGGAACTCCAACTAACTTCTTTTTTTTTCTAGCGCAATACCCGCGCTAAAGGCAAGGGGACGCTACACAAACACTTCTGTTTACCAGCAACCATCAGCAGATATTATAGGCAGCTACAATCTTTCTCCAGAAGAGTCTACCAGCTTCTCTGGGAAGCCATCCTGCATCCAGTTATCTCCAGGAGAGTCAACTAACCCTTTTGGGACTCCATCCTGGATCCACACAGAGACAGCTTCAAAGGCCTTTTTAGGTAAGTAGGCCTAAAGAGCAGCCACCATTGCATGCATTCTCCTGGGCTGCAGCCCAGGGGAAGAGAGCTTGCTCCAGCTCATAGCCCACCCCAAATATTTATACTCTTCCCCATGATTCTGTACTGACAAGGAAATTCCTAGTGGTTGGCTGAGAAAGCATATGACAATTCATAACCCAATTCAACACTGAATCCTCATTCTAATACCAGGTTGTAACATTGCCACCTATTGGCAGAATAGAGAACTGACAGACAGGCTGAATTCACAGGAAAACTGAATACTGACAAACTGCATTGCCAAGCCAAGCAATCTAAATTTAGCAAGACACTCCTGCTTACGGCAGGTTGACTAGGCACAGTCAACCTGTGTTGCATACACACCATCATTTTTTTCACAATGCTCTAGCAAAGCGAGGTTACGTTCACCACTCTTTTCCATTGAAGCTCGCTTTATAACTAGCTTCTGGGCATGCGCGGGTTGAAAAACGTTGTTTTGAAACAACGTTTTTTGCTACACACGGTGACATTTTGTGAAACAAAAAACGACGTTTTGAAAAACGACACAAAAAATTGAAGCATGCTTCAATTTTTTTTGTCGTTTTTTTACAAGACATATAACAACGTTTTCCCCTACACACGGTCATTTAAATTGACGTTTTTTAAAAACGTCATTTTTTTTCATCACATAAAGTGATCGTGTGTACGCGGCATAATAGATTGTCTCACAATGCATTGTGTTCTGTGAATTAAGGCAATGCAGTTGAATGGCAGGATATCCCCAGCCAATTTACAGAATGCATTGCATTGTGGGGGCAGAAGGTTTACGTTTTCTATTGTCTGGAGACGTTTTGCCACAAGTGGTTTTTATGGAAGAATTGTGACCAAAAAGCCATATCTCCGACATAAACAGAAAACAAAAACATGTTTGAAAAATTGCCGTGTAACATTAAAGGTTGCAACAACCACACTGTATTTCCTAGGGTGTCTGCTAAAAAATATATAGAATGTTTGGGAGTTCTGAGAAATTATGATTTTTACATGTAGGAGAGAAGTGTCGGAATTTGCCTGGGTGGCAAGGGGTTAATTACCATAAGTAAGTAATATACAAATAATTGTTATACTTTATTTTTAAGGTAATTTACTATATTTTCATAAACTGTACTCAAGCAAGTGGCCTAAAGTGGAGTTTTGCCAAAAAAAATATATTAAAAGTCAGCAGCTACAAATAGTGCAGCTGCTGACTTTTAATATATGGACACTTACCTGTCCATGGTGCCCGCGATGTCGGGTCCCGAAGCCGATTTGTCCCTCGGCTCTTGGGTGCTGCCGCCACCATCGTCAGTAAGGGAATCAGGAAGTGAAGCCTCCCTACTGCGCATGCACGAGTCACGCTGGGCGATCCCACTGATCCCGACTGTCTTCTGGGACCCGTGTGTCTCCCAGAAGACAGCAGGGGGGGGAGTAGCCGCCGGACACCGTGGTGAGCTATACCCGGAAGTGGGAGCAAATACCTGTATTGCACAGGTATCTGCTCCCTCCTCCCCCTGAAAGGTGCCAAATGTGACATTGGAGGGGGGAGGATTGCAAAAAGCGGAAGTTTCATTTTTGGGTGGAACTCCACTTTAACGGACAAATTACTGAAGTTTGAAGTTATAACTTCAAACCTGTAATTTAACAATAAATAGATAAATAATAAATGATTATCTTATAACATATAGCATAATAATATATCATTTGACTTGTACCTTTTTAGTAGCAGCAGATTCTCATACTCCCTCTTAAAGGGTTACTATAGGGAAAAATTGTTGCTTTAAAATAACAAAGATGTTATACTTACCTCCACTGTGCAGTTATTTTTGCACAGAGTGGCCCCGATCTACGTCTTCTGGGGTCCCTCGGCGGCTGTCTCTGGTCCTCCCTGCAAGAACTCGACCCAGTCACGCGAGAGCACTCGCATGGAGGTGAGTACTTGCAGGCGCGCTCCCGTGATACATGAGCGGCCATAGCCGCTCAGTGTATCACTCGGCCCCGCCCCTCAATGGCTGCGCTGCTCTCAATCCATCCGCTCTAGCCAATCAGCGGCCAGGCTGAGCGGCGAAGAGGATCTCGGGACCGAGCGCTGGACTTTTGAGGGGTCAGGTAAGTAAAAGGGGGGCGGCGTCATCAGATGTTTTTTCACCTTAATGCATAGATTGCATTAAGGTGAAAAAAAATGTACAACTCCTTTAACTGTGTAAGAAAAACATGGGATTATGGGTAAATCTTATGCACATAAATACATGTTTTTTTCCTTCTAGTTAAGGGGGCTGGGCTGGAAGGGAGTCTTTGGGCCAGATTCACAAAGCACTTACGCTGGAGTATCAGGAGGTGCGCCTGCGCAATTGGAAATATGCGCCTGCGTATCTATGCGCCGTATCCCCAAAACGATATACGCCATAAATCTAGACTTTTTCGACCGACGTAATTTCGTTAGACCGGCGCATTGTGCGCGCAAAAAATGCACTAGACACACCATTGATTTGCTAGGCAAATATGCAAATGAGGGAGTTACGGCGATCCACAAAAGTAAGTTGGTGCAGCGCAGGCTACGCGATGTGTGCATCAGCTGCACGTCCTGTCTAAAATTAGTCCATATAAAAGGTGGTTTAAAATTAGACAATCCGTCTACATGTCAGCTAAAGCAACACTGTTAGGGACGAGCTGAGCAGCTACACTTGCAGGACAACAATCTGTATGCCAACATGCCAGGGGCATCCATGCTCATAGCTTTACTACTGACTTTAGATGAGCGCAGAAGGAGGAGGGCACGGAGGAGGGCATGGGAGAGGATATATCGCACATGCATAGACATCTTTGGCATGAGTGATCCGGAGGTGTCTCGCATCTTCAGATTCACCCCTCATGCCATCATGGAATTAACCACAACCCTGCAGGAGGACATCACCAGCCCAACACATGACACCACCCATGACAGCTACATATACAATCCTAGCCCCATCCCAATGGAATTCGAACAGAACATGTATGGGGACATCTGGCTATCTGGTGAGTGACATGGGTGGCAGGCATGACTGTCCCCCCCCCCCCCCCCATGATGCAGAAATCACAAGGGGCACATGCACTACTAACATCCTCCTGTCTTTTCCCTTCAAGGTGACTCTGCATATGCACAGGGACCCCATCTCATGACTTCTATGCGGAACCCCCCATGGTACCCTGTTGTATTCCCCAAACTTTGTATGCCAGATCATCGGTGCATGTTGCATGCTGCACAACTTCGCAGTGAGAAAGGGCCTGGAGATTGACATACGTGATGACCTGACCCCCGAACCAGACAATCCCCCCCTAACCGAGGCTACCCCGTCTTCTGAGGGAAGAGCAGCCAGGAGGCAGCTCACATTAGGCATCTTTGCACGTTAAACACACACATTAATCATGGCACAATGAGAATGCATGCATGCACACCACTGTGGTTCCTATATCACACACACCACATCCTCATCAAATTGGATTAGCACAAGCCCACCATGCAGGACTTGTGAGCAGCAAGGCTACGCCACGGCTCCAATTATGTCACTGTACATTCATACACCATTCACACAGACCTG
The DNA here is from genome assembly GCA_029574335.1 of Rana kukunoris. Classification (NCBI taxonomy): domain Eukaryota; kingdom Metazoa; phylum Chordata; class Amphibia; order Anura; family Ranidae; genus Rana; species Rana kukunoris. The sequence continues at coordinate 279,947,816 of CM056059.1, forward strand.
GGGATCACTTCCCCCTGGTCCTGGGGAACCATTCTCCACCACAAATGAGGGTGACACCCCTTTTCCGGCAGGAATGTCACCCCCACATTCCAAAATCATTCACAAACAGAAAAAAATAAAATAAACAAAATTAAAAAAATGCCCAGCAAAAAAATAAAATGACCAGCAAATATATATATATATATATATATATATATATATATATATATATATATATAAAAAATATATCTCAAAGACATATTTCAAATACACGTCACAAACCAACAAACGCTAACAAACAACAGAACAAAAGCACCTTGCTGTATAGGAAGGGATACAAAGGGATGTACTTTTGCAAAGGAAGGGCGTTTGTCTCTGTCTATTTAAGCTCTCTGCGTAGCTCACTAAGTTGACTGGACCTAGTTACAATCTCACTGATTGCTCCGTGCCGAGTTGTGAGCATGCGCAGAGAGGTGCTGACTATGGTCTCCTTCATGTGCGCATGCGCAATCCGGCCGGCCCTTCATTTGCATGGGGTCACGGCTCATTTAAATGAAACACGCCCACGTCCTTCCCAATTTGAATTCCCCCGCCTTACGCCTCGGAAATTACGTTGCACCGGCGCAAATTTCTGCGCAAATACTACGAGGATACGGTAATTGCGCCTCTACATTGCGCCGGTCTAACGTAAAGGAGGTGCGCTACTCCGGTCAATATATGCGCCCCTGTACGTGAATCTGGCCCTTTGTCTTTTATACACATGCCCAAAAATATTTTTTTCATATTATACAAAAAAAGAGCGACAATTTTGAAAAAAAAAAACAATATTGTTTACTTTTTGCTATAATAAATATCCCCAAAAAATTTATATAAAGTGTATATATTGCGCTAAACCAAATAAACTTCTGGGCAGCCAGCACAACAAAAGATAATTGTGAAAATAGTGTGAAAATAAAATGCAGCGCCCAAACCAGAAGCAGGGGTCTCGCTGGAGGAAAGACCCTATAGAATAAATAGTGACGTGAAAAAATGTGACACTAATTGGGTCAATAGATCACCAAAAACCGGTGAAGGTTCCAGTGATAGATATGCTATTTATCCAACTGGGCCAAGAGCAGGAACACTGAGCGGAAGAGAGCCAGCAAATCAGATTCCAATCCTGGCCTAAATAAATGTGTCTATAGTGCACGTGACCAGATGTGTTATACCTCCCATATAAGGGTGTAGTGCATCCCACAAATGTGTAAATAAGTATGTCCAGTAAATCAATACGGATCCTGTTCAACAAACATATAAGAAGTCCATGCACATTAAATATAAGGACACGGAAATTCCTCTTGGGTGAAGATACAAAACATCAACAGTGGAATCCTCAGTGATACTATGGTAAGAATGGACACCCTTACCAGACAAGGTGGACTCCCACTGCACCTTACGGTGGTGGAGTCATTCAGGCTTGTGTGGACCGATTGTCCTCTCTGGTCACCTTTGGTTGTTGGCTTTGAGGTGTGCTGTGTCCAGGGGTTCGCTGAGGTTTTCCACTGCGATTTTCCAGTGTAGAAAGTGAGCTCCGTGATCAAATAGTGTTGTATTGAGGAATATAAAAGAGAAAACTCCTCATAGTGTAAAAAGATTTATTACACTTCACGATAAAAAACACTTGAGCACGGCGTATGTCCACTCTCATCTGGGCGGAGTGATCCATCCTTACGTTAGAGCACAAACAGGAGGATGTGAGGAGTGATGTTCAGCCTATGTGGAACGCAGGATGAAACGCATGGCGCTGAGCGTCGTGACGTCCGCCTCGTCCACCCTCGCTGAATCACCGATTTTAGACATTTCGATCCCCCCGTCTAAGTACGAGGCTGGGAGAGGGAGTATCTATCAATTACCCCCCTTGCTATATGCTTTTTGGATCACTATCCCCAGAATTGACACGCACGCTGATAGGGAGACATCCCAGTTGGCGGGGATGGAGTTCCGGTAATTGGAACGCAAACACCCGGAAGTACGTGACAATTGACACGCACGCCAACGGGATGATGGCGGAGGAGATGGAGGACACATCCAGGTGGGTACAGGCTATATAAGTGCAGTTAGGAGTGGAGGTTTAGCTATACACCCCTGTTGATGTCTTTCTCAGACGAAACCGGTCGGGTACGCTAACCTTATCATCACCTACTGCACACCATTGGGAACATACTCTCCATTTTAGGTGGAAGAGTTATTTGTGTGTTTTGTTTGCTGTTCTTTGCAACTTACAGTTTGGATTTTTTTGGACTTTCTTGGTTTATTCCACTTTTTTCACGCATGGGACATTGTTGTGATTTTTATTATTTTTTTACTCAAGTGTTTTTTATCGTGAAGTGTAATAAATCTTTTTACACTATGAGGAGTTTTCTCTTTTATATTCCTCAATACAACACTATTTGATCACGGAGCTCACTTTCTACACTGGAAAATCGCAGTGGAAAACCTCAGCGAACCCCTGGACACAGCACACCTCAAAGCCAACAACCAAAGGTGACCAGAGAGGACAATCGGTCCACACAAGCCTGAATGACTCCACCACCGTAAGGTGCAGTGGGAGTCCACCTTGTCTGGTAAGGGTGTCCATTCTTACCATAGTATCACTGAGGATTCCACTGTTGATGTTTTGTATCTTCACCCAAGAGGAATTTCCGTGTCCTTATATTTAATGTGCATGGACTTCTTATATGTTTGTTGAACAGGATCCGTATTGATTTACTGGACATACTTATTTACACATTTGTGGGATGCACTACACCCTTATATGGGAGGTATAACACATCTGGTCACGTGCACTATAGACACATTTATTTAGGCCAGGATTGGAATCTGATTTGCTGGCTCTCTTCCGCTCAGTGTTCCTGCTCTTGGCCCAGTTGGATAAATAGCATATCTATCACTGGAACCTTCACCGGTTTTTGGTGATCTATTGACCCAATTAGTGTCACATTTTTTCACGTCACTATTTATTCTATAGGGTCTTTCCTCCAGCGAGACCCCTGCTTCTGGTTTGGGCGCTGCATTTTATTTTCACAAAATATCCCCAAAAAATATGTAAAAAAAACTAATTTAGTTCTCAGTTTAGGCCGATACGTATTCTTCTACATATTTTTGAAAAAAAATCTCAAAATGTATTGATTGGTTTGTGCAAAAGTCATAGCATCTACAAAATAGGGGATAGATTTCTGGTATTTTTATTTAAAAAAATTGCGATTTTTTATCGTGACTGCGACATTATGGCAGACACATTGGACACTTTTGACACTATTTTGCGACCATTGTCATTTATCCAGCGATCAGTGCTATAAAAATGCACTGATTTATGTGTAAATGACACTGGCAAGAAGAGGGTTAATCACTAGGGTGCGAGGAAGGGGTTAAGTGTGTCCTAGGGAGTGATTCTAACTGTGGGGGGCTGGGCTACGAGTGACACGACAGTGATCACTGCTCCCGATTACAGGGAGCAGCAGATCACTGTCCTGTCACTAGGCAGAACAGGGAATTTCCCTGTTTTGCAGCTCCGTGATACGATCATGGGACATCAGCAGACATCGAGTCCATGGGTCCCACGGAGATCACTGCAGGGTTGATTTGCGCAGCCCTGCCATTCTGACGATGAATGAATGACTTGTATAGCGCTACACATGCAAACTGAATCGCCTCTAGGCGCTTTTTGTAGCTAGTGTCTTTCCTGGCTGGTGCGGTAATTTACCCCGTAGGAGCTTGACACGCTTGGGACACACAGTTGTACACACATACATACATATATATACTGGGCCAATTTGGACAGGATCCAATCAGCCTACCCACATGTTTTTGGCGTATATGTACAGGCGGTGATCGGCAAGCCGTTAAGCACTTGCACTTGTGCCCACATTGGAGGGGCACCAATAAGGTTCGCTCAACATCCAAACTTGAAACCCAATGGATTTTTTTTTTTAAGTTGTTTATTCCACATGGGTTAAACGTTGATTGGGACATTAATTGTTTTTTAAATAATGCGTAGATTTCAATAATTTTATTCATGTTTTTATGGCCATTTTTTATCCATTATCCTCTTAGGAATTGTATCCATATATATACTTTTTATTAGAATTTGCTTATTACTATTTATTAATTGTATAAATGTCAATTATGAATTATGTCTTATGTACAAAACTTTTTTTGCGGCTACTCTCCCTGTTTCTCTCTCCCTTAATGCTGGACTCAGTTATGTGTTCTCTATTTTGTCCACAAGATGGCAGTCTTCTGCTTACACTCCATTACCTCTGCTTTGCTCTTTATGCGTCGTACGTTAATACGCAGACGCTTGTGTCTCTTTCATTATGCCCTTCTTGTAACTGCCCTTATTCAAAATGGAGTTTCGTTACTATATAAGGGCTTAGCGATGACGCCGTAACCAGCAGCCTATCCCCGACGACGTCTTTTGATCACGAAACGCGTAGGTGTGGCCTAGCTGGAACATCATCACGCATTACTCATGGAGACACGCAACCATGTCCCTTCAATACATTTGCCTGGAGATAGTCTGTCTAGGAAGACTTTAAACATCCCTGCGCCTGATATGACCGCTGTAACGACGGTCACATACAAGTGGTAAGGAGACTACATCTCATGATTTTAGTGTCCTTTCGGTGGAGGAATTTCGATTGTGTGATTTTTTATCTGATACAAATTACTGTTTATGAACTTCTTCTCCATTCATTTATGAATCACAATATTTGGACTTTTTTCACCTATTTATATGATTCTCACTCATGTCATATTTATGTTTATTAATTTTATCACCAATTTGTCATCATTAATCACATAGCGCTGTACCTTGGTTTTCAACTTGCTACTGCTGTGCCTGAAAAAAGAGGAATTATTTTCTTTCCTGAGCTGGCCCATACTTTTTTGTTCACCAGTGTCCATTGTTCCTGTATATGGTAGTACAGGGATGGCCAACCAGTGGCCCACAGAGCCCTCTGATGTGGCCCGCGAACTCCTGCTCTGGAATGGTGGGTTGGCAAGCCCAGATCGCAGGTTGCTGACCCACCATACCACAGCATCAGTGTTGTGAATGAAGCTGGTGGTAGAGGAAGAAAGCGGCAGCAGAGCAGAGCCCCATGAGCCAATGCTTCCTCTACAGGGCCGGCTTTTGCCACAGGTGGAGTCTATGGCAAAGTTCAACTAACCCGCAGTATAGACACAGGTGCACTACGCTGCACCCGCAGTTTGGGTAGATCGCAGCACATCAGTGTGAAAGCAGTCTGAGGCCCTTTTCACATGATCAGCCCGACCAAATGGGACCCTTAATTCACCTCTATAGAGCGACAGATGCCTGTTTACACCTGCCTACCTCCAATCAGAAAAACAGAAGGGAATTCGTCCCCTTTCATCTGGGCGGATCGGAGGGCCTATAGAGTAGCCGTGACCCGTCATCCGCCCGCTCCGCTCATTGTGGCCCTCGACTGGTTACCAACTTGCTTATGTGGCCCTTGCTCTTCAAAAGGTTGGGCACCCCTGTGGTAGTATAACGCAACAGTATCTGATTACTGTGCCCCTCAATGGACTCCAACATAAGAATTTTTAAGGTAAATATAATGATTCTACCTTTTCCTCTTACCAGTGCTCCTTTCCTGTGTGTGTTATTTTCCCACTCACCCTCACAGACTGGTCAGTGACTAAATGAGATTTTTTTACAATTGAATATTAGGACTTGTATACACTTGTGGCCATCATTGTTGCCCCTCTGAAAAGCAATTTGCGGTGTATGCTTTTCATAGGCATTTGACAGGCAGCTCAGAGGTGTTATGGTGCCCAGCACCATGCCCAGAGCTGTATCCTGGCCTAGGCCAACAAGGCCCAGGCCTAGGGCAGCACTTTGCAGGGGGGCAGCACGAAAAGAGTCCCCTCCGGCTTGCGCTTCACTGTTAGGAAAATTAGTCTAGCGCCCCCATAAAGCGGCCGCGCTGCTTCTGGTATGCGGGCGGCCGACATTCCGCAACTGTGGGAAGGGGGGGGGCGCTTCCAATTTTGACTGTTTTATCATCCTGGACCACAAACCTTCCTCACTGTGCTATATGTTTCTGCTGCACCATCTACATAAAGTAGAACTATAGGCAACACAATTTTATTTTTCATTTTGGGTAGAGTAAGGGAGGGTTATTGTCCTTGCCAGTTTATTTTTTACCATCCCTGTCCCATTGCGAAGATTTCCCTTCACTTCCTGCTCTATGGGCAACCAGGAAGTAAGAGGAAATCTAAGTAAATTAAGGGAATCCATTGCCCCCCCCCCCAGGCCCTCAGAACCAGTGTCCTCACTCGAAAATTTCAGGGCGGGTCTTAAACAACACAGGGTGTGGCTGTGACAGGAAGGGGGGGGGGTAAATTAAATTAGGGGGTGCACAAGTTTAGTCAGGCCTAGGGCAGCACAAAACCTAAATACACCTCTGACCATGCCACATGCATTACACTGAATTGCAGGGCAGTTGCGGTAGGGCTGCATTCACTTGAATGAGTTGTATTTAGCACTGGCACTGCCTGCTGAACATGAACTCTGGTATTACGTTTGCACTATATTACCAAAAGTATTGGGATGCCTGCTTTTACTAGACATGTGCAGACTGGAATATTTCATTTTGTTTTTTTCGTTTGGAAAATACATTTATTTAGTTACTCATGAAAATCGTTTTGATTCATTTCGATTTTCGTTGGGGAATAGCTTTCTTCCGAAAATCCTATAATACTTAGTTTCTGTCGAATGGTCAAAAGAATATTCGACGGAACGTCGAATCTTTACGTTGAATCGTACATTTCCATTCAAATATTCCGCCTACAAGAATTCTAATGTTGTATGACTAGTAATGTCGAATCTATTTTCTCATAAATCGAAATCTATTCTCTGTAATGTCGAATCTATTATTTCTATAGTGTCGAATCTTTTCTCTATGATGTCGAATCTTTTCCCTATAATGTCGAATCTCTCTATATCGAATTTTTACCGCAACAAAAACGATATAGCATTTTTTATGTCGGATCTTTCGGTTTTCGTTTCTTGCGCTTTCGATATCGTTTGTTAAAACGATAACGAAAAAAACAGATTTTCGGACGAAAATGCATTCTAACGAAAACGAATGCACATGTCTAGCTTTTACACGCACATGAACTTTAATGGCATCCCCGTCTTAGTCCATAGGGTTCAGTATGGAGTTGGCCCACCCTTTGCAGCTATAACAGCTTCAACTCTTCCAAACTCACTCATCCATGTCTTCTCCCAGTAGGTGGGGGAGGGGGATACATTCCATGCCATGAGAAGGCAGTGATTAGCGTTGTCGGCTATAGCAGCCGCTAGCATTAATCGCTAGAGAATCTGGCAGGATGGTTTTACCAAAGTTAATAGATCGATCAACTTTCTACATTCAGCCTGCCCATTAATAGCCGAGATTCGAACCGTGTATGGCCGGTCTAACCCTAGCTTGGAATGCATCTAATTATAATGGAGTTTCTATCAACCACCAGGGGCGGACTGACAACTCATAGGGCCCCCGGGCAATAGAAGATTATGGGGCCCCCAGGCTTACAGATGGCCACCAATCTAGGTGGCAGTACAGAGGCGGGGCAGCTAAAATCTTGGGATTTTCACATCAAAAGCATGTAGGTTTTGGACATATCAGGGACAGATGTAAAAAAAAACACAGATTTTTACATACTGTCCCTGGTTTTAATGAGCCTGGCAACCCTGATGGGGCCCCCTAGTGGCATGGGGCCCTCGGGCAGTGCCCAAGTTCCTCAATGGTCAGTCCGCCCCTGTCAACCACCCAAATATTTCAAGCTTTGAGAAAAAAACGTCATGGCACAGTATAGTATAAATCAGGTATATGAAATTAGTGGACCTCCAGTTGTTGCAGAACTACAAGTCCCATGAGGCAAAGCAAGACTGACCACCACAATACTTGACACCCAGAGGCAGAGGCGTGATGGGACTTTTAGGTTTTCAACAGCTGGAGGTCCACTAGAGGCATATCTCTGGTATAAATCCTGCTTTAGGCAGATTGTTTCACCAACATTTAAGGGACTGTCTGGCTTTTAAAAATCTTCGGCCATTAGATTATGCTGCACATCAAGTGCCCTCAAGTATCTGAGACCACCTTTAACGGATTTGGGACTGGCTCCACAGCAAGTGTGATATTTCAGGAAAAAGTATTCTTCATATGACAATGACTGATCCTTGCAGACAATAGGGGGAGAGTCTGGGTGACCTGTCAATCAAGATTGCAAGGCTACGGGGAGGGTGTGAGGAGGAGGGGAGGGAATCCACAGGTGAAAAAAGAGATAGCTATACAATAGAACATAGATAAAGGTCAACACAATGTCACCTGCAGAAAACCAAACCCATTGTTTTGCTGGAGCCTGGGTATTAGAGAGGGTTGACAGATGTGGTGCCCCCATGTCTGTGCAATAAAAGAGTTCCCCAATGTCTGCAGACTGACTAGTATATTCTCTAGTGCCTGTTGGCTTTAGTGATTTATATGCCTATGCACCAAATAAAGCTGGCCATACATTGTGCAACCTTCTTTCCTTCGACCTGTGGTGAAGAAAAAAAAAATGTTTCATTTCCCCATCAACACAATAAGGGCCAGATTCTCATATGAGATACGATGGCGTATCTCCAGATACGCCATCGCATCTTTGTTTTTCAAGCTCTGTATCTATGTGACTGATTCTTAGAATCAGTTACGCATTGATTTTGCTTAGATCCGACTTGAGTAAGCCACTTACACCGTCGGATCTAAGTTGCAATGTTACGCTGGCCGCTAGGCGGCGTTCCGTCGATTTCTGCGTTGAATATGCAAATGAGCCTAATGCACCGATTCCCGAACGTATTTGCGCGCCGTCGTCGTAGTTTACATAGTTTGCGTAAGCGTAAGGTTACCCCTGCTATATGAGGGGTAACCTTGCGTAGGTCCGGCGTACGCCATGTTAAGTATGGACGTCGGGACAGCGCCGTGTTTTTCCGTCATTTACGTAACTCGCGAATAGGGCTGTGCATTAATTACATTCACGTCGAAACCAATGTATTTGCGGCGTACTATGGAGCACGCGCACTGGGCTACGTTTACGGCCGGCGCATGCGCAGTTCGTTCGGCGCGGGGGCACGCTTAATTTAAATACAAGCCGCCCCCTTTGAATTTACGCGGGGATACGCCGGGCCATTTACACTACGCCGCCACAAATTACGAAGCAAGTGCTTGGAGAATACGGCACTTGCTCCTGTAAGTTGCGGCGGCGTAGTGTAAATAGGATAAGCTACGCCACCAGGTACGTGAATCTGGCCCTTAGTGTTGATGGAATCCCTCCCACTACGCTATTGTATTCTGACAGAATACAATAATTACTGATATTGGTTAAAGTCTGTGGGAGTAGTCATATGAAAAAAAAAACATACAGGCTGTTGTACTGAAGTCAATCGATAGATCGACTTCAGTACAACCAGCCTGCCCAAAGATGGATCGAAATTCAGACAGTTCCTGCTAAACCGGACAAATTTAGATCTGTCTATGGCCAGCTTATGGTAAATATAATGGGCATATACATATGCTATACATGTAGGAACCTGTGACACCAGCAAATTGCTACTTACCGTTGGTGGAACCCTCTTTGCCCTACACGTGGGGATGCCTTTCGCCATGCACAGGCTCATCAATGCCTGGAACCAGGAGGAGCCACGTTCATGTGAAAGTCAAACATTATGGTAGTACATAGACTTAGGGCCAGATTCTTAGCCAAGTTACGTCGGCATATCTCGAGATACGCCGCGTAACTTCTAAGAAGCGCCGGCGCAGGGGCGGACTGACCATTAAGGAACTCGGGCACTACCCGAGGGCCCCATGCCACTAGGGGGCCCTATCAAGGTTGCCAGGCTCATTAAAACCAGGGACAGTATGTAAAAATCTGTGTTTTTTTACATCTGTCCCTGATATGTCCAAAACCTACCTGCTTTTGATGTGAAAATCCCAAGATTTTAGCTGCCCCGCCTCTGTACTGCCACCTGGCTTTATGGCCATCTGTAAGCCCGGGGGCCCCATAATCTTCTATTGCCCGGGGGCCCCATGAGTTGTCAGTCCGCCCCTGCGCCGGCGTATCTATTTTCGGTATTCCGAAAATAAGATGCGCTAGAATTTTGCTTAGATACGATCGGCGTAAGTCTCTTACGCCGTTGTATCTAAGTTGCATATTTACGCTGGCCGATAGGTGACGCTTCTGTCGATTAGCCGCGAATATGCAAATGAAATAGATACGCCAATTCCCGAACGTAATTGCGCCCGCTCGTCGTTTTTTACGTCGTTTGCGCAAGCATAAAGTTACCCCTGCTATATGAGGGGTAACTTTGCGTAGGTGAGGCGTACGCAATGTTAAGTATGGACGTCGGGGCAGCGTAGATTTTTACGTCGTTTACGTCATTTGTGTAAGTCGTTCGCGAATAGGGATTTGCGTAAGTTACGTTCACGTTCTAAAGCATTGACTATTTGCGACGTGATTTTGCGCATGCGCACTGGGATACGTTCAAAAATGCAAAATGTAGTTCAAAAAAAGCGTCAAAAACGTGGGGTCACAATACATTAACATAAAACACGCCCACCTCTTCAAATTTGAATTACCCGGGCTTACGCCGGACCATTTATGCTACGCCGCCGTAATTTAGGACGCAAGTGCTTTGTGAATACGGCACTTGCGTTCAAAGTTGCGGCGGCGTAGCGTAAATAGGATACGCTACGCCCCGCTGCCAGATACGGAAAGGTACGAGAATCTGGCCCTAAGAATCTACTGTGTGCAGTAGTGAAAGTTCTCTGGAAAACATGCTATCCCATGTTATTACACACCTTCATCCTGTTGTATGTTGCATTTAGGAGGAACACTGCTAAGCCTGTGCCCTACTTCACCAGTCCAGTGTACCTCTGTCACCTTACTCCTAGTGACAAAATGGTCCAGCCGAGCACTAGCGCCGACCCCATGCGTTTTCTAAGTTAACTTCTTCTCACCCATTTCATGTGGTCAGGTACTTGAGGTCTTTTGTAAAGTGGGTTTGGTTTCAATTACTTTGGGGGAACCGACCGCTAAAAAGGGAGCCTGAACACCAACCCCCTTACTACAGGAAGACCTGTCATCTATACCAAATATTACACTTCTGACTGGCTTTTATTCACTTTGCTCTAATTCTTGGTTACCAATGGCAACCACATTCTACCTCTGACCTATCTTGGCAAGTTAACCTTTAGTAGAAGCTTTGCTTTATACCTCATTGTGCTTTACAGGCCCTGTTCTTCTGATATGTCATATTCTACCACGCACCCCTTGAGACCAAGAAGAACATTCTAAAACTTTACCTAAGAACTTTGCGCAAAACACGTCTACCATTTTGTCACCTGCTCCATCTGTCAACCACTTGTCATATAAAGCTTCAATAAAAGGATTTTTGGAAGTGCAGCCTTCCGGAATTATTTCTTCATATTACACAGCATGCAAGCTGGGCTAGCACCTGACAAGTATGTGTGGGGATTAACCAGAGACTCACTCACCTGGAGCAGCTTTTCTTGTTCACCTATTAACTTCTTGTGGCAAAGTACATAACAATACAATACACTTTAGTGTAAAAAAATTAACTACCTATTTTGAAGCTGCCCAGAAATACCTTGATAAAGCAACATTCCATGATAGGCGTTTTTCAAACACGGTATAGGAAGGCAGGGCCCAAAAAAGCCTGGGAAAGGAGTGCAAACCCAGTTAACCCCTTCTCAGCCGGAGGGGGCTAACTAACGTACTATAACAAGAACCAACATTTGTAGGCAACCTGCTTACACACAGGGCTGAAAACTCTCTCCATGCTCCCATGTGACAGTGCAAACGGCTGCACAAGCAGTATCACTATTGCATAAACATAAACATTTGTTTTATCCAAGCATGCATGTAGGCAGAAACAGACTATTTTCTCCACTACAGTTGGCATTCAACTGCAGTGGCAATGCAGAGGGAGAAGAAGTCAAGAGGAACAAGGTTCTTCTATGGTTTGATGGGTAACTCAGCAAATATCCAATTGGATGCTGGCAGCCCATGTGACTCTGGTGGCCATCTTGAATCAGGCAGAATCTATTGAGTTTGGTGGCATTTAGCGTGTGGTTAGTGTAGGGATAGATAACCCATCTGACATGGACAGTAATAGCGGCAGAGTTTTTACAGCGTTTTTAATTCATTTCAATGGAGAGGGGCATGGGGAGGGTTTTATGAGCATTTTAATATCGCTATTTTTATCGCGAAAACGCGGCAAAAACGCACCAGTGTGAAAGGGCCCTTAAAGTTCTTTCTATTTACAACTGGACTGTGTGTGATTTACTGTTGTTGCACCATGCTGCACCCTCCCACATTTATGTTCATGTAGATTAGAAAGAGGTACAGATAATCCTGGCATCTTCTTCGTTTTGCCATCATGAAAAAGTGAGGCATCCATTTTTTATTTCTGTTTTGGATGAGGTAGAGAGGGATTACGGTAGAAAACCTGTCAGGTTTTTGTTGTTGTCTGTGCCTCTGTTGGAGAGATTCGCCTCCTCTATCTGTTCTGTTTACCATTCCCACTGAAAGTTAAAGAAAATGCCACATTTTGGGTTGTCCTCAGAATAATAATAGGGGGTTGTGGTGACAACCAGGGATTCCCTTACTTTGAAGAGATTTTCTCTCACTTCCTGTTTTGACCATAGGACAAGAAGTGAAGGAAAAACTCTCCAATGGGACACGTATAGCTAAAAAAAAAAAAAACAACAACAGTAATTATAATCCTCCCTTACTCTACCCAAAAATCGACTTTAACATTATGATTGTCACTTGTCACTAATTCATCAGACAAAGCATTGACCATTTTATTCTATGAATAAACAAATTTTCTTTGATACAAATAAATAATTTCTAGCACAGTGTTGAGATGATAATTATGCCACTCTACCCCATTACACCAGTATGTTGACTAGCCAGTATTCTTAAAGTGTTACTAAGCCCAGGACCCTGCATTCACTATATCTGCTCTCCCACAGTACACAGAACATGGAAATACAACCGTTTTAGTAAATACAGTGCCTTGAAAAAGTATTCATACCTCTTGAAATTATCCTCTTTTTGTCATGTTACAACCAAAAACATAAATTTCTTTTATTGGGTTTTTATGTAATAGACCAACACAAAGTGGCACATAATTGTGAAGTGGAAGGAAACGGATAAATGATTTTCAATTTTCTGTACACATAAATATGTGAAAAGTGTGACGTGCATTTGTATTCAGCCCCCCTGAGTCAATACTTTTCACTGCAATTATAGCTGCAAGTCCCTTTGGGTAAGTCTCTAATAGCTTTGCACATTTACAGAGTGACATTTTTGCCCATTCTTCTTTGAAAAATAGCACAAGCTCTGTCAGTTTGGATGGAGAGCGTCTGTGAACAGACATTTTCAAGTCTTGCCACAGATTTTCAATTGGACCTAGGTCTGGACTTTGGGCCATTCTAACACATGAATATGCTTTGATCTAAACCAGGGATATGAAATTAGTGGACCTCCAGCTGTTGCAAAACTACAAGTCCCATCATGCCTCTGCCTTTCGGTGTCGCCCTTGTGGCTGTCAGAGTCTTGCTTTGCTTCTTGGGATTTGTAGTTCTGCAACAGCTGGAGGTTCGCTAATTGCAAATCCCTGATCTAAACCATTCCATTGTAGCTCTGGCTGTATTTTTAGGGTCGTTGTCCTGCTGGAAGGTGAACTTCCGCCCCCGTCTCAAGTCTTTTGCAGACTCTAATAGGTTTTCCTCTAAGATTTCCCTGTATTTGGCTCCATCCATATTCCTATCAACTCTGACCAGCTTCTCTGCTGATGCTTTCTTGCTGAAGAAAATCATCCCCACAACATGATGCTGCCACCACCATGTTTCACAGTGGGGATAGTGTGTTCAGGGTGATGTGCAGTGTTAGTTTTCCACTACACATGTTTGCTGTTTCCCTTACATAGCTTTTGTGCAAACTGAAAATGGGACTTCTTATGGCTTTCTTTTAACAATGGCTTTTTTCTTTCTACTCTTCCATAAAGGCCAGCTTTGTGGAGTGCACGACTAATATGTGTCCTGTGGACAGATTCTCCCACCTGATTTGTGGATCTCTGCAGCTCCTCCAGAGTTACCATGGGCCTCTTGGCTGCTTCTCTAATTAATGCTCTCCTTGCCCGGCCTGTCAGTTTAGGTGGACAGCCATGTCTTGGTAGGTTTGCAGTTGTGCCATACTTTTTCCATTTTCGGATGATAGATTGAACGGTGCTCCGTGAGATGTTCAAAGCTTTGGATATTTTTTTTATAACCTAACCTTGCTTTAAACTTCTCTACAACTTTATGATGCTATTTGTTCACTAAGGTTCTCTAGCAAACCTCTAAAGGCTTCACAAAACAGCTGTATTTATACTGAGATTAAATTACACACAGGTGGACCCTATTTACAAATCAGGTGACTTCTGAAGGGAATTGGTTCCACTAGGTTTAAGCTAGGGATAGCAGAGTAAAGCATGTTGAACACAAATGTACGCCACACTTTTCAGATATTTATTTGTTAAAAAAATTGCAAACCAATTATTATTTTCCTTCCACTTCACAATTATGTGCCACTTTGTGTTGGTCTATCACATAAAATCCCAATAAAATACATTTACGTTTTTGGTTGGAACATGACAAAATGTGGAAAATTTCAAGGGGTAAATATTTGTCAAGGTACAAACTGTTGGCGCTACCGTATATAAATCCTGTATAATAATATTGCCATAAGAACATTTACAAATCATCAATTTTATATATTTATGAAATTAAAAGATAACATAGTGTCCATTTTATATGAAGTCTCCATAGCTATCAATATACATTAAAGGGTAGTTGAATGTGTAAACATGATCTAAGCACTCCCAGGTATCTAAGCAAAATCAACTGGGGCCTTTGGAAACAAGATACACAAACTGTATAAATCTCCAGCATTTGTTTTTATATTGTTTTTATGTTGCAAAAAGAACTGACTGAAAAGTGTGCCCACTAGGCATGATCTTTATGTTCGAGTCGAACATGAGTTTGACTCGGAACATTGGTTGTTCGCTGTTCGGCGAACAGCGAACAATTTGGGGTGTTCGTGGCAAATTCGAAAAGCCACGGAATACCCTTTAAAAGTCGATGGGAGAAATCAAAAGTGTTAATTTTAAAGGTTAGTATGCAAGTTATTGTCATAAAATGTGTTTGGGGACCCGGGTCCTGCCCCAGGTATCAATGCAAAAAAAGTTTTAAAAATAGCCGTTTTTTCGGGAGCAGTGATTTTAATAATGCTTAAAGTGAAACAATAAAAGTGAAATATTCCTTTAAATTTCGTACATGGGTGGTGTCTAAAGTATTCATGTGAAGTAGTGCATGTTTCCCGTGTTTAGAATTGTCCCTGCACAAAGTGTCATTTCTGAAGGAAAAAAGGTAATTTAAAACTATTCGCGGCTATTCATGAATTGTCGGTCCCGGCAATACTGTACAGAGAAAAGTAATTGAAAAAAATGACAGGGGTCCCCCCCACCAGTCCATTACCTGCCATTTTTTTCAATGACTTTTATCTGTATTGCTGGGACCCAACAATTCATTAATAGCGTGAGTAGTTTACTTTTTTTCCTTCAAAAATGACATTTTGTGCAGGGAACCAAAATGAAAAAAAAATCGGGCCTTTCAGGTCTGGTATAGATTTTAAGGGGAACTCTGTGCCAAAAAAAAGGGTTGGGGTCCCCCCAAAAATCCATACCAGACCCTTTATCCGAGTACGCAACCTGGTAGGCCGCAGGACAAGAGGGGGGATGAGACAGCGGCTTATCGTAATCTGGAAGCCCCCTTTAACAAAGGGGACCCCCAGATTCCACCCCCCTATGTGAATTGGTAACATCGTACATTGTACCTCTACCATTTCACCAAAAAAAAGCATCAAAAAGGGTAAAAAAAAAACACACAGACAGCTTGGGAAAAGTCCTTTAATAAAAAATAAAAAAAATTAATTCCAGCGATGTAAATCCTTCCACGATCCGGACCCATGCTACCCACCACAACGAACGATACAGCCTCCTCCATAGACGTCTCCCAGGCGAATGACACGTGAGCAGTGTGACGTTTCTTTTAAACCCGAGGGTGGGGCCACCCATGATGTGGATGGGTGACCCCTGCCCCGTTCTGACTTACGGGGGTTTCCAGCGGCTTCCCCACGGAGTCATGGGTGACCCCGCACCCTCTGGCGCATCATGGGTTTCCCGTCATGCACCAGAGGGGATGGGATCATCCATGGCACCACAGGGAAGCTGCCGGAACCCCCCGAACATCAGAACAGGGCGGGGTCACTCGTTCACATCACGGGCCCCGCCCTTGGGTTTAAAAACGTCACACGGCGAACACGTTATTCGTCTGGGAGCCTTCTATTTAGGAGGTTGTATCGTTCGTATCGGCGAGTAGTGGCAGGTAGTGTGGGTCCGGGTCGTGAAAGGATTTACATCGCTGGAATTTTGTTTTTTATTTTTTATTAAAGGACTTTTTCCAACCTGTCTGGGTGTTTTTTTACCCTTTTTGACACTTTTTTGGGTGAAATGGTAGAGGTACAATGTACCCCTTTACCAATTCACATGGGGGGGGGCGGAATCTGGGGGTTCCTTTTATTAAAGGGGGCTTCCAGATTATGATAAGCCCCCCACCCGCAGACCCCCACAACCACCGGGCAACATGGGGACAAGGTGCTTTGGGGGGTCTGGTATAAATCTTTTGGGGGAACTTCACTTTTTTTTTAATTACGCGGGTTTCCCCTTAATATCCATACCAGACCTGAAGGGCCCCGACAATACAGATAAAAGTAATTGAAAAAAATGGCAAGGGTTCTCCTTAATATTCATACCAGACCCAAAGGGTCATTTTTTTTTTTTTAACTTTCTCTGTATTGCCAGGACCGACAATTCATGAATAGCCGCGAGTAGTTTTAAATTACTTTTTTTCCTTCAGAAATGACACTTTGTGCAGGTACACTTCTAAGCACGCGTAGCATGCGCTACTTTGCATGCATACTTTAGACACCCTCCAGGTATGAAATTTAAAGGAATATTTCACTTTTATTGTTGCATTATTAAAATCACTGCTCCCGAAAAAAATACAGTTTTTAAAACTTTTTTTTGCATTTATATATGCCACACGTGGCAGGACCCGGGTCCCCAAATACTTTTTATGACAATAACTTGCATATTAACCTTTAAAATTAGCACTTTTGATTTTTCATGTTCATGTCCCATAGACTTTAACGGTGTTCGTGCGTTCGAACAATTTTTTTGCCTGTTTGCATGTTCTGGTGCGAAACAAACTGGGGGGTGTTCGGCTCATCCCTAGTGCCCACTGTACAATAGAAGATGGGAATCTGCCCATTGCTCCTAGACTGTTCTTCAGCTAGACAGGCTATATGAAGACTATCATCTAACATCTGGGAGAACCTTACTGCCTGAGACTTTCTATGTGTTCTGTTGTCACATTTATCTGTAAGGCCGCGTACACACGATCAGACAGGTCCGATGAAACTGGTCTGCAGACCAGTTTCATCGGACCAGTTCAGTTCAATGGTGTGTATGGCCCATCAGACCAAAGTTTTAAAACATGCTTTAAAAGCTGTCTGATGGACACTTGTCCGTCAGACAGGTTCGATGGTTAGTACGCAAAAGCATCGGACCAAAAACCTGTGCATGCTCAGAATCAAGTCGACGCATACTTGGAAGCATTGAACTTCGTTTTTTCATCACGTCGTTGTGTTCTACGTCACCGCGTTCTGGTCTGATCGGATTTTGGTCTGAAGGTGTGTAAGCACATCAGACCATCAGACAAGTTCAGAGTTGTCTGATGAAAACGGTTCGTCGGGCAAGTTTTATCAGACCGGTCTGATCGTGTGTACAGGGCCTAACTGTCTATATTTGAGCAGACATAAAGGGCCAGATTCTCATATATTTTCGGCGGCGTAGCGTAAGCCATTTACACTACGCCGCCGCTGCGTACTAGAGCAAGTGCTTTATTCTCAAAGCACTTGCTCCGTAGTTTTCGCCGGCGTCTCGTAAATCGCCAAGCGTAAACCCGCGCAATTCAAATGGGGCGGCTTGTATTTAAATTAAGTGCGCCCCCGTGTCGAACGAACTGCGCATGCGCCGGCCGGGGAAAAAGCCCAGTGCGCATGCTCCAGCTCACGTCGGGAAGCGGCGTTGAAACCGACGTCAAAGCGACGTGAGCGTCACTACGCAAGTCCCTATTCGTGAACGAGTTAGTAAAACGACGTAAGCGACGGAAAAAGCCGACGCTGACCCAACGCCATACTTAACATGGCGTCCGACGGCACCCGACGGCATCCGACGGAACTTCGTAAGGTTACTCCACATAGAAGCTGGGGTAACCTTACGAGTCCGTAAGCGACGTACGCGACGACGGGGCGGCGTAAAAGCGATCGGGAATCGACGTACTAGCCTCATTTGCATATGCAAATGAAAAAACAACGTGAAGGCCACCTAGTGGCCGGAGTTGTCATTACACCTACGATCCGAAAGTGTAATGCTTTTACACTTGTCGGATGTAGAAGCGTATCTATGCAAAAGTGATGCTAAGCATCACGCGCATAGATACGAGGACAAAAAAAAGGCGATACGACGGGGTATCTGAGATACTCCGTCGTAACGCCTCTGAGAATCTGGCCCATATTGTTTTATTAAAAGTATACTCATATTGTAAATGTTACCATTTGCTGCTCCCATACAGTACATTATACAATTGTCTTGTCTAATTTTTTTTTACCATAACCATATAATAAGAGGTCAAACCTAAGCCTAGTATCTCTGCCAATACAGGGCAATCTGGAAATCTGTACATTTGGTGTGTAGTCCTTATGCTTTCCTATTTCCACTGCCCTATTGTGACCTTACAAATCAGACAGGATAATGGGTTGCAATGAACTAATAGACACACAGTAATCATTTCAGAGAATGAGCTCCTCTAATTACCTTACAAAAGGAGAGATTAGCAGGAGCTATTGTAAGCAGATCTGTAGGCCTTCTTCTCTCCTCCTCTTTTCCCTGCCTGTCTATTGTAATGAAATCCAATAGCAGCAAGACATTTTCTCTGTCTGTATCAATGGCTAATTGTTATTATTCTATATCTGCGCTTAGAAGTTTGTTGGAGAGAAGGGCGCATGTAATCTCCCCCTCCTGGTGACTTAGCATTGTAAGGATGCAGCCTATTATGCCCAAGAATTCTGTTCCCACCAGTGTCACCATATAATGTACCATCTCCATAGATGACGTGTCACAGCTTCAATTGATGAGAATCATCTCATATGGAAAATGATTGAAAAAGTGCAGATTCGTGTAAAAATCTCCAAGGCTATATTTTCAAATTACAATCAAATTAATTGTCTTCTCAAGTGCTGTTTTTGCTGAACTGGCCATATTGAATTCCAGTACATTGCAACTGATGCTTAAACATAGCTCCCAGCTGTCCCTAAATTTCGAGGGACTGTCCCTGTTTTGAAGAAATGTCCCTCTGTCCCTCATTCCTCCTGATTTGTACATCATTTTGGTCCGATCTATATAGATGTATATAAAATGCACCTTTTATCTATCAAAAAGTGTTTTCCAGCCCTAAACCTTTCATCTGATTTCTAGATTGCTGCATTTGTAAATTCCAAAAGCCAATATAAAGGAATAGAAGTGGTACAATTCTCCTTTAAGGGGCGTGGGAGGGGGGGTGTCCAATGCCTGCATACTTTTGCTGATAGGTGTCGCACATCTATGATGTCCTGCTGCAATGAATAGAGTGGCAACCTCAGCCTGAACTCTGACAAGGCCACGCCCCCAATGCGTTTCACTCCGCCCCCCAGAACTTAGTCATGGGGAATTTGCATCGCATTCGGACCAAGCTCGTGCAGGACCCGTTTTTTGGTCTGCATGTTCACAACTATGCGATCCGATTCTGCAAATCCAGCTGCAGACTGATTGTGGGGTGTCGTTAACGTAACATCAGTTTGCATGAACGGGTTTGAAATTTAGATGTGATGCGAAATTGCAGCGAATTAGCCTTAGTCTGCATTCACACTTCAGCGTTTTGAATCGCGGGCAGATTTGCCACGATTCTGCCCGTGATTTGAAAGCGCCGATGTGTGAATGACTGTATACAGCGCTCCCAAACCGACCCAAAGATGCTGCTTGCAGGACTTTTTCTAATGTCTCGCACATGCACCGCCTCAGTGTGAAAGCACTCAGGCTTTCACAATTCGGGTGGCATTGGAGGCAGATTTCAGGCGCTTTACAGGCACTATTTCCAGTGCTAAAATGCTGCCTGAAAACTGCTTCAGTGTAAAAAGGATCTAAATCAAAATTTAACATCAAAATTAACACTGCACTACCACATAAGAATAAGGAGTGGACATCTACTAAGCTGCTGAAAGAAAGAAAAAAATCTAAGAAAAAGGCTTTTCTTATTTTATTTTATTAATACTTAACCACTTCAGACCCGCGCTACCGTCAAATGACGGCAACAGCGCAGGTCTGAATATCCAACATGCCGTCTTTTGATGGCCGCCCCTTTGGGCGTTCCCAGCGCACGCTGTAGAGCGCACTGCGGGGAAGCCCTGTGTTGTCCGTGTCCCTTGGACACGGCCAATCACAGATCGCGGCGAACGGCCAGTCAGAGTGGCCGTTTGCGATGCGATCTGTGGGCGAATGAGAGATGATCTCATAGATCATCTCTCATTGCCGTTTTACACAGAGACAGCGTCCTGTCTCTGGAGAGGAGGTGCCCGATCTGTGTTCCTTGTACATAGGGACACAGATCGGTCACCCCCCCAGTCACCCCCCCTCCCCCCACAGTTAGAACACACCTAGGATACACAGTTAACCCCTTCCTCATCCCCTAGTGTTAACCCCTTCAATGCCAGTCACATTTATACTGTAATTAGTGCAAATTTATAGCACTGATCGCAGTATAAATGTGAATGGCCGATGTGTCCGCCATAACGTCGCAGTACCAATAAAAATCGCAGATCGCCGCCATTTCTAGTAAAAAAAAAATAATAAAAAATAATAATTCTCTCCCCTATTTTGTAAGCGCTATAACTTTTGCGCAAACCAGTTGCTTATTGCGATTTTTTTTTTTTTTTTTTTTTTTTACCAAAAATATGTAGAAGAATACGTATCGCCCTAAACTGAGAAAAAAAAATGTGTTTTTTTTTTTAATTGGGATATTTATTATAGCAACAAGTAAAAAATATTGTATTTTTCTTCAAAATTGTCGCTCTTTTTTGTTTGTAGCGCAAAAAATAAAGAGACGCTGTGCAGGAAGCTGAAATTTCACCTGGGCAGGAGGGGGGTGTATGTGCCCAGTAAGCAAGTGGTTAATGTTGGTAATATATTTAGGTAATATTGCAATGGCATTACAACCCAAAAAAAAAACCTTATTGGAATCCATGCGTCCGGCACCCTGCATGTAGATTAGGGGCCAGGAGCATTGATTAGAGGGGGCAGCACCCCTACGCCCCTTATGGACGCCACTGAATGAATGTTTGTTTTAGACTGCAGTGATGAGAACATTTAAAAGGAGCAGGATGACATTCTCTAACAAACAAATTTTTACGGCCGCGTACACACGTACGAGAACCTCGTCAGGCTAAACCCATTGTTCTGCCCGACGAGTTTCTCGGCCGGCCTTCGAGTTCGTTGACCAGGCTGTCGAAAAAGGCGTCGAGCCATTAGTCCCGATGGCCCGTTGAGGAAATAGAGAACCTGCTCTCTATTTTGGCATCCACGCCTCGCTCGTCAGTTTGCTCGGCGAAAACGTACACACGATCGAGCTTCTCGGCAGAATATGGATCCCAGCGAGCTTTTCGCTGGATTCTGCCGAGAAGCTCAGTCATGTGTACGGGGCCTAACAGTGATTGTGGTTTTCTTTTGGGAAAGTCCATTACTTTCAAAATCAAAAGTGAATGTTCATATGAATGTTTGTTTGAAAATCTACTAGTGTATGGTCAGCTTTAGACTCAAGCAGTTAAAGAAAAACATAATTTTTCGTTATTGTTTTAACAAACGATAACGAAAGTGCAAGAGACGAAAACCGAAACATCCGACATAAAAAATGCTTTATTTTCGTTTATGTACGATTCGATGTAAAGATTCGACGTTCCGTCGAATATTCTTTTGACCATTCGACAGAAACCAAGTATTATTGGATTTTCGGACGAAAGCTATTCCCCAACGAAAAACGAAATAAATCAAAAAGATTTTCAGGAGTAACTAAATATATTTATTTTCCAAACGAAAACGAAAAAACAAAACTAAATATTCCAGTCGGCACATGTCTAGTGGCCTGCAACCTCCTGCCCTGGGATGGCAGGTTGGCCCAGATTGCAGGTTGCCGACCCGCCATCCCAGAGCATCAGTGTTGTGAATGAAGCCAAAGGTAGAGGAAGCTAGCGGCTGCAGATCAGAGCCTCATAAGCCAATGCTTCCTGTATAGCACCGACTTCTGTTATAGGTGGTGTGATACTAAATGTGCTCTGCCTGAGACAGCGTATCAATGGTAAGTTTATTACTAAAATCATAGGGCCAGATTCAGGTAGAGCCGCGTATCTTTGTGCGGGCGTAGCGTATCCTATTTACGCTACGCCTCCGCAACTTTGACAGGCAACTTTGACAGGCAACTGCTGTATTCACAAAGCACTTGCTCCGTAAGTTGCGGCGGCGTATCGTAAATGGGCCGGCGTAACCGCGCGTAATTCAAAGTAGGTGGATGGTGGGCGTGTTGTATGTAAATGTATGGTGACCCCACGTTATTGACGCGCCGAACAAACTGCACATGCGGCGGCCGTGGACGAATCCCAGTGCGCATGCTCAAAATCACGTCGCAAAAAGTCATTGATATCGACGTGAACGTAACTTACGCCCAGCCCCATTCTGAATTGGCTTACGCAAACGACGTAAACGACGTACAATACGACGCTGTTCCGATGTCCATACTTAAAATTGCCTGCGCCTCATATAGCAGGGGTAACTTATCCAGGTCCGATGCCTTACGTAAACGACGCAAATAGATACGCCGGCCGCAACTATGTTTTTGAATCGGCGTATCTACCTAACTTTACATATTCGACGCGTAAATCAACGGAAGCGCAACCTAGCGGCCAGCGTAAGTATGCAACTAAGATGCTCGTATCTTAGCGATATCCCGCGTATCTGATTATTTGAATCAGGCGCCGAGATACGACGGCGCTCATTCGGACTTACGACGGCGTATCTGGAGATACGCCGTCGTAAGTCTTTCTGAATCTGGCCCATAGTGTATATTTGGGCATATCTGTTCTACAGTGGTTACTGGGCTGCTTTCAAACTGATCTGCAGGTGCACTTGAGGGTTACTTGCACTGAGCCATAGACTTCTGGTTTTACCTGCGGGTTGGGGCGCTTTCAGAATGTGCAGCACACCTGCAGGATATAATAAAATTCTATGGCAAAGTGCAGATAACTCTCAGGAAAACCACAGGTGCACTGCACTGCGGTGTTGGTAAACCTCAGACAATCAGCGTAAAAGCAGCCTTGGGCACCTTTCACGTGATCAGTCGGACCCAATTGGACCCTCCATTCACCTCAATGGAGCGGCAGATGTCAACAGACTTGTGTCTGTTTACACCCTCCTACCTCCAATGCGATCTGCTAAAAAAAACAGAGGTGGATCCGTCCCCCTCCGTCTGCTCGGATCGGATCAGAGGGCCCATAGAGTAGAGTGGGCTTTGTCTGTGTCCACTCGGTATATGCAGCGTGGACACGGACCTGTCATCCACCACTCTGCTCATTGTGGCCCACGACCGGTTACTAAGTAGCTTAAGTGGCCCCTGTTTTTTTAAAGGTTGTGCCCTAATGCCTTGTACACACGACCGGTTTTCACAACGAGAAAACTGCCATTTTTTATATTGGTCGAGAAAACCGAGTTTCTCTCGACAAAAAAACTCCCCGGAAAAAAATTGAAATCAGTCGTGGAAAAAGGTTGTGTGTATGCTTTTCTGAGGGGAAAAAAATGTGCATGCTCAGAATCAAGTATGAGACGGGAGCGCTCTTTCTGGTAAAACTAGCGTTTGTAATGGAGATAGCATATTTGTCAAGCTGTAACGGACTGAAAAGCACAAGCCTGAATCGTCTCTCACCAAACTTTTACTAACACGAGGATCAGCAAAAGCAGCCCAAGGGGTGGCGCCATTTGAAAGGAACTTCCCCTTTATAGTTCCGTCGTATGTATTGTACGTCACCGCGCTTTGGTCAGAGATTTTTTTGCATGAATGTGTGTATGCAACCCTTTTTTTAAATAAGATAAGTATATGAACAGATGACTTTTTGGCTTACCCAGCGATCCTGTGACATTGGTCTACACATCTGCCAGAATAATAGAGGAATAAACAGCAGGTGTGGAAATGCACATTCAGTCTAGCACTCTAGTGTTGGTGATCACCGCAGTCTTGTACTGTACATTTGCAGGATACAGAACCCAAGTAACACCCTCCTAACTGGTCATTTCTTATGTTTACAGCTGCACATCAATCCTGTTAATCTTAGTAGAACTGTGCTAGTAATTAGAGCATGTGCTCATGGCTTAGTGAATGGCATTTGACACCCAGATGGTGCTACCAAGATACAAAGATACAAAGTTAATCATTTTATTTTGTACAAAATTAATCTCTGTTACTAAGATCATTGCTTGTATTCTAGGCTTGTTCAATTCACACTATTCATAAGGCTAATAAACAAGATATATTAACCACTTCCATACCGCGCCAATTCTGGCACTACAAATTACTCAGAACCCCCAAACATTATTTATATATATATCTTAGCAGACACCCTAGGAAGTAAAGTGGCACTCATTGCAATATTTTATCTCGCACGGTATTTGCGCAATCATTTTTCGAACGCATTTTTTTTTTTTAAACGATTTAATGAATAAAAAAAATAACAAAACAGTAAAGTTAGCCCAATTTTTCATATAATGAGAAAGATGATGTTACGCCGAGTAAATAGATACCTAACTTGTCACGCTTTAAAGTTGCGCACACTCATGGAATGGCACCAAACTTCGGTACTTAAAAATCTCCATAGGCAACGCTTTAATTGTATTTATTTTTTACAGGTTACCAGTTTAGAGTTACAGAGGAGGTCTAGTGGTAGAATGATTGCTCTCGCTCTAGCGCACGTGGCGATACCTTACATGTGTGGTTGGAATGGCGTTTACATATGTGGGCGGGACTTACGTGCTTGTTCGCTTCTGAGCGTGAGCTACTGGGGACAGGGGTTAAAAAAAAAATATATATATTATTTTTTCTTTTACTTAAAGGAACACTAAGGCCGCGTACACGCGATCAGACATGTCCGAGGAAACATGTCTGACGGACCGTTTTCATCGGACCAGGCTGAAGTGGTCTGTTGGTCTGATGTGCGTACACACCATCGTACCAAAATCCCCTCGGACCCGAATGCGGTGACGTGGAACACAACAACGTGATGAAAAAACGAAGTTCAATGCTTCCAAGCATGCGTCGACTTGATTCTGAGCATGCGCGGGATTTTGGTCCGATGATTTTGTGTACTAACCATCGAACATGTCCGACGGACAGATTTCCAGCGGACAGGTTTCTAAGCATGTTTTGAAACTTTTGTCCGCTGGAAAGCGGTCCGATAGGCCGTACACACGATCAAAGATGTCCGCTGAAACTGGTCTGCGGACAAGTGTTAGCAGAAATGTTTGATTGTGTGTACGCGACCTAAAGGTTTGTTTTTTATTAGGTCAATTGATTACTGTAAGCTAGAGCATTTAAATATCACTTACCTCGTTTTTCCTTTTGACCTCCAAAATACAGTTATCCAGGTTTGAAAATGTAATTTCCTGTCTCTCCTCTTTTTGCTTTCCACCAGCATCTGAGCCATTTTGCATGGTGGAAAGCAGAATGTGCTCACCCCCTCCCTATGACTACAGCCCTGCGTGAAGATGCTCTCTTATCCCTCACAGGCAAGGAGGCTAACTGTAGTTCCCATTAGGCCATGATGTAGCAAGAATGAATGTGCACCGCAAACCAGGAAGTCAGTGAGAATAACGATTCAGGAGTGACGAAGGTGAATAAAACGGCTCAATTTCAACAGGTATCAAACTAGTTATAATGCAAAACCTTACTTTTTACTTTATCAGCTACTGTGAGACTTTAAATATTTTTGTCTTTACAACCCCTTTAACTCTTTTTTTATTTTATTTTTTACACTTTTTTTATCACTTTTTTTTTCTATTAAAAGGAATGTAAACATCCCTTGTAATAGGAAATGTGTGTGACAGGTCCTCTTTATGGAGAGATACGGGCTCAATAAGACCCCACATCTCTCCTCCAGGCTGGAAAGAATTAAATTGGGGAAAAAAATAACGATCTTATGCTTTCAGCCACGATTGCGGCTTTGTTTACTTCTGGGTACCCGGGCGTGACGTTATAACGTCGCTCCCCCGAGCCTCCGAAGGTCATAGAGATGGCTTATCCTCCTCATCTGGTGGTGGCCGACTCGTTTTCTGGGCCTCCAATGGCATGGGAGAGCCTGGAGAAACATCGGATGGTGGCGGGATGGGGGGACTGATCAAGCGCTATGAGTAAACGTTATGATCGTTCTTATGGTGCGCAGAATTGCCGCCTGAAATGAAGGATATCGAATGATGCCTGTAGCTGCAGGCATCATTCAGATATCCCCCCCCCCCCAAAGTCCAAGATGTCATATGATGTCCTATGGTAGGGAAGTGGTTAATACCTGTGGTCTTCATAACATATGCTTTCATTACCTTTACACTGCAAACAATAAAGACCATATATTATTATAAGAAAAAAAGCTTGAGCGCACGTACACGATCGGTCCAAACCGATGAAAATGGACTGAAGTCCAGTTTCATCGGTCCAAACCGACCGTGTGTACGGCCCATCGGTCCGTCGTCCTTCGGACCAAAGTTTGAAAACTTGCTTTAAAATCGGACTAATGGACGCCTGACCATCGGTCCAAACCGATGGTTAGTACGCAAAAGCATCGGTTCAAAAACCAACGCATGCTCAGAATCAAGTCGGCGCATGCTTGGAAGCATTGAAATTCGTTTTTTCAGCACTTAGTTGTGTTTTACATCACCGCCGTTCTGACACAATCGGTTTTTGAAATGATGGTGTGTACGCACATCAGACCATCAGGCCACTTCAGCGGTGACCTGATCGTGTGTACGCGGCCTGATGTCTAAAATACTAGGGGATAAGGTATTTTGCTCCTCCACATAAAGATCAATACAGGATGGATCTTGCCTAATGCACAGTGCATTTGAGATGATAATTATGCCACTCTACCCCATTACACCAGTATGTTGACTAGCCAGTATTCTAAAATTGTTACTAAACCCAGGACCCAGCCCCCTTTACTCTAAGGCCGCGTACACACGATCAAATCTATTTGCTGAAAACGGTCTGACAGACTGTTTCAGCAGACAGATTTGATTGTGTGTACGGGCGGACAGACAGATTTGGCCAGCCGACAGATTTTAAAGCATGCTTTCAAATCTGTCGGCTGGGAATCCGTCCGTCCGACATGTCTGCTGGTTAGTACGCTAACCAGCAGACATATCTGCTCGCACATGTGTCGAATGGATTCGACGCATGCACGGAATTGTTTTATTACCTGGTGCAGTGACGTGGCGGCATCAACGTCACCGCCACGTCACCGCGCTGTCTGCCGGTGGGGATTTTGGTTTGATCGTGTGTACACGATCAAACCAATACATCCCAGCATACAAATCTGTTCAAATCGGTCTGCCAGACCGATTTGAACAGATGTATTTGGTCGTGTGTACGCGGCCTAAGACCCCTAGCTAAAATCTAGTGGAACCAATTGCCTTCAAAAGTCATCTAAGTAGTTAATAGAGTCCACCTGTGTGTAATTTAAAGCGGAGCTCCACCCTGATATATATATATTTTTTAAAAATCTGAAAAAAATTAATAAAAATGAAATGGAAAAAAAAATACTCACCCTAAATAGGCTGTTGCTATGCGGAAGTCCCGAATCTGCCCTCACGATCTGCGGTGCTGTTTTCTTCCTCCTCCTCTTCTGGGTGTCTTCTTGTGAATGGGCCGCGCTGCATTCTGGGAACTGTGTGTATCCCAGAAAGCAGCCGGACCATTCACAAAGCGCCGCGTCGCTCGCACATGCGCAGTAGGAAACGGGCAGTGAAGCCGCACGGCTTCACTGCCTGTTTCCCTGACTGTGGATGGCGGTGCCGGGATCGAGGATCGGCATCGGCGGGGGCCGTCAGCGCGGGCGCCTAGGACAGGTAAGTGTCCTTATTCAAAGTCAGCAGCTACACTGTTAGTAGCTGCCGACTTTGAAAAAAAAAAAATGCGGGTGGGTGGAGCTCCGCTTTAACCACTTCCATACCAGGCACTTACTCACCTTCCCGCCCAAGCCAATTTTCAGCTTTCAGCACTGTCGCACTTTGAATGACAATTGCGCGGTCATGCTACACTGTACCCAAACAAAATTGGCGTCCTTTTATAGAGATTTCTTTTGGTGGTATTTGATCACCTCTGCGGTTTTTATTTTTTGCGCAACAACTAATAAAAGACTGAAAATTTCGAAAAAAATATACATTTTTATTTTTTTCTGTTAACTTTTTTTGTAAATAAGTATGTTTTCTCTTTCAATTACGGGCACTTATATGGCGGCACTGATGGGCACTGATGAGGTAGTACTGATGGGCACCGATGAGGTGGCACTGATGGGCACTGATAGGCGGCGCTGGTATGCGGCACTGATGGGCACTCATAGGCGGCACTGATGGGCACTCATGGGCAGCACTGGGAACTCATAGGCGGCACAGAATGGCACTCATGGGTGGCACTTATGGGTGGCACTGATGGGTACTTATGGGTGGCACAGATGGGCACTGATAGGTGGGCACTGGGCATGGATTGGCACGGAGGGGTGGCACTGAAGGACACTGTGGGGTGGCACTGATGGACTTTGAGGGGTGGCACTGATGTATATGTTGCCAGTCAGTGCCCATGTGTGGGCACTGACTGGCATCTTTCTTTTTTTTTTACCTGTATTTTTTTTTTTTTATCCTGTTTTTTTATTTTTTTTACGTTTATTTTTTATTTTTTTTGCCCTGCCAGTGTGGGCATCCCTGGTGGTCTAGTGTGGGCATACAAGGGGGGGCTAAGGGGGGGCTAAACAATCAGCGCAAACCCCCCCTGTCAGGAGAGCCACCGATCGGCTCTCCTGTACTCGCGTCTGTTAGACGGCTCTTCCTGTTCACATCGTGATCAGCCGTGATTGGACACGGCTGATCACGTGGTAGCGAGCCTCCGCCGGAGACTCGTTACTGAGATCGGTGATGCAGGGTGTCAGACAATTTCATAACCACTTCCCGGCCGTAAATCTGCTATTGGCCGGGCGGGAAGTGGTTAATCTCAGTATAAATACAGCTGTTCTGTGAAGCCCTCAGAGGTTTGTTAGAGAACATTAGTAAACAAGCAGCATCATAAAAGCCAATAAACACACCAGACAGGTCATGGATACAGTTGTGGAGAAGTTTCAAGCAGGATTAGGCTATAAAAAAATGTATCTCAAGCTTTGAACATGTCATGGAGCACTGTTCAATCCATCATCCGAAAATGGAAAGAGTATGGCACAACTGCAAACCTACCAAGATATGGCCCTCCACCTAAACAGACAGGCAGGGCAAGGACAGCATTAATCAGAGAAGCAGCCTAGAGGCCCATGGTAACTTCACAAATCTGGCCTTTATGGAAGAGTGGTAAAAGGAAAGCCATTGTTGAAAGAAAGTCATAAGAAGTCCTGTTTGCAGTTTGCGAGAAGCCACGTGGAGGATACAGCAATATGTGGAAGAAGGTGCTCTGGTCAAAATTAAACTTTTCGGCCTAAAAGCAAATGCTATGTGTGGCGGAAAACTAACACTGCACATCACCCTGAACACACCATCCACACCGTGAAACATGGTGGTGGCAGTATCATGTTGTGGGGATGCTTTTCTTCAGCAGGGACAGGGAAGCTGGTCAGAGTTGATGGGAATGTAGATGGAGCCAAATACAGGGTAATCTTATGCCGCGTACACACAACCGTTTTTCGGGTTGTAAAAAATGACATTTTTAATAGTCTAGAAAAAACAACGTTTTTTTTTATCCCGATCATTAAAACGGCCTTGTCTACACACGATCGTGAAAAAAAAAAATGTTCTAGCAAAGCGCGGTAACGTACAACACGTACGGTGGCACTATAAAGGGGAAGTTCCATTCGGATGGCGCCACCCTTGGGGCTACTTTTGCTGTTAGTAAAAGACGATTTGCGCTTTTCAGTCTGTTACAGCGTGATGAATGTGCTTACTCCATTACGAACGCTAGTTTTACCAGAACGAGCGCTCCCGTCTCATAACTTGCTTCTGAGCATGCACGTTTTTTTCACGTCGTTAAAGCCCACACACACCCATTTTTTTATGGTGTTAAAAACGACAACGTTAAAATTTTTTTGAAAAATTAGAACATGTTGGAAATTTTTTATGGCCATTGTTTACATTGTGAAAAATGCTCTGGAGCCCACACACGATCGTTTTTAATGACATTAAAAAAAAAACATTATTTTTTACAACCTGAAAAACGGTCGTGTGTACGCGGCATTAGAAGAAAACCTGTGATGCCTCAGGCGCCGTACACACGGCAGAGATCCTCGACGGGCAGAACACATCGTTCCGCCCGTCGAGGCTCTCTGCCGGCCATCGAAATCGGCGACCCGCCCGTCGGGAATGGCAACCAGCCATTCATCCAGGCGGGCCGTCGAGCAAATAGAGAGCGTGCTCTCTATTTCTGCTCGACGGGCTTTCCGACGGGAAGCTCGCCGAGACCGTACACACGGCCGAGGTCCTCGCTGGAATGTGCATTCCAGCGAGGTTCTCGCTGGTTTTCAGCGAGAACCTCGGCCATGTGTACGGCGGCTCATACACACGACCAGTTTTCCCATCGCCATGACAGCAGGAAAACCGGTCGTGTGTAGGGGGGAAAATTACCGAGCAGGTTCTCGGTTTTCCCTTTGGTTTTCCCGGCAGACTTTTTACCGCCGGGAAAGCCGATCGTGTGTAGAGCCTGCAAAAGACTTGAGACTGGGGGAGGTTCACCTTCCAGCAGGACAATGACCATAAACATACAGCCAGAGCTACAATGGAATGGTTTAGATCAAAGCATATTCATGTGTTAGAAAGACCTAGTCAAAGTCCAAACCTAAGTCCAATTTAAAATCTGTGGCAAGACTTAAAAATTGCTGTTCACAGTCGCTCTCCATCTAGTCTGACAGAACTTGAGCTATTTTGCAAAGAAGAATGGGCACAAATTTCACTCTCTAGATGTGCAAAGTTGGTAGAGACATTCCCAAAAAGACTTGCAGTTGTAATTTCAGCGAAAGGTGGTTCTACAAAGTATTGATTCAAAGGGGCTGACCAAAACTGCACGCCACACTTTTCAGATATTTATTTGTAAAATATTTAGAAAAACATTTAAAAAATTTCTTCCACTTCACAATTATGTGCCACTTCGTGTTGGTCTATCACATAAAATCCAAATAAAATACATTTACATTTTTGGTTGTAACATGACAAATTGTGGAAAATGAGGGGTATGAATACTTTTTCAAGGCACTGTGTGTATATATATAAATATATATATATATATATATATATATATATATATATATATATATACGGTATATTATGATCAATATAACAATACATAGTCCTTTTAACTCACTGTTTAAATATGTATTAGAGACATACATAGGAAAATTGACAGATTAAGTGTATACCTTGCTTTGTGCAGTGGTGCCCAGTCATGTTGGAACAGGAAGGGGCCGTCCCCAAACTCTTCCCACAAAGTTGGGAGCAGGAATTGTCCAAAATGTCTTGGTATGCTGATGACTTAAAAGTTCCCCTCACTGGAACTAAGAGGCCAAGCCCAACCCCTGAAAAACTATGGCACCCCATAATCCCCCCTCCACCAAATGATTTGGACAAATACACACGAGTCCTGACCTCAACCCGATAGAACACCTTTGGGATGTATTAGAGTGAAGACTGCAAAACAGGCCTTTTTGTCCATAATCAGTGCCTGACCTCACAAATGCGCTTCTAAAAGAATGGTCAAACCTTCCTATAGACACACTCCTAAGCCTTGTGGACAGCCTTTCCAGAAGGATTAACCCCTTCCTTACTGGGCCATAATAATATAACGCCAGCAGGAACCCTCCCTCCCTCCGGGTAGACGTCATATGATGTCTTTTCTTCCCGGCCAAGACCCGGTGCGCGTGCACGGTGGCCGTGATGTCCGACAAGCACCAGCAATTGCCGATCATGGCAAGAGTGTGGATCTGTGTGTAAACACACAGATCCACCTCCTGTCAGAGGTGAGGAGACCGATGTGTGTTCCCAGTAGAGAGGAACACACATCGGTCTCCTCCCCTTGTGAGTCCCCTCCTCCTACAGTAAGAATCACTCCCAGGGAACATATTAACCCCTTCAGCGCCCCCTAGTGTTAACCATTTCCCTGCCAGTCACATTTACACAGTAATCAGAGCAGTTTTATAGCACTAATCGCTGTATAAATGTCAATGGTCTCAAAAACTTGTCAAAAGTGTCCGATATGTCTGCCACAATGTCACGGTCACGATAAAGATCACAGATCGCCGCCATTACTAGTAAAAAAAAAAAAAAATGCAATAAATCTATCCCCTATTTTGTAGACACTATGGGCCAGATTCAGAGAGCCGTAACTCCTGTCTAACTGGTGTTAGACTGGAGTAATTTCAAATTACGCGCGTTTTTTAGCTAGTCGGAAACCTCAAACCATGAATAGACGGCTGCGGGCTTCAATTCGACTGGATTACGTGTTCGTACGCCTTCGGATCTACGCTGCAATAAAATTGCGGCCACTGGGTGGACTTCCCGTCGTTTTCCGCGTCGGAGTATGCAAATGAGCTTTTGCCGGCGATCCCCGAAATTACGATCTTCATTCGCAATCTCTTACGGCACCTTTAGTCATCTTTTTTTTGCGTAACACTATACCAGCTTTTTGCTGGTCTAATATTAGACAGCCCATGTTAAGTATGGCCGTCGTTCCCGCGTCGAATTTCTACGTTTTCCGACGTCTTTTATTATTTTTTACGTAAGTCGTCCGGGAATAGGAATGTTCGTAAACGACGCTACTCAAACAACGAATGACGTAACGACGTGATTTCGCACAATGCACGGCGGAAAATTTCTGAACGGAGCATGCGCAGTTCGATCGCTGTGGGGACGCGCTTAATTTTAATGCTTCACGCCCCCTAATTGCGTATTTCGATTACGCGGCGAGAAATAGACTACGCCGCCGTAGCGTACGGGCAAAAATCTACCAGAATTCGGTGTAGAGCCTGGTAAAATACGGCAGCATATTTCGATTACGCAGCGCAATATTAAGTGTATCTGAATCTGGCCCTATAACTTTTGAGCAACTTTATTGCGATTTTTTTTTTAACAAAGATATGTAGAAGAATACGTATTGGCCTAAACTGAGGGAAAAAAATTGTGATATTTATTAAATCAAAAAGTAAAAAATATTGTGTTTTTTTTCAAAATTGTCGGTCTTCTTTTGTTTAAAAAAAATAAAAAACGCAGAGATAATCAAATACCACCAAACGAAAGCTCTATTTGTGGGGAAAAAAAACAAAGATTCAATTTGGGTACAGTGTTGCATGACCGCACATTTAAATAGATGCTATCAATTCATATTTGCAAAAAAATATATAATTATAAATAAATTTCACTTGGCAGTTAGAGCAATTAAAATACCACAAATTGTTTCCCCCTGAAAAAAAAAAAAGGCTTAACATTTATTGCAGTTTTAGTACATAGCCTCCAAAAAGTGACCCTTGTTAAGCGATACCTCCCCCAATACACATACACACCTGTTTAAACTGCTTGTTTGCTCAGGACGACTGTCACCCTGTATAAAATCTAGCAGGAGGGTGACAGCACAAGGCCAGCATGTTTGTAACAAGGCAACAGAAGAGTCAAGTGAAGATTGTAGCCTTCGTTCATCAGCCTGTAATTGGAACTGTAAACACATGGCAGTCAGAGACATTTTAAAGACTGATCAATGGAGATACAAGCAATAGACATTCCCACACATATAGATCAATAAATGATATAAAACTTTTAATCCTTTTGGAAAATGATTTAAAGTGCTAGAGGATATTTTGCATAAGTAAATATTTGATCTATATAGGGACGTATAACTGTATTAAATATTCATTTTATTTCTGTCTGATATATCTCTTACTAAAACTTATTTTTTTTTTTTTTCAAAATCACCCTGCAAGGCAAAGGCATTATGCCTTTGCCTTGCAGGGTGATTTTGAAAAAAAAAAAATAGCATAGCATACCAGCTCATTACAAAGTACTTACCTGCGATCGAAGCCCCCGCGGCGGTGCTCGGTCACCTCCTCCGTCTATATATGTGTGTATTTTTATTTTGTAAATTAGATGTGTTAGCAGCATTAGATGACCAGATTTTTTAAATTAAATCAGGGGACATATTTTTTTTTTACTAGTAATGGTGGCAATCAGCGACTCTCTGCCCATCGCCACCCCCTCACAGCCTGTCAAGTCTCACTCTCCGAGCCCCGGCTACTACTGGATGAGGTGCTGAGGAAGATCCCTCCACCAGGGAAGGCAAGGAAATAGGCAGGCAGGCAGCTGGCCGGGACTTGAGCCAAAGCAGAAGAACAGCAGTGGAGCGGAATGGGCATGCACCCAAAACTGAAGAAAAATTCCCTCTGCTCGGATCAGCACATGATCATCAGAAGGGTGCATAGATAATGGAAAAAATACACTCACCCTTCGGGCTTCGATCCGAGAGGCTTACGTCCTCGTAAGCCTTCGGATCTACGCTGCGATATATTTGCGGCCACTGGGAGGAGTTCGCGTCGTTTTCATACGTCGGGATATGCAAATGACTTTTTACGGCGATCCACGAAGGTACGAGTGTCCCTCGCAATCGCCTACGTCATTTTTTGGCTACGTAATGTTAGAGGAGCTTTTTGCTGGTCTAACAGTGCGTAACCCATGTAAAGTATGGCCGTCGTTCCCGCGTCGATTTTAAAATATATTTTTTTTTTTAACGTAACTCGTTCGGGAATAGGAATGTACGTAAACGACGCTACTACGACGTGACGACGTGTTTACGCGCAATGCACGGCGGGAAATTTGGGAACGGAGCATGCACAGTTCGATCGCCGCGGGAACGCGCCTATTTTAAATGCTTCACGCCCCCTACTCGCGCAGATGGATTGCGACGGGAGAAATACACTACGCCGCCGTCGTTTACTGGACAAAATCTACCTGAATTCCACGTAGAGCCAGGTAAAAAACGGCAGCGTAGTGTATTTCTGATACTCTACGAGAATCTAATTCTCTGTGAATCTGCCCCAATGTCTTTGAAATTGCCCCAGCCCCTGTTCAAATCCAAGCCGGGGACAAAACCAGGGACAGACTTGGTCCTGGGACAGTGTCCTGAATCCGGGGACTGTCCCCTGAAACCGGGGATGTCTGGTCACCCTTGCATAGACCAGCCTTTTCAACCAGGCTGCCTAGGCACCCTGGTGTGCCTTCCTGGTTCTTCAGTGGTGTCTTGGAAAAATGCCTTAAAATTGTCCAAAAATTGTGTGCAAGACAAAAAATTCTGTGTCAAACCTGCGTTTTTTTCTCAAATAACTTTTTATTATTGTTTGTATTTGCGATACAGATTATAGAGGTAGAAAATTTCAGTTATGAGAGCCGTGATACACATCCTTTATGTCTGCCAATTGTTCATGAACATTGAAACTATGTTTAATGACGGTAGTTATTCTTCCTCTAGCCATATTATTTCGTCAGATATGTATCTCTTATTCGTTTAGTAAATCATAACAATTTGTATGTAATTGAAGGAGTCACAAGAACACTCCATAGGAGGGGAATGATGGGCGGGGAGGGGGGGAAGAAAAGAAGAGGGTCATCGCTATGGCTTTGTTATTACCTGCTCATGGAGGGTCTTCCCGGAGGTGCCACAGCTCACAGACCTTGTTTTGAGCCTCCAGTCTGTCCTGCATCCGAGCTGTCATTTTCACCATCAATTCTACATCCTTGACTCTGGAGAAAATGGCTTCCGCAGATGGGGGGGGGGGGGGCACAGCACTTCCAATTTATGGCTATAAGACAGCGAGCTGCTGTGAGGCGTACTCGTATTTTATAGGGGGTGGGGAGCTTTAGCGGTGACAAACCAATAGAAAAATTTGGGGGTTGCTGGGACCGGATTTTCTAGCAGGCGGACCAAGAGCTGTTGGACAGTCGTCCAATATGGGCTGATTAGTGGGCAACTCCAATAAATATGGAGGAGAGTGCCCTTCGCCCCCAAGCATCGACAGCACCTATCCGTACTAGTAGGGAATACGGTGTGGAGCACACCTGGAGTCATGTACCAGAATAGAAGAATTTTGTACGTGTTTTCTTTATATAGTGTGCATATTGAACTTTTTGCCCGCTTGGGACCATATCACTTGCCATTGTTCTATGGGAATGTCCTCATTGAGGGCCTTCTCCCATCTGAGAATATAAGAATGCTTCTTCTGATCCCCTGGGGCGGTTGAATTTAGGATCCTATAGATATCCGATATTAGGCCCTTCTAAACGGGGCCAGACAGTATTATGCGTTCAAAAGGGGATGGAGGGGGGAATTGTAGGTTAGGGGCTATGGTAAGAGCATAGTGTCTGATTTGCAAATATCCATAGAACTCCTGTTTTGGCAGGTCAAATTTGGTCTGGAGGTCAGCATAGGGTAATAATTTGCGGGACCTAGGGGCCAATAGGTTCCCATAATGGAAAAGGTTGCGAGATGTCCAAGGATGCACCATTTGGTGTGTGACGCTGTCTGGCACTTTGGGGTTACATATAAAGGATGTCAGGAGCGATTTCTCAGGTGACAACCCATGGAGTTGTGATAATTTGCGGCAGAACCACCTGAGTAGGGACATTGAGCCCAGCAAGTGTTCAGGAGCTACCTCCGCATTCGCGCTCTAAAGTAGGCTGTTTGTGTGTGTCGGAACCAACCAAATGTTCTCAATTTTAGTCCATTTGTTAAAGGACCGATGGGTAAACCATGAGGCTACTACCCTTAGCTGGGTTGCCTGATAGTATTTAATAAGTTTGGGGACCGCAAGACCCTCCTCACCACGTGTCGCCATCAGTATCGACCCATGTAGTCTATGTCATTTGTAGTTCCATAAGTTGTGAAATAGGTCTGATTGGAGTTTCTTCAGGTGTTTGTAGGGGACAGGTATAGGCAATGTATGGAAAAGATAGAGAGGCTTCAGGAGGATCGTCATTTTAACAGATGCTATTCGACCTAGGAGGGAAATGTGGTGTTTCTCCCACTGTAGCGATAGAGATCTAATTGATCTGAATAAGGGGGGGGGGGGATTTTCCTGGTATAGTATGGTGTATTTTGGGGTAATTTGGATCCCCAAATATTTCAGTGAAGCTGATTTCCATCTATAAGAGAAGATGTTTTTTAAAAGTGCCATCTCTGCTTCGGGAAAATTGACGGACAGGGCCTCGGATTTGGAAGTATTAATTTTATAACCCGAAAGGGCCCCATAGCGTTCTAACTCTGCATGCAGAACCATCAAACCTGCGTTTTTATTACACAACGCAACAGGTTGTTTTTTTTGTGCAACTTTACAACCTTGGGCAGACCAGCCGCCAACATCCTAACAACCACTAAAATCATTGGTTGATAAGGACAAGATTGGGCACCTGCGCAGTATCCATATTTGACCCCCACCCCTCTCTGTCAGCAATGGGAGTAACATTAGCTGCATGGGGGAGAGAAAATTAGCAAGAAGTAATGCTGGAATACTATTCAGTAGCAGTGTACAAAAGTGTATTTGCTTTAAAAGAATAAACCACCCCTAATGTTGGGTGCCTGACATATGTGGATGCTGCTGCAAGGTAAACCTAATTGTTTTTTTTAACAAGAAAGTAAACCTAATTGTTTCGATTTTTACATTACAGAATGGGGTGCCTTGAGACTGTGCAGAATTTTAAAGGGTGCCTTGACTGAGAAACACTGGAATAGACCAATCTCAATGGATCTACGTAACTGTTCTAAAATAAGTTAAATGTATAAATCTTTGTAGGGAATGTTATTTTCCTTAATTGTATGGTCTTTCATATACAATGGTGTATCTGAGGTATCAGTCACAAGTATGGCTTTCAGACTATGGGCAGCCAAGTGTGTGCCACCTAAAGTATCTCTTCTATCTTCTTCAGCTCCAACATTGACTTTTGATCTTATTAGTCTGATACTGATTGGTCTTATTAGATCTGATACTAAAACTAGACAGTTAACTGGAATAACAGTGGAGTGCCTCAGGACAGTTGGTTTAGGATTAGAAAGTATTAATTCATCCCTGCTGTC
The DNA here is from genome assembly GCA_029574335.1 of Rana kukunoris. NCBI lineage: Eukaryota > Metazoa > Chordata > Amphibia > Anura > Ranidae > Rana > Rana kukunoris. Next base: position 279,986,485 of record CM056059.1, read on the forward strand.
ACACAGTTGTATCAGAATAGTTTGAATCAAGTAACAATCTTTAGGCCTCATTCACACTGGCATTGACAAAAATGCGTTTATATGCATTTGTGAAACAATCTGAAGGTGGTTTCCTTGAAATGTTTTTAATAGTTATTAATAATCAATCAAGTGCAATCTAGTAAGTGTGTAACAAGAAGGGGCATTCAAGTCAAACCGGGACTTTTAATTTTACATGTATAAAAAGACACCAAGGCATCCAGCTCAACTGTAATAACCTTACAGTACCGCTGCTCATGTTGCCGGAGTTGGCATGCGTTCCAAAGTCTGGAAACCGGATATGCATGAAACGCATAGAGGCTGAGCCACATATGTCATATCCAGGTTGCCTTATCACATCACATCCAGACTTTGGAATGCATGGCGGCTTCAGCAACATGAGTAGCGGTGCTGGAAGATTATTACAGATGAGCTGGATGTGTTGGTGCCACTTAGGATTGTGAGTAACATTTTTAAACTTCGTCTACAACCTTTTACAATAAACATAATACATTCTGATCTACCTCTGCGTCTCTTATTTGCTCTTTGAGTGAATGAGAGTTTATATCAGTGAGACCTTCAAGCTGGTGAAATCCTTATGGTGAAGATCTGAAAGAATGGGCACATGGATTACCCCATAAGGCATCTAGGCTGCTTTGTCGGACGCATAAATCTGGTGAGTGCACACTTCACCTGGGATCATGGATCAACACTTATTTACCAGTAGAGAAGAAAAGGTTATCACACATTTTTCACAAGATCATTGTGAATTGGGACTGTTTTCATCATTTTATGTGAAATGGACTTTAAAGCGGGGTTCTGGGCATAATTTTTTTTTTTGCAAGCTAAAATTAATCACATTAAATAGTCCCTAAAACATATTATTAGCTCCCCAATCGTTCCAGAAATCATTGCAAACACTTGCCTTATATCCTTCAGCTTATGTTGTGGCCGTATCCTTCATATGTGTGGTGCCCGGTTCCTTTTTCTTCCTGGTTTACAGGGAGAGGTGCATGCTGGATGATTTTTAGGAACAGTAATTCCCAAAGATGCCTGTGAAATGAGTGTCATCATTTCCCAGGAGGCAATGGGGTCTTAGGACAGGAAGTTGAACCACCTAGGACCAGGAACAATGGCTGATAGAAGTGAGTAAAACATTTTTTTTTTTACATTAAAGGCAAGCTGTTAATAGAACGTTCATTTTTAGGGTGGAACTACGCTTTAAAGTATTCGTATCGTTTTATAAAAAAAAAAAAATCAGGTCAATCGATCAATCATGTATATTGTTTAACCACTTCAATACAGTGCACTTAAACCCCCTTCTTACCCAGACCAATTTTCAGCTTTCGGTGCTCTCACACTTTGAATGACAATTACTCAGTCATGCAACACTGTACCCAAATAAAAATTGCGTCTAGACATGTGCAATTTTTTTCGTTACGAATACGTTTTCCGTCATTTTTTGTTATTTTCGTTGATTCGTTAACCTACGAATGAACGAATGGTTTAGCGCAAATAATAACGAATAACGATATTTCCAAAATTAACGAATATGGAAAACTACGAAGATACAAAACTACTAAATGTAAAAGAACCACACAACGAAAGAAAAAAGAAACGAAAACATAGAAATAACGAAAATACCAAACACCAAAAAAAAAATCATGATTACGAAAAATAAACGAAAATGCAAACTTACTAATATTCGAAGAACGAAAAGAAAACAACCGAAATGCCAAACAAAGAATAAAAAACGAAAACCAAAACTAACGAAAAATAAATTACGAATCTTCGGAAAACGGAAATGAAAACAACAAATATACAAAATAATGCAAATTCACTTTCATTAGTACTGTGACCAATAGCCACTCAGCACTGTCCCTTACCCTGAAGAGGTTTGTTCCTTCCCCCAATGAGCTTTTTTCTTATTACCTAGTGGCTCCTTGACCTTGTGTCTTTATCTGTGTTAGACTGCAGTGCATTCCATCCAGAGTCCAGATAGGGTGTGTTTGGGTAGGTTGCACCGGTTTTGTGGATCTGTCAAGTCAATCGCAGTAAAGTACGATTTACAAAATTACGACGAGTAGTGTGTCGAATAAACGTAAAATGTATTTTAACAGAATTACGAATGCAATAAAATCTACAAAAGAACGTTGTTACAATCAAATGAAATTAGACACGAAAATACGAATGATCATAAAGCAACGAAGATTTATTTCTTACGAAAATACGAATGCGGCATGATGAAATGTATAATGTAAATACGAATATCAAAACAACAAAAAATAAACCAACGTAAAAACGAATGAACGCATAAATTCATTGTAAAAATACGAACGAGGCAGAATACAAAATTTAACGAAAATACTAATTATGAATCAACGAAAAATAAACGAACATAAAAAAACGTAAACGGAAAAAAAAGTTTTTACGAAAATACTAAAGAGTACGAATACGATAACTAACGTCTTACGAAACTACGACTCATTACGAATCACGATAAACGAACAGAAACGAAACAGAAATAAACGAAAAATTTTGCTGTGCACATGCCTAATTGCGTCCTTTTTTTTCCACACAAATAGCGCTTTCTTTTGGTGGTATTTAATCACTCGTGGGTTTTTTATTTTTTGCGCTATAAATAAAAAAAGACGGTAGATTTTGTGAAAAAATTGCATTTTTCTTTGTTTCTGTCATAAAATTTAGCAAATTAGTATCTTTTCTTCATAAACGGGTGACAGGGCAGGTCACTGGTGGGTGACGGGTGAAAGGGCAGGTCACTGGTGGGTGACGGTGACAGGGTATGGTCACTGGTGGGTGACGGTTGCACCGCTGATGGCAGTCTATTTATGTGACAGGTGCACTTTATGGGTGACTGTTGGGTGACTGGTGACAATTGGGGGGGGGGGGGAACAAAGGGACAGATGTGGTGTTTGTGCAGACACTACAGTAACACAGAGCTGTAACTCACTGCTTCTAGCTCTTCTCTCCTCACACTGGAAATGATGTGTGAGGGGAGAAGAGCTGGTAACAGTTAGTTACAGCTCTTTGTTTACACTAGTGATCAGAGCTGATCACGTGGAACACAGCCCTGACCAATGGCTGTGTACCATTGTCGGTGACGAGCAGTGTTCCCGGGAACACGCTGCCACCGACGGACACGCGCGGCACGATCGCGAACATGCGCCGTGCACTTTGGGGGTGTTGCCAATGCGTGATCAGCCGTGACTTCATCACGGCCGATCACGTTGTAAACAGCGCATCCGCGCCGCTGTTCACCCCTGTCGGTAACGAGCGGTGTCTCCGTGACACGCCGCTACCGACAATATAGGGATGCGCGCACGCGATCGCGCGCATTCCCTATTCAAATGACTGCACTTCATATGACGTGCAGTCAGGATATTGGAGTCCTCCGCCCGCCGTCATTTGAAGGTGGGCGGTGGACAAGTGGTTAAAAGAATATTGATATTGAGCTATGCTGAGGTACTAGCGCCTGCCTTTTTTTTAAATCAATTATATGCATGTATAGGCATACGTAGGACATTGAAAATTATTTTTAATGGTATAACTCACTCTGTGTGCGTATCTGCGTTTAGGTGTGTTCATTTTAACAGAATTCTTTGCCTTTACATTACAAAGTATACATTTGTAATTATATACAAATTATATAATTATATATAAATAATATTTTTGTAATTTACATTATAATTTGTTTATAGTGTGTAATGCTTTTAAGAGTTTGTTTAAACTCTCTCACGTTAAAATATTCAGTCTTAGCATGCAGCTTGTTGCCAACGGGTAGCAGCAGTGATGAGCGGTGTCTTGTTGCCAATGTGTAGCAGCAGTGATGAGCGGTGTCTTGTTTTTTACTCACAAGGCACTGCTTAGAATTTTTTTAGACTTTAATAGAAGTGTACAAGGTGGACAATCTATTTAGATATCCATATCCAGTGCACTGCAGGAAAATTAGGTGTGTCTCCATTTTTATGCAATGTACTGCACCAAACGTCACACCAGAATTGTGGTACAGTATGAATGGAGCATGTACTGTAGAAAACCATTGTTATCTACATGCCCTTGCTGTGACTGGCATTGATCCAAATCCTGGCAGAATGTTAGACTGAGCCATAAATAATCGAAATGCAGTTGGCTACTGTGGATTAGATCAAACTCAATCTAATTGCGGACTGCATCAGTAGTGTGGTTACCCTCAAAGGTCGGGTTGTATCTAGGGTACCCTACATACAGAGTGCAGAGTTCAGGAGTGCATTGTGTACAGTGTGCAGATTTCAGAATTATGCTACAGTGTGCAGAGTTCAGGAGTGTGCTATGTACAGTGTGCAGAGTTCAGGAGTGTGCTATGTACAGTGTGCAGAGTTCAGTAGTGTGCTATGTACAGTGTGCAGAGTTTAGGGGTGTGCTGTGTACAGATTGAAGGGTTAAGGGGTGTGCTATGTATAGAGTGCAAGGTTCAGGAATGCGTTATGTATAGAGTGCAGAGTTTAGGTGTTTGCTGTGTATATAGTGCAGGGTTCAGTAGTGTGTTATGTTCAGAATGCAGAGCTCAAAATTATGCTGCAGACAGTGTGTAGAGTTCAGGAGTCCATTATGTACAGAGTGCAGAGTTCAGGTGTGCCCTATGTACATAGTGCAGGATTTAGGGGTGCGCTACCCCCCCAAAGCTTCCTCACATCTCTCTCTCCTACCTGGTCCTGCTCTAGCACCCCCCCCCCCCCGTGTAGGCAATTCTGCCTCATCTTGCATGGAAATCATTCTCTTTCACTGGAGATCTGTCTCCACTGTGAGTACATGCAGGAATCTGTTACATCCAAGAGCAACACAGTAAACACAGAAGGCTTTTATTTTTATTGTTTCACTATAACCACTTGCCCACTGGCTGGGCACTTAAACCCCCTTCCTAACCAATTTTCAGCTTTTAGTGCTCTCACACTTTGAATGACAGTTACTCAGTCATGCGACATTGTACCCATATGAAATTATGAAATGTTTGTCCTTTTTTTTCACATAAATAGAGCTTTCTTTTTGTGGTATTTGACTACCACTGGGTTTTTTATTTTTTGCACTATAAATGATCAAAGACTGAAAATTTCGTAAAAAAATGTCTTTGTTTTGGTTATATCATTTTGCAAATTAGTAATTTGTCTTCATAAAGTTTGGCCAAAATTTATACTGCTACATATCTTTGATAAAATAACCAAAATAAGTGTGTATTATTTGGTCTTTGTGAAAGTAATAGTCTACAAGCTATGGAGCCAATGTCTGAAAATGCATCACACCTGATGTACTGACAGCCTATCTCATTTCTTGAGACACTAACAAGCCAGGAAAGTACAAATACCCCCCATATGACCCCTTTTTGGAAAGTAGATATTTAGTATGAGACATGGTGGTTTTTGTGATTTGTTTCTCACAATTCTTTGCAAAATTATATTTTTTATTTTCTTTTTCACAAAATTGTCATAATAACAAGTTATTTCTCACACACAGCATATGCATACCACAAATTACAACCTAAAATACATTATACTTCTCCTCCTGAGTAAGGCGATACCACATGTATAGCGTAGCCACATACAAAGACCCTAGGGCAGTGACGGCGAACCTTGGCACAGTGCATGAGCATCATGGGAAATGTAGTTCCAAAACATCTGGGGTGCCAAGGTTAGCCATCAGTGCAGGGATGGACTGGCCATTGGGACTACAGGGAGTTTCCCGGTGGGCCGATGGCTCAGTGGGCTGGCTTCATTGACAGCGGACCACCGCCCCCCTCCGCTCCTCTGTCTCTCACTTCCCGCAGCACTCACCTCCTCTCCATCCCCGCAGCGCTCACCTGGGTGGAACAAAGAAGCAGGGGGAGGACCAGAGGAGCAGGGGGGGCGACAGAGGAGCATGGGGGAGGGGACAGACAGCTGAGCTGACTCAACAGCTATGGCCTGGGAGTTTCTCACTTCTGCCTAATCTTGTCCCATAGTGGGGGGCAAACTGATTCTTTGCCCCGGGTGAAATAATGTCTAGCTTCCCCACTGGTACTGCCTATAAGAGTACCAGTACCAGCCGTTCTACTCTAATAAAGTAGAACGGCTATTGGCTAGTAAAGGGGGAGAGGGGGCTTGGGTGGCTAGTGGGGGGGAGGGGGTGCGGGAGTTGTCCAGCCGCCATTGGAAAGACCTGTCAAAGTGGGCCAGTCTGGATGAAGTCCAGGGCCACATTTTTGTCCCAGTCCAGCCCTGCATCAGTGCCCTATGGACATAAATAACACATTTAATTTCTTGACTACCTCTTACACGTTTGAAGGTCCTGGAGCACCAGGACAATGGAAATGCCCAAAAAATTACCCCATTTTGTGAAACAAACACCCCAACGTATAATGAGGCACAATGAGTCTTTTGAACATGTTATTTTTTTCCACAAGTTTTTGGAAAGTGTGGAAAGAAAGGGAAAATGCATTTGTCTTTTTTTACACAATATATATATAAGATATTTCTAACACATAGCATGTACATAGCAAAAATTACACCCCAAAATACATTTTGCTACTCCTCCTGAGTATAGCGATACCACATGGGTGAGACTTTTACACAACCGCCAAGCCACATACAGAGGCCCAACATGCAGGGAGCACCATCAGATGATCTAGGAGCATAAATTACACATCTAACTTAAAGGAGTTGTAAAGTAATTTTGATTTTCTTGCTGAAATTACTTTTTACAGGGTATAGAGACATAATAGTTAACTGATTCCTTTTAAAAATGATTAAAAATAGATAAAAATCTGCAGTTTCAGTTTCGTTATTCATCTAGTTTCATGCTTCTGTGAAGTACAGAGACACAGAGCCAATACAGGGCAGTGTTTGTTTTTAAAATGAAACTGATTGGTTCTGAGGGGTTTTAGACACAAAGGGCCAGATCCACAGAGCCAGTACGCAGGTGTATCTCCTGATACGCCGGCGTACTTTCAAATTACTTGTGTCGTATCATTAGTTTGAATCCTCAAACCATGATACGACGGCTTCGGGCTTCGATCCGACAGGCTTACGTCTTCGTACGCCTTCGGATCCACGTTGCAATATTTTTGCGCCCGCTGGGTGGAGTTTGCGTCGTTTTCTGCGTCGGGTATGCAAATTAGCTTTTTACGGCGATCCACAAAGTTACGATCGGCCGTCGCATTCTCTAATGTCGTCACTAGTCGGCTTTTTCCGGCGTATAGTTAAAGCTGCTATTTTCCAGTCTATAGTTAGACTGGCCATGTTAAGTATTTTTTTGCGTAAGTGATACACTGCGCCAGGGCAATTCTCTGTGGATCTGGCCCACAGTAATCACACCTCCTTGATTAGAGACCACAGAGAGAAGCTCCCATGACTTTTTTCATCAGAAAACAGACAACCAGGAAGTGTGCAGTACAGAGAAGTATTACAGCAAAAACGAACAATGAGGACATGAAACCAGAACTGCAGTAAGGTAAAGGAAGCTATTTAGCTTAAAAAATGTTTTCCTTTAGTGACCATTTAACTACCTATTACCCTTTTGTGAGACACTGATGGGCACTGTAGTGGCACGGTTGGGGACTGTAGTGGCATGGATGAGTACTAATGTGGCACGAATGGGTACTAATGTGGCATGAATGTGGTGCGGTTGAGCACTGATGTGACATGGATGTGGCACTGATGAGCACTCATGTGAAATGGATGTGGCACAGATGAGCACTGATGTGGCATGAATGAGCCATGAATAAGGCAGAGATCAATGCTGTGGGCACTTCAGATCCAACCACAGCGCTGCTGCACCCGGTTCCTTCTTCTCCTCTCACACTGTACCGATCAATGTGAGGAGAGGGGAGGACCTGAACCCGGACATAATCGCTTTGTCATTGGACGGGGTGATCACATGGTAAAGGGCCGCTGTCATTGGCCCTTTACCCCGTGGCGTGCTAGGTCCGGAGGACCCCGATGGTCATGGACATTCCTTGAGGCACGCAGGAGTGCGATTCTGGGAGCACGTCATAGTACTCGATTGTGCTGTAGCCATCATTCGGCTATGGCTCGCTTGGCAACTAGTTAAGCATCAATAAATCACTGCTCATTTAAAACAAATTATGTTTTTTACAAACTTTTGTATGCCCAACAGCTAAGTCCTTAAATAGAGCACTTGATTTTTCGAACCGAACGGGGGGGGAGTTTTCGGGCCCATCTCTACTAGTCACTTTTTTTACTATTAACTCCTTCCTTACCGGGCCATAGTAATATGACGCCAGCTGGAACCCTCCCTCCGTGTGGACGTCATATGACATCCTTTCTTCCCGGCCACGCCGCGGCACCACTTATGACCCGGTGCGCATTCCCGGAGGCCGCAATGTACTCTGGGCGCCTGCGATTGACTGCGATCATGAGAGAACTGTGGATCTGTGTGTTTAAACATATCGATCCACCTCCTGTCAGAGGTAAGGGGACCGATGTGTGTTCCCAGTACAGAGGAACACAGATCGATCTCCTCTTATTGTGAGTCCCCCTCCACCTACAGTTAGAATCAATCAATAGGCAACATATTAACCCCTTCAGCGCCCCCTAGTGTTAACAACTTTCCTGCCAGTCACATTTACACAGTAATCAGTGCAGTTTTATAGCACTAATCGCTGTATAAATGTGAATGGTCCCAAAAACGTGTTAAAAGTGTCCGATATGTCCGCCGCAATGTCATGGTCACAATAAAAATTGCCCCCATTACTAGTAAAAAAATATTTTTACCAAAAATATGTAGAGGATTACGTATTGGTCTAAACTGAGGAAAAAAATTGTTTTAAAAAAAAAAAAAAACTGTGATATTTATTAAATCAAAAAGTAGAAAATATTGTGTTTTTTTTTAAATTGTCGCTCTTGTTTTGTTTATAGCGCAAAAAATAAAAACCGCAGAGATAATCACATACCACCAAACAAAAGCTCTATTTGTGGGGGGAAAAAAATAAGATTTCATTTGGGTATAGTGTTGCATGACCACGCAAATGCAACAGCGCTGAAAACTAAAATATGGTCTGGGCAGGAAGGGGGTGAAAATGCCCTGTATGGAAGTGGTTAAGGCATAACTAAACACATAAATGTAAGTGTTTCTCAAAACAGTTACATTTAAAGAATGCTTTGATTAACTGGTATCGGTACTAGTTTGCTTGCTCATGTCAAAATTGGCCCTAATATGTTTATGTTTGAATGAGAGCTAGGAACCTCAGATTGAAGGCCCCTTGCACCTCCTTAAGGCTGCATTCACACCTAATCGCGCGTCCTGACCCGCGAATTGCGGCGACAAATGTGAGGCGTTTTGTACCGCGATTTGCGGCGACAAAACGCCTCGCTTTTAACCCCCCTTTTTGGAGTGGTCCATCATCTCCTATGCCGAACGCCAAAGACGCCTGAAAAAAAGGGTCCGGGACTTGTTTTGGGCTTCAGGCTTTCGGCATTCGGCGTGGAGATGTGAACCATCTCCATAGAGGGGAATGTTAAATTTCCCCTCCAGCGTATGCGGCGTCGGGCGTAAAAACGCCTAGATGTGAATGCAGCCTTAGGGAAAGAGAGCCTTGACTGTTGTGATCATGGCATCACTGTGGACATGAACCTAAAAGGGAAGTTACGTGGCTCCCTTAGGATTGGCTACAAAGACCTGGAATGACTCTAAGAAAAGGCTACATTGGGGCACGTCCAACTTCTCTGAAGAGATTTAGCTGTTACAAGAGTTTTCCTTCCCCAGTGTACCCGTATCATATACACGTATCCTTTATCCTGAGGTCAGGCTCACTGGGTCCTTGCTCGTCTTAATGTTGAGACTGTCTCTTGGGCTCCTACACCTGTTAGCAGCCTGACTTAAATTTTGTATTCAGTTTATAGTGGTTAGCACTGGGGTCACTGGTTCAAATCTCAACCATGACACTAGCTGCCTAGAGTTTGCATGTTATGCCTGTGTGGTTTTCCTTCCCCACTCCAAAGACATGCTGGTAGATTAATTGGATCCTGTCTAAAATGGCTCTAGTATGCATATGTATAAATGTGAGCTAGGGACCTAGATTGAAGGTCCCTTGCACACCCTTTAGGGAAAGGGAGCCTTGACTGTTGGAAGCTTGGCATCACTGTGGGCGTGAACCTAGGGAAGTTACGTGGTTCCCTTAGGATTGGATACGAAGACCTGAGGTGACTGTGTGGGGCCTGAAATCTAGGAAAAGTCTACACTGGGACACATTTAATTGTGCTCTGAGGCGATTCAGATGTCACAAGAGTTGCCTGCCCGTTGTGATATTTTGTCAAAGCTTTATTGGCGGTTTTGACCTTGATAGCAATTGATGTTGCGTTATGGCCTCAAGTTAAATTCTGGGATCAGTCTAATGCCTGTGTGTCACTGATGGTGAGGACAGGCCTTTTAGACTGTAGGGGTTTATGTTGTTTGGGGGCTCACAGTATAACTGTGACTTGCATTGGTGTTTGGTACATTTTGCAAAGTTCAATAAAGCTGTGGCCTTGCCCAATTTTCAACTTAATTAGCTTTCATGTCTTTTTGGGGGGGTAAGGTATTGGTTTATTTGTTTTTCATAAATAAACCTATGCTTCTCAGCAGTCATGTATGCTCCTTGAGGGCAGGGACTGATGTAAATGTATAATAGAAATGTGAAGCGCTGCGTAAATTGACAGCGCTATATAAGTACCTGTAAATAATAAATATTTGTATACTTTACATTTTGTTTTATGTAATGCTAGCAGGGCCTGTCAGAGACTACAGACTTATTAGAGAAAATGATGAAGAGAAGACATGCTGTAGAAGACAGAGAGAGACTGGTGGCATATTACATGAGTTTAGTGATCCCACTAATAAGGACTGGGGTCCAAGGGCTGCACCACACGTACTAAAGGGCTGCAAGTTGGGCATCAGGGCCTTAGAGTGGTAACTGTTTACAACCTAGATAATCATAACCAGGGCTTTTCTTTCTGTCAGGACATGACCTCTGGCACCAGCCATGTGCTCACCACTGCCTACTATTACTTGTAAACACAGAAGTCTCAGTTCTGTATTTACAAGTGACAGCGCAGAGTGCATCGCTACGACGGGTCAGGGGGTACAGAAGTGGTTGGGGATGGGTGCGGGTGCAGAGGTGAATTGCAAACAGGAGTTGCAGATGTGAGTTGTGGAAGAGTAAGGGGTGCAGATGAGAATTGCAGACATGGCATACAGATGTGAGTTGTGGAAGGATGAGGTGTGCAGAGGTAAGTTACGAACAGGGGTGCAAAGGTAAATTGCTGACAGGGCGTTCAGAGGTGAATTGCAGAAGAGTGCAGGGGAGCAGAGGTGAATTGTAGACAGGGAGTGCACAAGTGAGTTGCAGAAGAGTGTGGGGTTGCAGAGGTGAATTGCAGAAGGGTGGGGAAGCAGAGGTGAGCTGCAGTCAGGGGGTGCAAAGGTGAGGTGCAGAAGGTTTTTGATGGGGTGCAGAGAAGACTGTAGTGGTAAGTTGTGCATGGTGGGTGCAAAGGGGAGTTGTGGCAGGGGGTACAGAAGTAATCTGCCAACAGTTTTGTATAGGGGTGCCAAAGTTAGTGATAGGGGGGTGCAGGGATGAGTTGTGGACAGGGGTGCAGAAGTCAGTTGTGGACCAGGGCACAGACAGTGAGTTGTGGACAGTGATGCAGAGGTGAGTTGTAGATAGTGTGGTACAGAAGTGAGCTTACGAAGGGGAGCAGAGGTTTACAATGCCCCTTTAAAACCCACTAACTGTGCAATTTGGTCATACCCACACTATGACATAGCACATGCACCACATCGGGCATCGGGGGGGGGGAATTAGTTCCTGCACTTATTCTAAAAACAAAAAAAGCCATGATCATAACAAAAAACACGTATACCGTACCATTATATTTTTTAGCAATGACAATTTAAGATTGGAGCCCGTCTATAAAGATGCTGGAAATAAGTGTCTGACATTTGAAATTTTAGTTGAGAGTGAACTAAACACTTGCATGCTTGTGGAAGAATGTGCTTTCAATAGTGTAAAGATGGCCATAGAGGGTTCGAATGTCGGCTGCTTCAACAGGGACCAGCCAAGATTCAAACCATGTATGGGCAGGCCGATTGTACTCAAGTTGATCAACCGATCCCCTTGGGTACAACCAGCCTGTTAGATTTTTTTTAATGCGATTATAGAAGCTAACAATTACTGTGTTCTCCCAGCAGGGATGGCTCCCCCACTTGCAGAACACAATAGCTGCGCAAGAGGAATTCCCTCATCAAAACAATTGATCAAATCTAGCATTTTTTTCCCTGTAACCACAGATTAGCACAGTCTATGGCTGGCTTAAGGCTGCACAGTGGAAGTTTTGTCCATGGCGATCAATTATAGTAAACTAGATATTAATTTTTGCAGAAAACTACAGTGCCATTCATCTTTATTTTTTACCAGGCCCAACATTGTATTGGTGTACTCTTAGGTACAATTCAATCATAAAATGTATTTTTCTAGTTTTGGTTATTGTAGGAAAATATTAAAATTTTGGTTAGACTTTTATTGCTCAAAGCAACTTCAAGAAGAGTCACTTTAATTTGTGTCCTGGTAACCATTGCTACCCCCAGGCAGAAAGGAAGGCCCTGTACACACGAACAGACATGTCCGACGGACCGTTTTCATCGGACAAGGCTGAAGTGGTCTGTTGGTCTGATGTGCGTACACACCATCGGACCAAAATCCCCTCGGACCAGAACACGGTGACGTAGAACACAACGACGTGATGAAAAAACTAAGTTCAATGCTTCCAAGCATGCGTCAACTAGATTCTGAGCATGCGCAGGATTTTGGTCCGATTTCCTGTACTAACCATCGAAAATGTCCAACGGACAGGTTTCTAGCGGACAGGTTTTTAAGCATGTTTGGAAACTTTTGTCCACTGGAAAAGGTCCGATAGGCCATACACACGATCGAACATGTCCGCTCAAACTGGTCTGCGGACCAGTTTCAGCGGACATGTTCGATCATGTGTACGCGGCCTAAAAGAAAATCTAAAATGTTACAATCGTCACTAGAACAGGAGAAGGAAAATCTCCCAAATGAGACAGCTGTTCCAGTGACAACTGCTCAAGCATGGATCTTACCTAAGTTTCATCTTAGGAAGAGAAATATGACAATAAAGGTCCCAAAAGATGTTCTAACTCTTTCACCCACTAAAACTATAAAAATTAATTTTAGCTGGAGTTTTAGTACACTGAGAAACTAGATATCAGTGATAATAAAAGAAAAAATTCAGTACACGGTAAAGAATATACACAATAGCTCTAATTAAATATATTAATATTAAGAAACAGTACAAACATCAATATAAAAAAAAACACAAGCAGCATATAAAAAGTAAAAAAGGTACACTTTTTAAAACAAATAAAAGATGTTTAACATTTAAATATTGAAACAAACATGACATACAGTATATATACATACAGTAAAATATGGATTTGCAAAGCTCCAATAAGTTCAAATGTGTTCTTGTTTAACAGAACATGTTTTCATCTGCCTACATGTTAGACAGTAAAACTACTATGAAATTGATATGATTAAGAACTATTTCTTTACTGGAAATTAAAGTCAGCCAAATAACTTATTGTGTGAATGAGGGGAGGCAGTTGTGCAATTCAACAATAGTTATCTTTTAATACTTCTACTTAGAATATTGTGTGCTATTGAACAAATCCAGAACATGTATTTAATAACTGGATTAGAAATGGCAAAGTATTTATAGGCAAACTAATGCAAACTAGTTTTACACAGTTTATTACATTTGAACAAAGTTCAAAAGCTGGAGAATTACCAGTATATCAGTTACTAGTGTTATTTTAAAATCTTAGTCTAGAATTTAAAATGACTGTGTCAATATGGGTTTAAATAAAACATCTCAATAAAGCTTAGTATGAAATATTTTGTCATTCAGAGAGAACTGAGAATGGGTCTGGAGTACATATTACTATAGTAGCCTGCATCAGGGGATGATGGCATGTCCATTACATTTTTCGAAGCGGTCATGTTATGATAATCAGAAGGGTAGTTCTGGTAGTGAGCAAGATGATCTGTGGTTGGACACATATCAATTTTACTGGAGTATGTGTGTGCATTTTCAGAAGACATTAGTTGCGTGATAGAGAATGGGTGCCTCCCAACAAATGGCTCATGTTTCATCTGGACATCTTCTCCCACCATGCCAAGATAACCTTCATTAGGTAGACCCAATGGGTATAAGATCTGTAACGAAGACCCTCCTTGTTCAGAGTTCGGGCTAATTCCCACTGGTGAAGCCCCATTTAGTTGGGGGATTGCCACCGAGGAGTCCCTGTCTCCACTGATAATTGCATTATTTGGTGAGCGTGAAGAGGAACTCTCATCATAAACAGCTGGAGACTCTCTTAATCTAACGGACATCTCATCTCCAGGTTTGCTGGGTTTCTTTTCTGAATCTACAGTCCTAGATCTTTCAGACTTGAACCTCTTTTGTCTTCTCAGATAGCATCCATTTTCAAACATGTTTCCAGAGTCTGGGTGAAGAGTCCAGTAGGAGCCTTTTCCTGGTTTTTCTGGTGAACGTGGAACTTTAACAAAGCAGTCATTAAATGACAAAGAGTGACGAATTGAGTTTTGCCACCTCTGCTGGTTTTGTCTGTAGTAAGGAAAAAGATCAACGATCCACTGGTAGATCTCATTCAGTGTCATCATCTTGTTTTGGGACTGTTGGATGGCCATTGTTATAAGTGAAATGTATGAATAGGGAGGTTTGGCATGGGAATAGTTTCTCCGATAGGTCCGAGGATCCCTCTGGAACTCTGCTTCTCCTTGAGAATAGCCCAGTGGGTAAGCAGATCCAGATGCTGAAGATGTTGTTGGCCCTCCCATATTGTGGACTAGGGAGTTCATAGAACTCAAATTGTTTTGGTTCTGGATGCTGCTTACAGGTCCTGCCATGGGATTATTCATGTAGGTCATTGTTGCAGATGAGACATCATTAGACATGAAAGTATTATTTTGAAGGCCATTATTCATGTTATGTATTCCAGAATATACCTAGCAAAACAAACATAAGATAATGAAGCGAGATGTTCTCTTTCAACATATCCAAGGTATACAAACATCATATACATTGCACTGAAAATGCTTTTACATTCTAGCAGCAATTATATCAAATGATTAAATGGCAGTAATTATTATTACTCACTCTTAATATCAAAAATTTAAACAAATTGTATAATGCACATTTTTTGAGACACTAGAAAAAACTGAAGTGGTAATAACCTTTTCGTTAAAAGCATTGTATTAAACTGAGAAATTACCAGTTATTAAAATGCGTAGTTGAAAATGTATATCATATCATAGCTTTATATTTTTTGCAATGTCTGTTTGCATTTTCTATTTAGTATTGCTCTGCTATATGCATACTCAGATATTTAGCATCACTGTACAGTGTTGTCTGCCTTTCCTGTTGGCAGTAATATACATAAAGAGATTACACTCTCCACAAAGAGGCACTTCCTTCAGTCTCTACCTAATGAACTTGCACTTTTTAGACATCTAGTGTTGAATAACAATGATGTTTAATTGCCTACTAAACATTGCTTTTTACCTTCACAGTCCCAAATGTAAATGGCAGTGCCATGTGTATTCCCAGATTTTTTTTGTCTTAGCAGAGTTCACAAGCTGGACTTGCTAACATACTAGCAGTGTGCTTAAAAAGCATTATATATGTGTTTTTTAAAATCACTCCTTCCAAAAAAGGGGAAAATCTGCCTTAATAATGTTGTGTTTTGCATGCCGAACCTATACTATAAAAGTTACTGAGCTGCCATTTGTATGTCTAATGGCATTCATTTTAGAAGAAAAAAGTCAGTAAGGGGGCCAGTTTGCCCCTTTATAAACTGTCCCCTTATTTTCACAACTTCAACTATTAACGTGCAACTATTAACTGGGAGTTCCCCCACATTTTATTAAAACTTAAAAAAACTATTAACAATAAAAGTTATTTAGCTATACAATCAACAATGCTATTTTAGTGGAATATCCCAACAAAAAATAACTATATTTGATTGAACAATACAAAGACTATGGGCCAGATTCAGTTACAATCACATTGGCGCAGAGTATCAGAGATACACTACGCTGCCGTATTTTACCAGGCTGTACGACGAATCCTGGTAGATTTTGTCCCTTACGGTACGGCGGCGTAGTGTATTTCTCGCCGCGTAATCGAAATTCGCGATTAGGGGGCGTGAAGCATTTAATTTAGTCGCGTCCCCGCGGCGATCGAACTGCGCATGCTCCGTTCAGAAATTTCCTGCCGTGCATCGCGCGAAATAACGCCGATAGGTCATTTGTTGTTTGAGTAGCGTCGTTTATGGACATTCCTATTCCCGGACGTTTTACGTCAAAAATAAAAAAAAAAGACGTCGGAAAACGTTGATATTCGACGCGGGAACGACGGCTATACTTAACATGGGCTGTCTAATATTAGACCAGCAAAAAGCTGGTATAGTTTTACGCAGCAAAAAGATGACTAAAGATGCCGTAAGAGATTGTGATAGACGTTCGTAATTTCGTGGATAGTCGGCAAAAGTTCATTTGCATACCCCGACGCGGAAAACGTCGGGAACTCCACCCAGCGGCCGCAATTTTATTGCAGCGTAGATCCGAAGGCGTACGAACACGTAAACCAGTCGGATTGAAGCCCGCAGCTGTAATTTCATGGTTTGAGGGTTTAGAGTAGTAAAAAAACGCGCGTAATTCGAAAGTACTCCAGTCTAAGGCGAGATAGACAGGCGTAATCGCTCTGTGAATCTGGCCCTATGTGTTAATTATCTTTAAGTGCTGTCTGTGTTATTAGGCAATAATTTGGTACAGTAGACAAACTAGAAGTGTGTGTGAGTAGGCAGGGGACCTAGACTCAGAAAATACATTGTTTTCAGGTTACTGGAGGATTTTCAAAAGAATATATTGTATACTTTAGGAGTAATTGCTGCATGAGTTTTAACACTACTAATATTAGAGTGTACAGCTCGCTATGCACAAATATCAAAACACCTATTTTCTGCATCTCTGCTTATGTTAATGTTAGCTACAACAGATTTGCCTCATCTATAGTTGACAGCCAAACATGACAGATTTGTGTGTGCTGAAAGCCATACTATGAGAAAAATGGAATTGGTCATTCCAGGACAACTTAGCACCACAAATGCAATGAAAAAAATGCAATGTGCTTATATGAATGTGCCATTCTAGCTATGGGCGGTCTATGATTTTCAAGAGTATATGATTATTCACACATAGGAAAATTATTAGCAAAAAATAGTCTATATCAGTGGTTCTCAACTCCAGTCCTTGGGACCCAACAGTTCACGTTTTCAAAATAACTGAAATAAATCACAGTTATCTCCCCAAGGTAATATTTAAAAACTGGCCTGTAAGTGGGTCCTGAGGACCGGAGTTGAGAACCACTGGTCTATATTGACTTTTTTCCCCCTAATAATTAGCCCATATATGGACGCATTAAAAAGTGACAATTACTTAGTCTGGTGTTTCTTTAATGTGGTCATTAAATACTCTAGAATGGCTGAGTATTTTTAGCACTTGATAAATCTTCAAAACAGAATTTAATTAGTACTAAATTATGACTATTACACAACATTAGAATTTTTTTTAGATTACACTAGTTTTCAGAGATAATTCAATGTATATTTAGTGAGAAAGATATAAAATAATCTAATGAATGTTATAGGTTAAGTATATAAACAAACTTACCTCACTTTCTGGATACATTGAATGCCAGTCCATTGGGTCTTTCATTTCCAACTTGACTCTACCAAACATAGTCTAAAGGTTGACTTTTGGTATGTCTCCTTCACACTAAAAAGGATTTAGACAGCCACCAATGTCTTGCGTTTGTGGTAAGGATGACTCCTCTAGTGCAGAATCCAAAAGTTTGTCCAAGCAAAGCAAGGACTGTGGAGACATTTAAAGGCAAACCACACAGAGCATTTGAATAGACCTATCCTCCTTAAAATCTCCACCCCTTTTCCTGAATCTTCCTGTGACCTCTTCACTGGCTACCTGCAGAGCCAAATCAGTTTAGGACAAAGGAAGTTACTTGTACCCCCCTGACTGCTTTCATTCACACACACCTCCTATCCTTTTTTTCAATCACCAGTCTGTCTCATCAAAATGCTAATAGGATCAAGGAGTTCCCCATCAACAAGGATATAGGTTCATGGTGGCATTTTCATTCTAGAAAGTATTGTCAGGGATCACTTCCTGCCTCTTAATTTTGGGACATTTTGTAAAAGCATCTCATTTAATAGAAATGTAACTTGACCACCATGATGTGAGAGTCCTAGTAATGAATCCCAGTCATATACATATCCCTTCAACAGGGTCTAGAAGGTGTGGCATTCACCTTTCGAGCCAGGTGAATCCACTAAATTTAGAACCTATATTTTTAATATGTGACTTCTAGAGAGGCCACAAGGTAACTGGTAGAAATGAGAAAGGATGGATAATAATAAAGCATTGCCCCAATGCTCTTCAAATGCTTATGCTCCATAAAACTGATTAGCCTTAGATATAATTATTTGTATTTTATTTTATAGATTTGATATGCAGTCTTAGTATATCAACAGCTTGGTGGCTTCTCTGCCTTTTGATTAAGATCAAGTGCAGTATCTATTCTTATCAGTCATTAGGGAAAAAACCCTGACTCCCTTTGCCAATTTGGGGGGCCAGTTATCATTTCCTTGATCTAATTAGGTGGGAACGGTGGGGGCAGTAGGGAAGCCTTTTCCTTCTGGGTTGATTCGGTCTTGTGCACAAGGCTTGTCTCCAGTTGTAGGCAAGGCTCTCTCCAAGATCTCTAAGTTCTGATGCCTTCCTGGTAGGGATGGGGCTGGACTGGTCTGGCCGAGGTCCGGGCTCTGAAAAAGAAGCCAATGGTGTAGGTGCATAGTAATACACACTATGGGCCAGATTCACGAACACTTGCGCTGGAGTATTTGGATATGCGCCGCGTAACTGTGATGATGCGCCGTCGTTTCTATGTGCCCGTACCCACCAAACTAGATGCGCCCAATAACGGGTCATTTGCGACCGGCGGAACGTTCCGACGCCAGAGTATCGTCAGCGTTTATTTTCGCTGGGCGCATCAGTCGCGCCCATTGATTTCCCCTGCAAATATGCAAATGAGGGAGATTTCCCAATTCACGAACGGATTAGCACCATACGCTGGCTACATGCGCCGCGCGTATCTGGTCCGTCCGGCGCAAAGTTATTTCTACAAAAGGCTGCTTTATCTTTACTCCAGACGGTCACAGGTCAGCAGGAGAGCAGCTACAGCAGCGTTACCGACGATAGGAGCTTGCTGAACAACAACACTTGCAAGGAGGACAACACCTCTGTGTGCCAACATGCCAGGGGCAATTGTGGTCCTAGAACTACTGATGGGTCCCCTGGAACCAAGAAGGCGGCCACGTGAGAGGATATACCGCACTCGTATGAGCCTCTTTGGCATGGGGGATGAGGAGGTGTATCGCCTCTTCAGATTCAGCCCTGATGCAATACTTGAACTAACCACAACCCTGCAGGGTGACATCACCAGCAAGACACACCGCTCACAAGCAGTGCAGCCACTGGTGAAGGTCCTGGCAACACTCCATTTCCTTGCAAGTGGATCATTCCAGCGTACAAGTGGAGTGGTGGCTGGGATGTCACAGTCCTCCATAAGCAGATGTGTGCACCAGGTTGTCCCTGCAATCCTCAGACGCATGTCCAACCAGTTCATCAGACCCACCACTGAGGAGCTGCGGCAGAAGGCAATGACAGATTTCTACAACATTGCCAGATTCCCACGCACTGTGGGGGCCATTGATTGCACACATGTGGCACTCCAGCCCCCCAGTGCCACAGAGCACATATACCGCAATCGGAAGCATTGGCATTCCATCAATGTACAGGTGATAGCTGATGCCCAACGCCTCATATGGCACGTCCGTGCCAAACACCCCGGGTCCAGCCATGACAGCTACATATACCGTCAGAGCCCCATCCCAGCAGAATTTAACCAGAACATGTATGGGGACAGCTGGCTGGTTGGTGAGTGACATGGGAGTCAGGCATGACTATCCCCTCCCGTGATGCACAACAGAAATCGCACATGCATGACTAACATTCTCCTGTCTTTTCCCTTCCAGGTGACTCTGCATATGCACTGGGACCCCATCTCATGACTCCTTTCCGGAACCCCCAAACCAGAGGAGAGAGAAAATACAATGAAGCACACATCAAAACCCGTGCAGTGGTGGAGCAAACATTTGGGCTCCTAAAGTCCCGTTTCCGATGCCTGGATAAGTCTGGGGGGGCCCTATTGTATTCCCCTACCTTCGTGTGTCAGATCATCGGTGCATGTTGCATACTACATAACTTTGCTATGAAAAAAGGCCTGCATATTGACATACGTGATGACCTGACCCCCGACCCACACAGTCCCCACCTGCCAGAGGACACCCAGTCTGCTGATGGAAGAGCAGTCAGGAGGGTCCTCGCCGTAGGCATCTTTGGACACTAAACCAAAACATTAATAACACAGACAGTGCACGCATGTACACCACTGATGTCCCTAGATCACACACACCACATCCACATCGCATTGGATTAGCCCAAGTCCAGCATGTAGGAGTTGGGAGCAGTAACGCCAGCGTCAAGGCCCCAATGATGTCACTGTCCATTCACACACCTTTCACACGTCATTCATTCAGCCGTGGGGTTCACTTCACCACCACGGCCGAGGGTGACACCCCTTACTGTCAGGAGTGCCACCCCCTCACATTCACACACCATTCACACTGTCCCCTGCACTCCTGACCGTGTGCAGTACAAAAAGAAATTAAAAATATCATATCCTGATAAATAAAATAAACAAAATCTCATAACCTGAGAAAAAGAAAAAAAAAACTCATGACCTGAGTATGTCCAAACCAAAAATATAAAACAAGAAAAAAAAAAAAGGCCTCATCGGGGATGCCGGGGGCTTCTTCTGGGGGCCCCTCTCTGACTCCGCAGCTGCCTGGATGGAGTGGGTGGGGGTGGGAGGGCATCTGGAGGTGGCTGATCCCCAGGTGGGCCACTCCTGGCAGGTGTGGCCTGCGTGCCCTCCAAGGCCCTGGCTATCCGTCCAAGGTAGGAGTTGGTCTGGGCCTGCATCCGGAGCTGACGGGTGACCTGGTAGTGCTGGGCCCGCCGACTCAGCCTCCCCTGGTCCCGGATGGCAGCACTGTTGGCCTGGACGGCTGCAGTAAGGTGCCGGATATCCCCCTGCACCTCCCCCAAAGTGGTGACCACTGCAGCGCAGTTGCAGCTGACATCCTGCACTGCGTTGCTGAGGTTGGCAACGGAGCCCAGGCTGTCAGACACTTTCTCCAAGTGCACCGCTATGGCCCCCATCTGTTCCGTCTGCCTGGCGTGATCCCTCGCCAACTGGTCCTGTATACCATCAGACACCCCCCTGGTCTTCTGGGTCGCCTTCCTGGGGACAGAAGATGGTTGTCCTCGGGTGGAAGTAGTCGCCCTTGAGGGGCTTCCAAGGATGGGGGAGGGGACGACAGACGGCCCAGGAGAAGGGGAGGAGACAGACAACACTAATGAAAAGTCCTGCTCTGCCACAGCAGGATCCTCCACAACCACCTCGGCAGGTGTGGTGTGGCCACTCTCCTCCACAACCTCTTCACCACCCAGTGGCTCGGGCACACGATGGCGTGGGGGGGATGGGGTGGAATGCACGCTGACAGATGATGGCCCAGCTCCGTCATCTGTGGATGACACAAAGCAGACACATGTTGGTGGTCCCACACACTTGGCACATGTACCCTCCCCCCCCCCCAAATGCAAAACAACAAATAGGGGATTATAAAACACTTACCTGTCCTTGTGCCTTCCTCCATGGAGTCATAGCCTGCGACCCCCTCCACCTGCTCCCTCTCCAGGCAGCGAGCAACCACCTCCTCCTCTGCGGTTAGGGTGACAGGACATGGGGGACCACCACCTGTGCCCCTCTCATACCTCCTGATGGAGGCCACCTTGTCCCTCACCTTGCGCCGCAGGTCATTAATTTTTTTTTGTATGTCCCCAGCAGTCCGGGTGGAGTACCCCAGGACATTGACCCTGGCAGCAATCGACTCCAGGATGCCCTGCTTCCTCTCCCGGCTGGTCTTCCGGCTTTTTTTGCCATGGAGAAATTCATTATCCGTCTCCATTGCCGAAATGATCACTGAGACCTCCTGTGAATTAAAGTTGAGGTTCCTCCTCTCTCTGGGGGTAGCGGGAGCAGCCATCACAGCACAAAAGTATCTTCCCTGGGGTGGGGGGAAGCGGAAATACTTTTGCGCCGGAATGGCGTTTCCGCCAGCGCTTTTAAGCATGCGCTGACGTTTCCCAGGAAGTGGTGCCGACGGAAGTTGTGAGCATGCGCACAAGGGGGCGAGTGGAGCCGCACTCACTGCGCATGCTCCGTGGATGATGCGCTGAACGTAAGCCTCTGCGCTGGGCTCCGCCCATCATTTACATATGATCACACCCACTTCCACTTGCGTCGGGTTACGCCAGCGCATTATCGTTACTCTGGCGCAAGTTTACGCGCAACTGCTATGTGAATTACAGGACTTGCGCTGAAAGGGTCTTCAGAGTAACGTAAATGAGAAGCGTTACTCCAGAGGAAAGATACTCTCATCTACCTGAATCTGGCCCTATGTTCGGGGCATTTTGGAGTTTAGTGGCACCAATATCACTGCACCACAACACACTTTTTTTCACACCTGCCTCTAGGGCCAGGCCTTTTGGCTTGGTCCAGAGGAATTTTTGATTCTTTGCTGAAGGTCCTGTCATGGTATTGCACTATGGCACTACTTGCACTTCTCCACTTCCCTTTTTCCCACTTTTATTTGTGTTTGTCACATTTGCCTTTTTTTGGCACAGTACACTTTATTCACCTTTGATTAGTAGGGTGTAGGTCCTGGGGTCTGCCCTGGAAGTCTTGGAAGGGGGTGGATATGGCCTTCTGGCTTAGTTCACCCTCTCTCCTGGGGGTCTCCACCACATAGTGCTTGGAGTTGGTCTGTTTCGACACTGTGCACTTTTTTGTGTTCTCACATTTGTATGCACTTTTTTTTGCACCAGATGTTAGTGTGAGTGTGTTTCACATACCGCAGGCTTTAAAAAAAATAGCATATTGAGTTATTTGGAGCATAACTGCAAACTTGCAATCTACAAATATTTGTTCAGCTTTAATAGCAAAGATTCATCTTTTGGCCCCGAAAATTTCCCCTAAATATAAAGAAAAAAAGTTTGTTTTAGCTACCCAAAACCCACAAGGACTGTGCATTAAAGTCTTCTAGCATCTACATCAATGGTCTCCAAACTGCGGCTCTTTGCTTGATTTTATCTGGCCCTTGGGGCACCAGTTCATTCAATGACATCAACAAAGGGGCATAGTTCTTCCCAATGGCACCAAGATGGGTAAAAATTCCACCCAATGACACCAAAGATGGGGCACAATTCCTACCAAAGACACCAACGATGGGGCATTGTTTACTCCAACTAATACTTTTTCTACTCCTGATGGCCACAGTCTGGTCCCCCTAAAGTCTTAAGGACAGTAAACTAGCCCTTTGGATAGAGAGTTTGGAGACCCCTGAATTACATGAATAAATTAACTAAACTGTAGACTCATAAAATACCCATTTAAAATTTGTATCACATGTTACGGTCTAAATTTTAGTTATTGTAGTAAAGTATTAAGTCTTTTGAGTCATGTAAAGATTATATCTTCAGAAAATTCTGTTATTTGTAGGGGCTCAGTACGTAAATGTAAGATTACACATATAGCAGAATTAGTTGGGCTTTATTTATATTGGGCATTTAGCCTTGGTGCATGAGACACTGGCATTTAGCTGTGGGCAGAGGCAGGCTCATCGGAACCCGACAGGCAAAGCAAGCAATTGCCTGGGGCCCTGAGCTGGCCAGGGGCCCCGAGCTGGCCAGGGGCCCCAGAAGGAAGGGCCCTTGCCGCACCGCTGCGTCCTCCTGCAGTCTGGTCGGCCATGTACCATAACCGTGCGGTACAGGAGATTCAGGTTCCTGTTCCCGGCCAGACTGACAGGAAGTGCACACACTGAGTGTTGACTTCCTTTCAGTCCAGCCCCGGGAACAGCAAACTGAATCTCCTGTACCCGCTTCTCAACTTGAAAAGTCCCTTTTTTTCTTTTGCTTGGGGCCCCCAAATTTCTTCAAACGGCCCTGCGCAGAGGGCACAATTTTGCCAATCAAACAATGAGGCTGACAGCTCCATTGGCTAAACAGGGATGGCTGGTGCACCTAGCAGTACTTGCATTCAGGGCAGTATGCACCCAGTCATAAATGCTTGGAAAGTCCCCAAACACCCTGTCAGCTTTTTTTTGCATTTCTCTTTACAATGCTAAATCATAACTTATTACTTTCCAACAGCATCTTATGTACACTGTAAACACAACAGGCATATTTATGATGTATTTGCGGCACCTTTGAATAGAAGAAATGAAGGCGATTGAAAAACGTCAACACACGCTGATCTCTGCAGGTAAAGTTATTTTTGCCTCACTGCGATGCAAGGCAACATCTTAGAACATGAGCTTGTGTGTATAAAAAGGCTAATAATTTTAAAAAGGTTTTTATCTGAACTTTTTAGAGCCATTTAGCTTTACAGAGAAGACATCCTGTTGAGTAATCTAATTGAAGGACGGTGAGGTATTTAGCCTTTTTTCACACCAAAGGGTCTAATAGCGGAGAACAATAGGATATAATTGCACAGAAAATCTAAATACAATGTTACATATCTTAAGTTCTGTAAACAAAAGAAACAAAGAAAATATGACCTGAATGTACACCAGGCAGGCAAATGCTTTACAATCTACTGTTCTTGACGAGACATCTGCACGTGTGTGAGATGATTGGATGAGAGACTCTGGATTTTAAAACTAGCCGTACATGGATCGAAATTTGGCTGGTTCAGCGGCGTCCATGTATGGGCAGGGTGGTTGTACAGAAGTCGATTGACTTTTGCTGCTCGAACAGCATTGCTGGCTTTAGCCAGCAGCACTGATCAGTGTATTCTGATGGCAGGAGAATCTCTCTGCTGTCAGAATACAAAGACACAGTGGGAGGATTCCCCCGTCTACCTCGAATATGTGGATGAGAAAGTAAAGTACATTTCTTCATTTAACCTGCCAGCTGGAAAATAAATGTAACACTACCCCGTAGGAGATGCTGGTTTAAATTTTGGGTTTTGCACGTTACCTTTAAGTTTGTTGTCCAGGGGAGAAAGTCTGTAGAAATTGCCACACACGATGTAAAACCTTCAACTGTAGGCTTTATTTTTGCTGCATAAACTTGTGAAGTAAGTAGAGAGTATAGAGAGAAGGGGAAGGTTTAGGTATGGGGTACAGAATGCACAAAAAGTATTCTAAGTTCCAATATTCGCCACTCACTCCTGAGTGGGTATTGCTCACCCCGATAGACCCCTAACATGGCCTAGCAGTCGGAATGATGCACGGACAGTATAGAAACAGTCTCTGCCACAGACCGTCTGAGAACAAAGAATGGATAGTCAGAAATCCTCTGCCACAGAACTTCCTGCCTTACAGCCAAAGAACCTTTAAAGTGGAGTTTCCATCCTAATTATTTTTTTTTCATTATTGTGCTCATTAGACCTAAAAAATAAAATATAATTTTTTTTAACTCATCTGGAAATGCCTGTTGCTATGTGGTCCCACAAAATCTGCCTTTGAAATCACCTAGGATCCTGACATCATCTCCTGGGAAATGTGTGTCATCATTTCCCAGGATGCAGTGCGCTGTCCAATTATCATTCCCTATCCAAGACTTCCAGGAAGTAAATGCCTGTAGGCTTCACAATGGCCACAAGCAAAATGACAACGGTGTAGGCATAGTTTTATAAACTATCTTTTTTGAATAACTATGCGGAGCGGCGGCGGATTGTAAAATAGTAAGTGACCGGATTTATATTATAAAAACGCATGATGAAAGGACATACATTTAAAAAATGCTAATTGTGGTTGGAACTCCGCTTTAAGCCAATCCGGCAGACTGTAAGACAATTTGCGTAGTGGATCCCTTTTCCTTAACGAGGTTACCAGGCCTATCCTGAGACATCAGCTTGCCTTGCTTGTGTCCTCCAGGGCAGGTCCTCCCCCAGTTTCCTTCGCTAAGCTTCCTCCACTTGGATGGACAGCTTGGGATCCCTTGTAGAACCATAGGCCCCAGCCAGCATAGCTGGGCCTACTTGTTAGGACCAACGTGGTCCCGAGACTGAAATCACACACACGCACCTCGCGCCAGGAGGGCCACGAGGCGAAGGACCCCGGAAAACGGTGTCTGCCCCTTAAGTATCCCCTCCCAGCATGCACAGTGGGGCACCACTCCCACTGGGCTGCTGCCGAGAAGGGTCACTCAACACACTCTGGTTTGCCTGAGTTCCAACATGGGCCAAGATCTGCACGTGTGGTTATTTATGAAAGCTTTCTGTCAAGGGTCTTAATACCCAGATAGATTTTGTTTTAGGATTAGTGGACTTTAAATCCCCCAACCATCTTAACCCTTTCCCTCCCAGTCCTGGCATCCCGTTAAATGGATTTTTGCAATGACTTCTCAAATCACATGACCACTGATAGCGGTCACATGATTGGAAACCCATCCTGCCAGCTATTGATCATGACTAGAGACCAAAAGCTAGGAGCATGCAACGAGCACGCTCTGAGCACAAACACCTCGGCCATCCACGGACACATGTTCAATTACAAAAGCTTACTGATTATAACCCTCTTGCCACCCACATAATGCATATGTGCAGAGGTAAAGAGGTTGGGCATTACCACCCACATGGGTGGTAATGCCCAACTTCTGCACATATGCACTATGCGGGTGGCAAGAGGGTTATAATCAGTAAGCTTTTGTAATAGGTTTTCAAAGTAAAGTGTATGAATGTTTTTTTAGAATTTCCCAGTGTTGTGTAAATGAAAAACACGATTGTATGAGCAAAAAGGTTAATGCAGAAGTCTATTCTGATAACATTTTTAGTGAAACAGTTGGATGCTTAATCAGAACATCTTGAGAATACAGTCATAGTCTAGAATACCTATGTACATTTAAAACACCTGAAACAGTACTTACATTTGATTTACACAGCTCATTCAGGAACAAGTTACAGGTTTGCTGCAAAGCCTGCCAGCTCTGATGCTGCTTACAGGGCCGCTGATAGGGGGGACCACCAGTCCTCCTGTAGGGGGCCCGGGCACAACATTATAAAATGTTTTTGTTCAAAAATTAGAAAAAAAAAGGGCTAATTTACACAGCTTCTCTGTTAGCTTTGTGTGCACTAAGAATGATTTTAGTATATTTATTGTGAACATTTTATTTTGATGTATTTAATGGGGTGGGGGTAGGGCTGCCAGGTAGGCTGTATGGGGCCCCGTAATTTCTAACAGCAGCCCTGGCTGCTTACCTTACATGTATTCCCCTGTCATGCCATACACTATTGGAAACCCCAAAAAAGTGAGCAAATTCAAGTCTCATGCCGCATACACATGACCGTTTTTCGGGTTGTAAAAAATTATGTTTTTAATGGTCTAAAAAAAACAATGTTTTTTCAACCCGATCGTTAAAAGGGCCTTGCCTACACACGACCGTGAAAAAAAAAAAAAAAAACCTCTAGCAAATCGCGGTGACGTACAACACGTATGACGGCACTATAAAGGGGAAGTTCCATTCGGATGGCGCCACCCTTGGGGCTGCTTTTGCTGATTTTGTGTTAGTAAAAGACGATTTGCACTTTTCAGTCTGTTACAGCGTGATGAATGTGCTTACTCCATTACAAACGCTAGTTTTACCAGAACGAGCGCTCCCGTTTTATAACTTGCTTCTGAGCATGCACATTTTTTTCACATCGTTAAACCCACACACGACCATTTTTTGCGAAGTTTAAAAACGACAACGTTAAAAACGTTGTGAAAAATTAGAGCATGTTCTAAATTTTTAATGGCCATTTTTTACATCGTGAAAAATGCTCAGGAGCCCACACACGACATTAAAAAATATATAATTTTTTACAACACGAAAAACGGTCAGGTGTACGCGGCATCATGGTTTACTACACAGGCACTGCCAGGGATGGACTGGCCATTGGGTCTACAGGGAGTTTCCCGGTGGGCCGATGGCTCAGTGGGCCGGCTTCAGTGACAGCGCTCCTCCGCTCCTCTTTCCCTCCCTTCCCGCAGCGCTCACCTCCTCTCCCTGTCCACAGCGCTCACCTGGGGGGAACAAAGAAGCAGGGGGAGGACCAGAGGAGCAGGGGGGGGTGACAGGAACATGGGGGAGGGGACAGACAGCTGACTCAACAGCTATGGCCTGGGAGTTTCTCACTTCTGCCTAATCTTGTCCCATAAGTGGGGGTACCAAACTGATTCTTTGCCCCGGGTGAAATAATGTCTAGCTTCCCCACTGGGTACTGCCTATAAGAATACCAGTACCAGCCGTTCTACTCCCGGGGGGAGCGGGAGTTGTCCGGCCGCCATGGGAGAGACCTGTCAATATGGGCCAATCTAGATGAAGTCCAGGGCCAAATTTTTGTCCCAGTCCAGCCCTGGGCACTGCATCGTGGCATAAAGTGGTGATTTACATGCTTACCTATAATTAGCTCCAGGGATCATGGAGGTCTGGCAAGTGACAAAGTGGAGAGGAATTTTGGGTAGGTAAGAATTAGTAGTGAAGGGGCAGTCTATGCAGCAAACCTGTAAGTTTTCCTTGAAGGGAGCAGAAAGGAGTGTGGCAAAATGAACTTTTATATAGTAGATGAAGATAGAATAGGTGGGTATGGGTTTAGAAACTAATATTATTAGCTCTTGGCCCACATAAGGAGCACTTGGAGCACTTGTGAAAGCTTTGCCATCAGAAAAATGTGCCAGCACAGCTAGGGTTTCCAACTCATCCCTTTAATACCAAACACATTAATAACACAGGTTCTGTGGCTGATTAGGGGGAGAATTTAACTCACTTGGTGCCTTATCTGCATTCAGTTAGCCTCAGAACCTGTGTAATTCAGATGTGTTTGGGTTTAAGCACAGCCCCCTTTTGTATCCTGGCATGAAAACAACACTACATGAGATTAACAGAACAGGTGCTATTATTTCTCATCAGGAGCACAGAAAAGTTTAAAAATGAATGATGGATCCCACTTCTGATCCCACTTGTCCGCCAAGGAGGGAATTAGTGGGCGACCTGCCTTCACGTGTTTTTTATTACCCATTGGGTAAGCTACTAATATGTTTGTTTATTGTTTATTTTCTGGAGAATTATATTGTATATGTCTTTATATTGTCATGTATCTTATGGCTCTCCTGAAGAAGCGGTATATCCGCGAAACTAGTAGAGACTTTGCCAACTTCTGATCTGTATGACTGTTCTGTATATTCTCTATTTTTGTAATAAACCTTTTTATTTAACAATTTTTACTGTTTTTTACATGTACCGAGATAGTCCACAAATCTCTGGGTGGGCATGTCCTTAAGTCTAGCTTCAGCAACTATTCTTTTTGCCTTCACCCTTTCCTTTTTTCCCACTTTTGATAGTTATTATTATTACTTCTCCAGATACAAGCGCAAATGATAAAAAAATAATCAGTTTGTCCAAACTGATCAGAGCAGTAGAGGAGGTATCTGGTTATTTGTTAAATACAAATTTTGCCAATCTGCTGGTAACCAGTCCTTTACAGAATTTGTTTTTTGATTAAAAGATAAAGCTGGCACATCATTTCTCCATCCACACAAATGAGATGGGTGAGGAAACCCACCAGGACCCATGTCTGTCAGAATATACTGCTCAAGGGGACATACCTCACACTCCAACATTCAAAAGAGTTGGCTTCAATGGCATAATTGGTATAAACATAAACTTGAATAATTTTCCCTCTGTCGTGATGCTTTAAATCAAATACAATCAACACAATGCTCTCAATGACAGCTTGTTCATAGTTGTTGCGCTAGCTAAGCTTGCAGAGATAATTGCTCTAAGGCCACGTACACACGATCAGACATGTCCAATGAAACTTGTCCGACGGACCGTTTTCATCGGACCAGGCTGAAGTGGTCTGTTGGTTTGATGTGCGTACACACCAACGGACCAAAATCCCCTCGGACCAGAACACGGTGACGTAGAACACAACGACGTGATGAAAAAATGAAGTTCAATGCTTCCAAGCATGCGTCGACTTGATTCTGAGCATGTGAGGGATTTTGGTCCGATGATTTTGTGTACTAACCATCGAACCTGTCCGGACAGGTTTCCGGCGGACATGTTTTCAAGCATGTTTTGAAACTTTGGTCCGCTGGAAAGCGGTCCGATAGGCCGTACACACGATCGAACATGTCCGCTGAAACTGGTCTGGGGACCAGTTTCAGCGGACATGTTCGATCGTGTGTACACGGCCTAACAGTCACAACAAACATTTGACTGACAATCCCCAGAGCTTCTAGGAAGTGTTAAAACCACAACAAATGTACTTCTAGTATTAGAATTATTATATCTAGGCATGGTGAGTTGCAATTGTCATTTCTGACTGGAATTATTTACCTGTCCTACAGACCCAAACAGTCAAGCCTAGTCATTTGTACTGCACAAATCTTCCTAGGAAACCTTGTAAGCCACTAATATCACTTGTATAAACTAGGCTTCTTACATTTTTTACATATCAGTAAATAAAAGATGTTTCAATTTATTTTTATTGTGTAAAATATTGATGGGAAATATAGTGGCTTAGTGCCTTGTATTACTAGGGTCCATATGTGTGCGCAAGGGGTGTGCCTGGGCACACCCTAATCACTATGCGTGGTGCCGATTTCTCCTACTGCACCCCCTGCCCCTCAGTGCTGCTGGTTTTCCTCCTCTCCCCCTGACTGCTATGAGGGATGTTTCAGTATGGAGAGCAGGGAAAAGGCTAGTAAATATGTAATTTACCAGCCCCTTTCTTTTGGTAAATGAACACACAACACGGTGTCCATTCATAACCGAAGCATAGTAAACTGTTCACAAACTGAAGCATTGTAAATAAACAGGAAGCCAATCAGCACAAAGAACTTCCTATTCATTCACTGGCCCATGCAGCTGAGGCTGCAGAGAAAGGCAAGCGTGTTTGAGCTTTGGGGTGAAAATCCTAATGCAATAGGCTGCGCACACCTGTTCTGGGGTCTCAAATCCTGGTCAGGACATTCTCTGCATGGAGTTTACTTATTCTCCCTGTGCTTGAGTCAGTTTCCTTTGGGTTCTCCCACACCCTAAAGTAACGCTGTATCCCGGCCTAGGCCAACAAGGCCCAGGCCAGCACTTTTCAGGGGGGCAGCACGGAAAGAGTCCCCGCCGGCTTCCGCTACACTGTTGGTGTAACCTAAGCTGCTTCTGATTTTTTACGGTCTTATCATCCTGGACCACAAACCTAATCTACTGTTGTATATGTTTTCTGCTGCACCATTGGCATGGTTATATCTTCTAAGTCCTCTCCATAAAATTATCAGAAATTTGTGCTTAAAGTAGAACTTTAGGCAACACTTTTTTTTTTCATTCTGGATAGAGTAAGGGAGGGTTATAGCCCCTGTCAGTTTATTTTTTTACCATCCCTGTCCCATTGCAGAGATTTCCCTTCACTTCCTGCCCCATAGCTAGACAGGAAGAGAGAGGAAATCTATGCAAAATAAGGGAATCCTTGTGAAATCAAAATTAACGGAACACAGATTATTCATTGTAGAGTCAAGATTATGAAAACTGGTTAAGGAAAGTTATACCTACAAAACAATTACATAAGGCCTTGTGCAGATGGTATTTCTATATAGACCCCTAGATGATCATGTAAAGTGTTTCATATCTATGCCTTCAGACCTCAAATGACAGGTCTAAAAACTTACGACCTATCAACAGCTACTAGAGGTTTTCCAGTACTCAGCAGAATGGTCATTGTCAAAAGTATTTGATTGTAGTGTAATTTGTGTTTATTACAGTTTTAAATTATACAATAGGACAGTGATGGCGAACCTTGGCACCCCAGATGTTATGGAACTACATTTCCCCATGATGCTCATGCACTCTGCTGTGTAGTTAAGCATCATGGGAAATCTAGTTCCAAAACATCTGGGGTGCCAAGGTTAGCCATCACTGCAATAGGATAATGATATACCTCTTGAAAAACCATGTCCAACTTAAACGAGTTCCCAAACCCTACATTCTTTGCCTAAAACAGCCGGGTGTGCTGACAGTACAGTGAAAAAAAAAAAAAAAAGGTAGTCCAAAAAACAACTGATTTGTTTCTGAAATGCAAACATGGGGAGAGAGGTACACCAGAATAATGTTGTCCTACACACTACAATCAACAGTAATTTAGAGCAATATAGCACCATATAGCAAATAACGTTCCCTACATATAGCTAAACTACTCCAACGCTGACAAATGGATGCTGGGAACCTCCTTCCCCTCTTAGGCAGCGCACACACGATCGGACATGTCCGATGAAACTGGTCTGCAGACCAGTTTCATCGGACCAGTTCGATGGTGTGTACGGCCTATCGGACCGTTTTCCATCGGACCAAAGTTTTAAAAGATGCTTTAATATCTGTCCGATGGACACCTGTCCATTGGACAGGTTCGATGGTTAGTACACAAAAGCATCGGACCAAAAACCTGCGCATGCTCAGAATCAAGTCAACGTATGCTTGGAAGCATTAAACTTTGTTTTTTCATCACGTCGTTGTGTTCAGATTTTGGTCTGATGGTGTGTACGCACATCAGACAAGTTCAGAGTTGTCTGATGAAAACGGTCATCAGACAAGTTTCATCAGACATGTCTGATCGTGTGTACAGGGCCTTATAGTGTGGGGCTAGCACATAAGGCCCATTTTTGGCCCCTCTAAGCCAGCTAACGTTCAAAGGTCAGGCTTATGGTTACAAAATATTTGATCTGGGGAATTTCCATATTTACTTAGCCAGGACTATTGCCTCGTACACACGTACGGGATTTCCGACGGGAAAAGTTTCCGTCGGAAATCGCGAAGGGAAAGCCGAGAACCTGCTGTGATGGAGCTTTGGCCAGGAATCCCAGCCGTGTGTATGCTCCATCGCAGTTTTTCCCATTTTTTCCCATAGGAAAACTGCCAAAAAAACTGCCAAAAAACTGCGAGGAGCATACACACGGCCAGGATTCCCGGCCAAAAGCGCTCTTCACAGTTTTCCTGTCAGGAAGACCGGGCATGTGTATGGGAAAGACTGAACCGAGCAGGTTCTCGGCTTTCCCTTCGGGTTTTCCGACGGGAACTTTTCCTGTCGGAAATCCCGTACGTGTGTACGAGGCAATAGTCCAGGCTAAGTAAATATGGAAATTCCCCAGATCAAATCTTTTGTAACCATAAGCCTGATCGTGTGTATGAATTATAAACATGCTGAATTTCCTGCATACCCATGGTAGCGGCATATTCACACCTCATTCTTACCTCGCACTATAAGAAGGTGGGGGGCACAGAGCAGTCAGTGTATTGGAAGCTGCTGTGGGGAAAACTGCATACAGAAAAATAAAATACAGTTTCCTAACTGACCCCAATTATTATTTATACATCTGTAAGCCATCAACTGCTTTGCTGCCTTTTTCTTTATTATCGGTACCTTGCCTTGATTTTATTTTGTAGATATTAAATTAAGTAGGCATTTTTAGCTGCTCTCACATCTATAGCAAACAAAACAAGTGGGCTTTTGTTTTAGGGGGTATTATTTGGGAGTTTTCATTTATGTTGGTTTTATTTCTAGGTTAATATGGCTTTTTCCTGGTAAAAGAAAAGTGGACACTCAGTGGACTGGGGCATTTTTTACGTTTGGGATGCTCAAAAGGCATTGTTTACTTCTTAGGCCGCGTACACATGATCGGTCCAACCGCTGAAGTGGCCTGATGGTCTGATGTGCGTACACACCATCAGTCCAAGATCCGATTGGGTCAGAACGCGGTGACATAGAACACAACGACGTGCTGAAAAAACGAAGTTCAATGCTTCCAAGCATGCGTCGACTTGATTCTGAGCATGCGCGGGTTTCTGGACCGATGCTTTTACGTACTAACCATCAGTTTGGCTCGATGGTCAGGCGTCCATCGGTCTGATTTTAAAGCAAGTTTTAAAACTTTAGTCCGACGGACGACGGTCCGATGGGCCATACACACGATCGGTTTGGACCGATGAAACTGGCCTTAAGGCCAGTTTCATCGGTCCAAACCAATCGTGTGTATGCGGCCTTACTAACCATTTCTTCCTGAAGCATCCCAGCAGCATCATACAATTGAAAAAAAAATGAATAAACCACTTCAAATATATCAGGCACACCCCTATCTTCACAATAAAAATAAAAGCTAGCTGTACACTGGTTAGGTTGATTATCCCCTTAATTAAATGTTATGTATCCTCTGCTGTATCTTATTTTTTGTGGCCCACACCCTTATCTGTGCTCTATGTGCCTAGTAAATGGGGGCCAGGCCTTGCCCATTGTCCTGCTGCTGGTCAAGGTTAGCTTGTGATCTCTTAATTCTTGTAGTACAACCAATTCTCTCCCATAAAATGTCCTGCTGCTGGCTGGTGCATTGCTGTATTATCTGAGGTCTTTTACATTTTAAATGAGAAATTCACCAGCGGCAGGGGAATATTAAATCAGCAAGAACAGGGACCGTCTTAATGAACAGCTGCCAATTTCTATCAGGCCGACAAGGTAGGCCTATTTCCAACTATGTATTGCTGCTAAAACTACCTGGGAAAAAAAGCCTATTTTTAATGAAATTAATCTTATTGGGGAGCTGTTGCTGTATGTAAGCCAAGCCAATTGCAAAAGCCAAGCATACGCTGTCACTGAGAGTCTGTGAAACAGCATGAAAAGACTCTCTCCTAATGCCGCGTACACACGGTCGTTTTTTGCGATGAAAAAAAACGACGTTTTTTAAAACGTCATTTAAATTGATCGTGTGTGGGCAAAACGTCGTTTTTTGTCTTCAAAAAAACGACCAAAAAAAAATTCGAACATGCTTGAATTTTTTGTGTCGTTTTTCAAAACGTCGTTTTTTGTTTCACAAAAAGTCACCGTGTGTAGCAAAAACGTCTTTCAAAGCGACGTTTTTCAACCCGCGCATGCCCAGAAGCTAGTTATGAAGCGAGCTTCAATGGAAAAGAGTGGTGAACGTAACCTCGATTTTTGTGAAAAAACGATGGTGTGTATGCAAAATTGTCTTTGAAAAGTGACGTTTCAAAAACGTCGTTTTTTACTTCACAGAAAACGTCGTTTTTTTTCATCACAAAAAATGATCGTGTGTACGCGGCATTACTGTTGGCTTGGTCCTAGCCATGTCCGTTTACCTCCATCGCCCCAGCTGCCAAGGGCATTATGACACCACGTAGCCAGCCTACCCACAACATCTGCATGCATGCGCAGTCGGCAGTGGGTTCCTTGTCGCCATCTTGAAACATTTCAGACACTGGGGCATCCGCAGGTGGCGGCCGTTGGTGGCTGAGTGGGAAGGTATATCTGCGGGCGGCCCCCTACTTGATTTCAGTGGTGGCGGGAATCACTCTCACACAGGATCTATGAGATGTGTCAGCTATTGACAAGACCTTGGCTTTAGGCCTGATTCACACCTTTGCAGGTTGCAGTTTGTATATTGCAGGTGCATTTTGTGTTTTTTCAATACACACCTTTGAATCATTGAAATCTATGGAACTAAAAAGCAGAAAAAAAAACCCTGACCCTTTCCATAAAATGCAAAGGTGTGAACTACATCCATAGGAAACCATGTTGAATGTACTGTAGTCTGTTTCTGCAAAACTGAAAATGCACTAAAAAATGCATAGGTGTGAGCCAGGCCTTATTGCCCCATCAGACTGACTTTTTCCATCGGAAATTGAGGCCGTGTGTATGCCCATCGGAAATTCCGATTAATTCCATCGGAGTTTACATAGAGAACATGTTCTCTTTTCCTCCGTTGGAATTCCAATGTGAATTTGGTCGGACAAAGGTCCGATCGTGTGTACAGAGCATTAACTACTTGCCGACCGCCCGCCGTCATATTACGGCGGGACGGTGGCACTGCTGGGCGAGAGCCCGTAGCTATACGTCCACTCTAAAGCGGCCGCTAGGGCACGCGCACGTCCCTGCTCGCCCCCGAGTCCCGCGTGCGTGCCCGGCGGGTACGATCGCCGCCGGGCACACGCAATCGCTCGTTACAGAGCGGGGATTGGGAGCTATGTGTGTAAATACACAGCTCCTGGTCCTGTCAGCGGGGGAAACGCAGATCTTCTGTTCATACAATGTATGAACAGAAGATCAGTGATTTCCCCTAGTGAGGCCACCCCCCATACAGTTAGAACACACCAAGGAACACACTTAACCCCTTCCCTGCCCCCTAGTGTTAACCCCTTCACTGCCAATGGCATTTTTATAGTAATACAATGCATTACAAATGCTATAAAAATGCCAATGACCCCAAAAATGTGTCAAAAGTGTCCGAAGTGCCCACCATAATGTTGCAATACTGAAAAAAATTACTAGTAAAAAAAAAATATTAATAAAAATGCCATAAAACGACCCCCTATTTTGTAAATGCTATAACTTTTGCGAAAACCAATCAATAAACGCTTATTGCGATTTTTTTTTACGAAAAATATGTAGAAGAATACGTATCAGCCTAAACTGAGGAAAAAAAAATGTTTTTTTATATATTTTTGGGGGATATTTATTATAGCAAAAAGTAAAAAATATTGCATTTTTTTCAAAATTGTTGCTCTATTTTTGTTTATAGCGCAAAAAATAAAAACCGCAGAGATTATCAAATACCACCAAAAGAAAGCTCTATTTGTGGGAAAAAAAGGACGCCAATTTTGTTTGGGAGCCACGTTGCACGACCGCGCAATTGTCAGTTAAAGCAACGCAGTGCCGAATCACAAAAAGTGCTCTGGTCATTGGACAGCAATATGGTCCGGGGCTAAAGTGGTTAAAGGTCCTTTAGAGACTGATTTGTGGGCTCAAACTATACCAGGTAAAATAAAAATATTGGGCATTTTTGCCTTGTATTATTTATACTATCTATGACAGCCTTTCTCAACCTTTTTACCCCAGGGGAACCCTTAAAATAATTTTCACGTCTCGGGAAACCCCTGATAAAACCTTTCATTGGGGGTCATTGGGAACAATGCCCCTTACTTTGGTGGTCAGTGAGAAGAATGCCATTTTTTCCCTTACAGAGAGCTATAAAGATCATTGTTGTCATACCACTGGCTCCTCCAAGTGGCATTGGCTCAGAACTATGTAGGCACTAGTGTTGAGCAGAATATGCCATATTCGATTTCGCGATATATCTCGAATATATAGTCGAATATTCGAGATATATTCGCTAAATACGAATATTCGTGATATTTTTTGGAAATGAAATTATTGCGAATTTTCGCTATTGCGAATGCGAAATTTCGAGAAATGCGGAATGGAGCACTCTGATTGGCTCAGAATATTCGTGATATATTACAATACACAATAATTGCGAATATTCGGCAAATGCGGAAGGAGCACTCTGATTGGCTCAGAATATTTGTGATATATTACAATACACAATAATTGCGAATATTCGAGAAATGCGGAAGGAGCACTCTGATTGGCTCAGAATATTCGTGATATATTACAATACACAATAATTGCGAATATTCGGCAAATGCGGAAGGAGCACTCTGATTGGCTCAGAATATTCGTGATATATTACAATACACAATAATTGCGAATATTCGAGAAATGCGGAAGGAGCACTCTGATTGGCTCAGAATATTCGTGATATATTACAATACACAATAATTGCGAATATTCGGCAAATGCGGAAGGAGCACTCTGATTGGCTCAGAATATTTGTGATATATTACAATACACAATAATTGCGAATATTCGAGAAATGCGGAAGGAGCACTCTGATTGGCTCAGAATATTCGTGATATATTACAATATAA
This sequence comes from Rana kukunoris, assembly GCA_029574335.1. Taxonomy (NCBI): domain Eukaryota; kingdom Metazoa; phylum Chordata; class Amphibia; order Anura; family Ranidae; genus Rana; species Rana kukunoris. The sequence goes on from CM056059.1 coordinate 280,024,643, forward strand.
AATAATTGCGAATATTCGAGAAATGCGGAATGGAGCACTCTGATTGGCTCAGAATATTCGTGATATATTACAATATAAAATAATTGCGAATATTCGAGAAATGCGGAATGGAGCACTCTGATTGGCTCAGAATATTCGTGATATATTACAATATAAAATAATCGCGCGATATCGCTATTGCCGAATAATCGAATTGCGATTTTTCGGCAATATAAAATGAGCGCTGCAGCTACTCGGCCCAAGGTCTCTAATCATACCAGCAATGCTTTTAGACGTCGATGGGGATCTCTAGGATGTGATCTGTTCTAAAAAAAAAAATTGAAAAAATTTGAATATTCGAAATAGCGAATATTCGCCGCGATATTCGTGTTATTCGCGAATACTCGAATATGCAATATTCGTAGCGAATATTCGCAATGCGAATATTCGTGAGCAACACTAGTAGGCACCATCAAATAGGAGGTAAATCAGCCACAGCTCTAGGAACCCCTAGCCACCTCTGGAGGAACCCTGGTTGAGAATGGCTGATCTATGATATGAAAAGGCAATGGGGTCAATTCACAAAGAGAAACGTTATTGGTTTTCTTCAGGTGTTAAATTAGCACTCCTTATTTAACACTAGCAAACATGGTATTCACGAAAGCTATAATCGTTATTTAACACAGTCGTTATGGTTTTCAACTGACTCTTTATCCAAACGTTATTCTAACTACTCAGACGTTATTATTAAGATTCGGGACGTTAAAATAACTCTTAAGATCGTTAAATAATGCTGGAGAGATGCATTCTGGGAGCAGAAGGGGAGGAGAACAGCTGCATGTGGAAAAGAGCAGATGCAGAGAGAGAGAGAGAGAGAGAGAGACACAAGCAATACACATGGAGATTGAGCATGTGATGTGCATAACTTCTAGTGTGTGCTTTTCTAAAGCCATGTGTATTTCCTCATACAGAGAATAAATCATGGGAGATGATAATCGGAATTTAGCTATCACCTGGGTTTCAGAAAAGTCATCCAAAATAGTATGTGAACAGAATACACATTTATAAATCTGAACAACATTCTAACATGTTCTTCTTCGCCTCTGGATAATTTTAAGTTCAAATAGAGCACGGTTCTAGCTTGCCCAACACTACTAAAAACGTCACTACACTACAAAAATCGCCAAAAGCTTCCTCTAACAACAAAATATCGCCTGGGAAATGTCATAACGCCACCCTGAGGGAGGTGTTAATTTAACGATTGCTTAACGATTGATAACTGTCCAAAAAATCTTTGTGAATTGCACTTCTGTACATATTTAACGATTTGAATCTTTAAAATAACGATTTGAATCTTTAAAATAACGATTTGAATCTTTAAAATAACGATTTGACTCTTTAATAAGGATCCACACCTTAAAATATCGTTTCTGTGTAGGGAAACGTTATTTGATGATTTTTCAGAGCGTTAAATCGTTTAGTGAATTGAACTAGCTTCAGAAACGTGCAAAATCGTTAAAATAACACTCGCAATCTGAAAATAAAGCTTTGTGAATTGACCCCCAATATATGCAGAGACAAAAGTTTAGTTATTGTAACTGGGATTTTTCTGAGAAATCAATTTTTCATGTAAACAAGATTATCTAATATTAAATAAGTAAACTGGTTTTAAATTCGATTTTTGTGACGTACAATAACATAGAAAAGTGACAGCAGAAAAAAGCAGTAGTCCATTGAGTCTGCCCATTTTTTTCTTTGTTTATTTTTGTTTTGTTTTGTTATTTTCTTTAAAGTAGAGGTCCACCCTAAAAAAAAAAAGCTAAGAAAAACATTTGAAAAAAAAAAAAATATTTTACTTACCAACAATTCCAGTTGCTATGCGGCTATTCCTAATCTGCCTCTTCCTAGTCCATGGCAGGTCTTCATCCTTGCGTTGTCTTCTGGTCAAGGGGGTGTGCTGCCTTCTGGGAACTGTGTGTATCCCAGAGAGCAGCCGCCCATTCACAAAGCACCGCCAGACTCGCGCATGCGCAGGTGGAAACGGGCAGTGCCTATTTCCCTTTGTGAGGATGGCGGCCTTGGGGGGCCGACATCGCGGGTGCCTAGGACAGGTAAGTGTCCTTATTAGAAGTCAGCAGCTACAGATTTAACTTTACTGTCTGACTTTAGATCTATGTTCATCCCAAGCATGTTCGAAGCCATTTATTGTTGACTGTCTCACTACCTCTCCAAGCATCAACTACCCTTTCAGTATAATAATACTTTCTAAGATTAGTTTTGAACTGTCCTCCAGTTAGTTTGAGGTCATGTCCCCGTGTCTTGATTTTGGTTTCATATTGAAAAAAAAAAAAAATGTCTTTCAGAACCTTTTCCACCCCCATTGATGTATTGAGAAGTTTCAATTAGGTCTCCCCTTTCCCTTCTTTCCTCCAGACTGTACATACAAGGTTTCTGAAGTCGCTCTCAATATGGTTTTATACCCCAATCATCATTTTTGTTAACCATCTCTGAACTCGTTCTAGCTTATTAATATCTTTCTGTAAGTGAGGTCTCCAGAACTGGACATAGTATTCTAAATGAGGTCTCACTAAAGATCTATATAGAGCAGTGGTTCTTAAAGCGGATGTCCGCTGAAAAAAAAAATATTAAGAGCCAGCAGCTACAAATACTGCAGCTGCTGACTTTTAATATTAGGAGACTGGAAAAATAAAGAGGGGTTGGGACTTTGTATGAGGCATGTGGTATGCACCACCACAGGCCTCCCTGTAAAGAAAAAATGTTGGGACCGATTAGCAAAATGCTCAAAAATGACCAGCTCAAAAATGCCAAACCAAGAAGCAGTCTAGTGTGTAGAGGTTTATTGCAGAGCTGGAGCGCAGGCCAAGCGTCAAGGCACTCAACTGCAGTCTAACTATGATTTTTATAGCCTGTGCACAGTGTGCTAATTAATAGACAGGGAGCAGATGGAAACCTAGACCTGCCCCTATCTATAATTGGTCTGACAAATGAGAGCACTGGAAAGACAAAATATTAGGAGACTTACCTGTCCTGGAGTCCAGCGCCGTCCGCAGCAGAGGACGAGCGATCGCTCCTCACTCTGCTGCCCCCCGCCATCCTCGGTGAGGGAAACAGGAAGTGAAGCGCTCGGCTTTACTGTCCGGTTCCCTACGGCGCATGTGCGAGTCGTGCTACACCTGCTGATTGGCTCCCGCTGTGTACTGGGAGCCGAATCTTCTTAGGAAAAAATAAAAAAATCCATCAGACCGTTTTCATCGGATGAACCGATCGTGTGTACAGGGCATAAGGGTTTTTTAATACTGTACGAGTGGAAGGGAGCGCTAAATGGGTTAGGGGTGCAAATTACTTGCATGGTGTTGGGTGCTGACAACCCACGCTACGAAAATAATTTTTCTGTTAGGGGTCCCACAACTTGGGAACTTTTGTCAAGGGGTCACGGTATTAGAAAGGTTGAGAACCACTGATATAGAGGAATCAGAACCTCCTTCTTCCTTCTAGTGATCCTTCTAGTGATGTATCCTAGAATTGTATTCGCTTTTCCCCAGAGCTTTTTTTCTCAGAAAATAGGTGCAGGAACTCAACCATGACCCCGTTCAGATTTCACAAACAGTAGAAGGGTTTTAAAGGGGCATTAAATACCAGAATTGCATTACATACAGAGTGCAGAGTTCAGGGGGTTACACACAGAGTGCAGAGCTGTCACTTGTAAACACAGAAACCAGACTTCTGTGTTACAAGTGATTGTGGTAAGCAGGCACCAAAGGGTCTGAGCCAAAGGTGGTGGAACTGAGTTCCCCCAAGTTCCCCCTGAAAAAAAGCCCTGCTTTTCCCAATGCCTGGTCACATCTTTTGTTCATTTTGGCGTCATCTAAAATAAGTACCCCCGAATCGTTTTCTTCTGTAGTGCTGGCTACCACTGTACCCTGGGGCAGCCCATTCTTTAGGTGCATGGGGGGTGCCGCCACCCTATCCATGCATCTGGCCCCCAATCTACATTCGGCGCACTTTATGCAATGCAATGTGGGTGGGGGTGCTTTTTTTTAACCACTTCAATACCGGGCCTATTTTGGCACTTCTCTCCTACATGCATAAATCATAATTTTTTTGGTAGAAAATTACGATTTTCGGCTGTGTTTACATTCCAGGACCCGGGCATGACGTCATAACATCGCGCCCGGGCCTCCGACGATCATAAAGATGACTGGTCACCAGTCTACTCTATGGTTTCCATCCGATGCCGGTGGATCGTTTCTCCGGGTCTCCGATGGCAAAGGAGAGCCAGGAGAAGCACCGGATGGCGGCGGGAGGGGGGGACATCCCCTCCCGCCGCCTATAAGAACGATCAAACGGTGGAACCATTCTTATGGTGCACAGAATCGCCGGCTGAAGAGATGGATATCTGAATGATGTCTGGAGCTGCAGCTGCTGGCATCATTCAGATATCCTCTCTGAAGCCCAGGACGTCATTTTACAATGGGCGGGTATTGAAGTGGTTAAGCATGTTAATTAGAGCCAGAGGTTCTAATAGGCTTAAAAAAAGCGTGAGTTTGCCCCCCGAGCTCACCCAGTTGTGTGAAAATAGCAACTTAATATTTGCTATTTGCGCACTGAATCTCCTCCTGGCCAATCAGGAAGCGAGTCGCAGAGACGCATTGCCGGCGGTATTAACCCTTTTTCGGTCGCTAGCAGGGGTTAAAACCACACTGCTAGCGGACAAATATTACGGTAAAAACAACTGTATGGCAGCGCTAAAAATAGCGCCGCTATACCTCCTGCGCCCAGTGTAAAAGGGACCTAAAGGATCACTAAAGGAAACATTTTTTTTAGCTAAATAGCTTCCTTTACCTTACTGCAGTACTGGTTTCATGTCCTTATTGTTCGTTTTTGAAGTTTGAAGTTGCTGTAATCCTGCTCTGATCTCCACACTTCCTGCTTGTCTGTTTCCTTATAACCCCAGTGCTGGGAGCTTTCTCACGGTGGTCTGAGCTGTCATTACATTGTGTCTTAAACTTCCCAGAATCAGATTCATTTTTAAAACAAAACACTGCCATGGATTTGTTTGTTTTTGTTCTGTGTGTCTATTTCTACTTCACAGAAACATGAAGCCAGTTCAAAAGTGAAACTAACCTGCAGGCACATTATATGATTGATTTTTTATCTATTTTTAATCATTTTGAAAAGGAATCAGTTAACTTTTATGTCTCTATACCCTGTAAACAGTAATTTTAGCAAAAAAAAATGTTTTCTTTAGTGACCCTTTAAAGTTCGAATCTGGCTATCATGCACCTGGCAATTGGCTACCATGCACAGCTGCACCAGATTTCCCACTCTCCAGTTTTAGTAAATCAACCCCATAGTCTAGTAATGAAGGAAGAAGGGTTAAAAGTGACAAGAGGAAGCTTTTTCCTCAATGCTGCCCCACACATCACCCAGCTGTTTAAATGCATCCTAATTGAATGGGAAGGGTTTTGAGTCCTTGTATGCGCTCCTAATGGCTTCCCGCTGAGCAAATCAGCATTATGGGGTCTTCCTGAATACAGAAAATTAGCAGGGCCACAGGGGGTCTTTATATGTGCAGACCTCTTCCAGCCACAGTCACAAAGGGGTGGGAACAGTGGTGAGGACTAGACTGCCACCTAATACACAGATGCTTGAGTAAAAAAAAAAAAGTATAAACTGCACACAAGTTTGATAAGGTTGAAAATCCTGCAAAATACTAGCGAATACCCAGCTTTACAGAAACTATGAACATGGAAAATGAAAATCTACTGCTTCATTGTTTTAATGGGACTATAGGTTGGTAATAAAAAAAAAATAAAGATTTTTTTAAATTCTTCCTCATTTACAGGATTAGAGGAAACTGAAAATTTTGCACATCATCATCACTGCTTCTCACACTACCCTGTTGAAAGTAATTAAACATATAAATATGATCAGCTTTAGAGTGGCTGTAAACCCTTTACAACCAATTTACCTACAGGTAACCCTAGATTAAGGTTTACCTGTAGGCAGAGCTTTTTTTCTCAGAAAATAGGTGCAGGAACTCAACCACAACCCCGTTCAGATTTCACAAACAGTAGAAAGGTCTTAAAGGGGCATTAAATACCAGAATTGCACTAATACAGAGTGCAGAGTTCAGGGGGGTTACACACAGAGTGAAGAGCTGGCACTTGTAAACACAGAAACCAGACTTCTGTGTTTACAAGTGATTGTGGTGAGCGGGCACCAAAGGGTCTGAGCCAAAGGTGGTGGAACTGAGTTCCCCCAAGTTCCCCCAGAAAAAAAGCCCTGCCTGTAGGTGCTCGAAATATCTCCTAAACCTCCAGAGTTTAGGGGATATTTACAATAATGACGGGCGCCAAAGTGGTGTACGAGGACCGCTGCGGGGGCTTTGATCCGAGTATTACATAATGAGCTAGTATGCTATTACGCCTTTGTCTTGCAGGTGTTTTTTTTTTTTTTTAAAGTGAGTTTACACTTAATTTAAATGCATATCTAATAAGTCTGCATTAGGCTTGATTCACACTTAGACCTCTTTCACACTGAGGAGTTTTTCAGGCGGTTTAGCACTAAAAATAGCGTCTAAATACCGCCTGAAAAACTCCTGCCCTGCAGTCTCAATGTGAAAGCCAGAGAGCTTTCACACGAAGGCGATACACTGACAGTCCTGCCAGTATCATCTTTGGAGCGGTGAGAGGAGAAGTGTGTCTCTGCAGAGGCGCATTGCTGGCGGTATTAAACCTTTTTCGGCCGCTAGCGGGGGTTAAAACCACACCGCTAGCGGCCGAATACAGCCGCAATTCCGACGGTATAAAATAATAAAAATAGCGGAGCTATACCATCAGCACACCTTCCGCCCCAGTGTGAAAGGGTCCTTATACATTTAGATTTACACTACAGAACGTAGTCTATAGGAAACCATGATAAATTGGCAAAATGCAAAAAGCACTAAAAATGCATAGGTGTGAATCCAGCCTTAACCACTTCCCGCCCAATCAATGGTTTAATTGACGTCCGGGAAGTGGTTGTGAAATCCTGACTGGACGTCTATTGACGTCCTGCAGGATTTCATGCCGGCGCGCACTCGTTGGGGCGCGCAGCACGGCGATCGGTGATGCGGGGTGTCAGTCTGACAGTCTGACGCCCATCAGTGCCGCCTATGAGTGCCCATCAGTGCTGCCTATGAGTGCCCATCAGTGCAGCATACCAGCGCCGCCTATCGGTGCCCATTAGTGCCACCTCATCGGTGCCCATAATTAAAGAAGAAAACTTACTTATTTACAAAAAAAAAAACAGAAAAATAAATAAAAACGTAATTTTTTTCAAAAAGGTCGGTCTTTTTTTAGTTGTTGTGCAAAAAACAAAAATCCCAGAGGTGATCAAATACCACCAAAAGAAAGCTCTATTTGTGGGAACAAAATTATAAAAATTTCATTTGGGTACAGTGTAGCATGACCGCGCAATTGTCATTCAAATTGCGACAGCCCTGAAAGCTGAAAATTGGCTTGGGTGGGAAGGTGTGTAAGTGCCTGGTATCGGCTCATCATAGTGTTGTACATCACCACGTTCTTGACGGTCAGAATTTGGTGTGACCGTGTGTATGCAAGCCAAGCTTGAGCGGAATTCTGTCACTAACGGAAACGTTTTCCAACAGAAAATCCTTTTTTGTGTACGCGCCATTAGTGTTAGCTTGTAACAGAAATTTAGGGGATTTATTTTTTTAATGAGGACACTAGTTCTGGTGACTACTAGGGATTTCCTCATTACCTGTTGCATGATTAACTCTTTCCAATGGGTCACAGATGGCAAAAATCCCCCCCAAAAAACGAGAGTTCTCCCTTCTTCTATGCAAAATGAAGAAAAGGGAGGGGCCATCTTTGGGTCTGTTTGGTCTGCAATTTCCATGGTGCTGCACATGTGATCAGCTATAACAGCCATTTGTTTGCTTATTTCATAAACATACTGGTAAATGTAAGGCTGCGTACACACAATCAAATCTGTCTGCTGGAAACGGTCTGCCAGACCGTTTCAGCAGACAGATTCGATCGTGTGTACGGGCAAACAGACGGATTTGGTCACCCGACAGATTTCAAAGCATGCTTTGAAATCTGTCGGCTGGGAACCAGTCAGACCGACATGTCTGCTGGTTAGTACGCTAACCAGCAGACATATCTTCTCGCACATGTGTCGAATGGATTCGACGCATGCGCGAAAGTGTTTTACTTCCTGGTGCGGTGACGTGGTGGCGTCAACGTCACCGCCACGTCAGCGCGCTGTCTGCCGGCAGGGATTTTGGTTTGATCGTGTGTACACGATCAAACCAATACATCCCAGCAGACAGATCTGTTCTTGAACAGATCTATTTGCTCCTGTGTACGGGGTCTAACAGCTATCATTTACTGCTTGCCTTCAATGTTACTTATTTAGGGAACTGATACGTATTCTTCTACATATTTTTGGTAAAAAAAAAAAAAGCGCAATAACCATATAGTGAATTGTATGCGCAAAAGTTATATTGCCTACAAAATAGGGGACATAATTATGATTTTTTTTTCTAGGAATGGCAGCGATCTGCGATTTTTTTTGGGACTGCGACATTATAGCAGACTCATCGGACACTTTTGACACATTTTTGGGACCATTCACATTTATACAGTGATTAGTGCTATAAATATGCATTGATTACTGTATAAATGTGACTGGCAGGGAAGGAGTTAACACTAGGGGGCGGGGAAGGGGTTAAATGTGTAGCTTAGTGAGTGTTATAACTGTAGGGGGAGGGGGGTGACTAGGGGAGGTGAACGATCTGTGTCCCATGTACAAGGGACACAGCATCGGTCTCCTCTCCCTGACAGGACGTGGATCTCTGTGTTTATACTTTTATACTTTTTGTATTTTTAGGTCCTGCTCAGTTACTGGGTAATCGCGGGTGCCCGGCAGCCATCGCGGCCGCTGGGCACATGCATTGTGTTCCCAGTAACATGACGGGTGTGCGCGCGCCCCCTAGCGGCTTTAAATGACAGGACGTCCTATGTCATTTGACGGCGGGCGGGTGTTAAGTGGTTAAAAAAAAAAAACACTGGAAAAAATGCCGGATAAAAAAGCTGGTAATAGCTTTGTGGAGTAGTGTTTTTGCAGTAAAAGAAAAAAAAAAGCTCCCAAAAACGCTATTAGCAGCGTTTAGGAGCATTTCTGTAGGAAAACCACACAAAAATGCTAATAACAGCTTCTAGGAGCTTAAAAATAATGCTAGTGTGCACGGAGTGTAAAGCCTCGTACACAAAATACGATTCTTGGAAGGGGATTGTCTGTTGTCCCAATTTCTGACTGTTAGTACGATCCTTTTGACAATTGTTGTCCAACTTTCAGCCAACAAATGTTGGATGACATGCTAGTAAATTTTCGGCGGACAACGGTTGCACATCTGATTTTTGGATGGCCAGTACACAAATTCGTCACACAAAAGTCGAAAATATAAACACGCATGTTCAGAATCAGTGCTCACAAACCATGAAATTAGCAGAAGGGGCCCAAAGGGTGGTGCTAAAGAGCTGAAATTCCTCGTAGTACGTCACTACGTTCGCGTTTGTGGCACGACAATTGTGTGCTATTAGTATATAAGACAAGATCCTGGGACATGCCCTTTTGACAAAAATCAGACGCTTGGTTGGCCAACAATCCTATCATGTGTAAAAGGCTTTAGGCACGATGCCAAAACATACTGAATAACAGATTTTGTATTTGCATACACCTTAATGTAAGCCTAGGTTCACATTGGAGTGATTTGTCATGCGATTTGAGATATCAAATCGCAGCCTATTGGAGAGGCCATGGCACTGTTCCAATCGGTGCGACAATGTGGCGCCGCACCAATTTGCAAAGGTAGTTCCTGTGGTATTTTTGCAGATTTCAGGTGCGACTTCAATAAACATCTGTGCATGAAGCCACACAGATGTCTATCAAGTAGCAGCTGAAATCGCGCTACCTCGCCTTCAAAGTAGCAGCAATGTGAACCAGGGCTTAAATCTTTTTTTTTTAGGCCACTTCTACACTGGTGATTTCTCATTCATACAGATTAACCCCCCCCAGTAGGGATGAGCGCCAGCGTGTTCACACACTCCACATGCAGAGCCCGCCAGGAAGTCTGCACGGCGCTGCGCTAACCACAGGACATTGTGCCGATGCTCGGCTGCAGAGATTGGGAAATGTCTCCCTGGCTGTGATTAGCGCAGCGCTGTGCAGACTTCCTGGCGAGCTTTGCACGTGGATTGTGCGAACACGCTGGAGCTCCTCCCTAACCCCCAGTATTGCCCATGAAATCATAAATATGCAATTCTTGCTAACACACAGTAGGTTAGAATACCCGCTCTAATTTATAAAATACACAAATAAGGGCTACAGCAAAGTGAGTATATCTTATATAAAAGAACACTTCAGGCACCCCTGCCCTCCTTGATAAGTAACCTACCCTATGCAGGGAAAATAGAGATGTGTGTTCAGGTACCAAATAGCTTTTATATATACAACTGCATGAGATCCTAAAGAGGCGTTCTCTGTCTGCTGGGATTTTTGTCTGATGGTGTGTACACACATCAGACCAAAATATCCCTTCAGACATGTCCGATGAAAACGGTCCGCGGACCGGTTTCATCAGACATGTCAACTCGTGTGTACGCGGCCTGATAGGCATCCAATCACAGCGCCTGTCGTTTCAGCCAATCGGGTGACAGGAAACAGACCCGAGCACCCAATTGGCTGAGAGGCGGTTCAGTGTTAGGAAAGCAAATATTAATTCGCTTTTCTAACACAACACTGAGTGGCGCCCGCTGTTCACATTTTTGAACACTTATTTGAGCCTATGGCTCTAATCAGGTGATTCCAAAAAATACCCTGGCGCTGTAATTCAGGCTCCCGGCAACCAAAAAGGGGCTGGGTACCTGAATAGGGGGTGGCAGCGGCGACCAAAGATAGATTCATACAATGCATGAATCTATCTATGGTGATAGAGAGGTGCAGGAGAGAGGGGGCGGCGCCCATGTGCCCCTTATGGACGGACCGCCACTGGCTACACCTCTTTAGTATCTCATGTGCTGTAAATTAGGAACCTACTGTATTTGGGACCTAAACACTAACATTCCAATTTCCGCTGCATAATGCAGGTTAGTAATCAATGAGGGCAGGTATGTCTGAAGTTACTGTATATTTTTATATATTATAGAATGTGAGTGCTCATTGTCACTGTCCCCTTTGTGATTTAATACAGTGTGTATACATTGTAGCAGAGCGTCTCAGTGAGAGCCAGGAAAAGTCCTGTTCGGGGTTTATCCGTCTCCGAGGCTACTCTCAGATACGTTCAGGGATTTCTGATCCATGTCCAGTTCAGGTCTTTGTCTTCTCCCCAAACTAATTTAAGCTCACCTGAGCAGACAGCCTTTGCTCTCTACCTGGGAAACACAGACAATGCTGGGCTGGGAGAGCAACAAGGCTGGGAAAAAGCTGTTAAGCAGTTTATGTGGAAACTGACAAGGGGTAGGCTTTCTCAGCCTGGTAGTTAGGGCCTGCATAGAGACAAGGCTAGGTTTTTGCCTTTTTCAGCTGGCGATTCCCTTCACAATAACAATGATCATAGCGGCTGATCATTCTTACGGGCGGTTAAAGGGGATGTCTCCCGCTGCCCTCCGGTGCTTCTCCCCACTCACCGCTGCGATCGATGAGTTGGAGACAGGATCCGCCAGATGCTGATCATAGAGATTTCTGGTGGACCAGATGGTCGCTGGAGTCTCTATGATCGTCGGAGGCCGGGTGCAATGTTATGTCACGCCCGGCCTCTGCATTCAAAAAAATGGTGCCGCTTTGGCTGTGAAGCAGTGATCTATTTTTATTATTTATAGGCTTCCCAGCCTAGAGGTGAGATGTGGGCGTCATTCTGACCCCAAATCTCACTGTAAAGAGGTCCTGTCATGCCATATTCCTATTACGAGGGATGTTTGCATTCCTTGTAATAGGAATAAAAGTGTCAAAATAAAAAAATATAAGTAAAATTAACAATATATATATATTTTTTTTAAAGTCCCCCTGTCCCCATGTGCTTGCACGCAGATGTAAACGCATATGTAAGTCCTGCCCACATATGAAAATGGTGTTCAACCCACACATGTGAGGTGTCACCGCAAACGTTAGAGCGAGAGCAATAATTTTAACCCTTGACCTCCTCTGTAACACAAAACGTGTAACCAGTAAAAAAAATGAAAGCGTCGCCTATGTTTTTTTTTTAAGTACTGAGGTTTGGCGCCATTCGACGAGTGTGTGCAATTTTGAAGTGTGACATGTTAGGTGTCTATTTACTCGGCGTAAATAAATTTTTCACATTATGCAAAAAAATTGGGCTAACTTTACTGTTTTATTTTTTTTAAAGCATGAAACCGGTCCCCCCCCCCCCCCCCAAAAAAAAACGTTTGAAAAATTACTGCGCAAATACCGTGCAAGATAAAAAGTTGAAATGACCGCCATTGTATTCTCTAGGGTCTCTGCTAAAGAAACATATATAGTGTTTTGGGGGTTCTATGTCATTTTCTAGCAAAAAAATTATGATTTTTTACATGTAGGAGCAAAGTGTCAGAATTGGCCTGGGCTTCAAGTGGTTTGTCACTATTTCACTTATTCTGGTATCTGTGCCTGACAGCCTGCTAATCCCAAAAAGCTTTTTTACCTGCTACCTGTCCCCCAGGTTACTAATATATATATATATATATATATATATATATATATATATTAATTGCAATTCGTCTGATCGCTCTTGATAACATTCTGGAGTATATGCAATTTCCCATCTCAAAAACGGAGGCAGCAGACTTTATGAAAATTAGTATTTGTGTCATTCTCAAAACCTTTGGCCATGGCTGTAGTAAACCAATAGTAACTTTACTTATATATATACAGCTGACTCTGCAAGGGCCTTTTGCAAGAGCCAATAAAACCAAACTGAAATGTTAACGTTATAAAATCTACAAGTGACTATAAATATCTATGCTCGCGAGCTCCCCTAGTGGGCAGTCCATTTAAATGCAATTACTGGCACTCTTAATCAGGTCTAGCCTGGAATGTTGAAGAGTGATGAAGTCTATTATAAGTTCGTTGGTGCACTTAAATGTATTTGTAATCCGTAGGGGTATTCAGGCTCAGTCTAGGGGTATGATCAATAAAAGTGCTGTGGACCGATCCTCAAGTCGGTATCAGTCAACTTGGCTAGCGTGACTTTCAGATGTTTAGTCTCTTGGTCAGATCAGTAGGCAGCACGCCGTCCTGATATGTGAATCACTACAAGTCACAAGGCTAGGGTATTATTGAAACTTGGGCAAGTGCCCTCTCACCCGAGCAGACCTGGTCCGCCTGGGTTCCTCACGGAAGATACGCTGATCAGTAACCACGCTGCACCGCACGGTCTCCGGTATCTTCCTCTCCACTGTTTCAGCCGTCAGCTGGTGAGTCTGTCCGGTTTCTTGAAAGCACGAGCGGGACGCACTTGATCTTGCTTCTCTCCGGGTGTCTGGTCATCCGCTGGATCCAGGCTCAGGCTTCTGGCCTAGCTGCTTGGCTGGAGCGCTCCCCCTCGTTCCGCAAAGGGAAGGAGGCCGGTTCCAAGAGAGCGAGTTTGGCTTCTCCCTGCGTTTAAATAACCTCCCCCCATGTTCTCCAGGAAGACAAGGCATCGTGGGAACTGTAGTCTATTTATACTAATGTTAATGATGTCCGTTTCTCCTGGTACCTCTGTAGCGCCCCTGTACTTCTAAGTACGGATGCTGTTAAAATTTAGAGGGGGATGAGAGAGTTACACAGCTCTCATCCATGTGATTTATGTTCGTTTAGTGCTGTGCTGTTGTTCATTCTGTGTTCCAGAGATGCCTTTCCATCTTGGAACGACAGGTGGCAGCAGTGGAGGCCAGCGAGAGCGCCAATCAGAGGAGGTTTTCCCTTGCGGGGCATGCTGGGGGAGGGTACTTCTTTAGGACGCCATCTTGGCATCTGGGAGTTTGAGGTTGGATCCGGGTGTGGCACCCACCTTTGGTGTGCGCGCACATCACGGGCCCCGATGTTATGGCCTACCAGGCCGGGGCGCACGTGCTAAGCGGAGTTCCTGACTCTGGGCCCTCATGGCCCGGAGCAACTAAAGCTTCAGAGAGGCCCTAGTGACTTACTGGGTCCTCACTTCTATGAGAAGATCCCAAGCGAGTTGTGCTGTTCGGTGGGGAGTCAGTCTGAGAAGAGCCCGGAGGCAGGCGATCCAATAAGGCCCAGACAAACCATCAAAGATCAAGGTGACCGGACACTGGGAGTTTGTTATATGGCAACCTGTCAGTCGGTGACCTAATAGTCGAGAACTATCTGAAGACACTTCAGACAAATGCTTTACTGAGAAGAAATTGCTCCGTCAAGTCGCGTTTCAGAGCAAGCGCCTGTGGCAGAGGTACCTCTCCTATTTCCATTGAGCCAAGCCTGCACACCCTAATCACCTCATGTGCATTAGCATTATCCAGGGGTGGCACCAGGTGGGTGGTTGGGGTGCCAGTGACCAGTGTAAATGCTACCATTATATTAAAGGCTAGGTTCAACGGTAGGAACACATTACACCTATACTTAGGATGTAGAGTAATATGCTTCCAATCAACTTTCTCCCACCATCAGAGCCTCCTCCCTGTGACAGGAGGTGGTGTTATTGTGTGTTTCAGCTTTGGGGTGCACACCTAATGCAATAGACTGCGCACATCTATGCAGTGGATCAATGCAAGTTAGCCCCTCAAGAAAGGAAGCATGGGTGCAATCTGCAAATGGGAGAACAGAGTGTAGAATGCTAAACACTCAGTATATACTCCACAACAGGTGTGTGCGGCCAATCACTACCACACACACCTGCCCCCACTTACAGCTGAGATTGATTGGAGTTGGGAGAGCCGCCAGTAAAGCCGCTCCATCTCTGTTTGCAGACTATGAACTCTAATTAGTTCAGTTTAACTTTTACTATGAACCATGACATGAGCTCAATTGCTTTTTTGGACATTACCATCTCCAAAGCTTCTGATGGGACACTCTTCAGAAACCTCTACCATAAACCTGCGGCAGGCAACCGCATTCTTCACTTTTCTAGCTTTCACCCGAGACCTCTAGTGAACTCAATCCACAGCTGCAGAAACTGCACTAACGACGATGCATTTAAAATTGAGGCAAGTGCACTGATAGATAGACTGCTGGTCAGAGGCTACTATAAAACATGCCTAAAAAAGGCATATAGAAGAGCTGTCTTACCTACCAAACATTCTCTTCTCTATGCCCCCATTTGGCAGCCATTTTCAGTGTGATTTCGGCGAGGAGAGAGATAGAACAGGGCTCTGTTCAGTGCTTTTAGTTAGTGTGCTATACTGTGCTTGACTATGGTATCTCAGATGTACCCGTTGCTGCTGAGACCACACAAACCTATACTCCATACTTATACCTTTAATAAATAATGAGACCACAACCTTTAACTTGGAGAAAAAACTGGCCGTAGCAGCCTCCTTTATTTAAATTAAATTAAAATATTAAATCTTTAAATAACATGTAAACAACAACATTTTCTGAAACAATTTTCTCCATAACTAGCGCTGGACTTTGCAGGGACCACTAAACACTATCTTATAACCTTTTTCACCTTTTAAAACATTTTGGCACTGCGGTACCTAACCTCTGGTCATAGGCCTCAAGCCGATAAGCTGGCTCAGAGACGACCACTGACCGCAGTGCCACCATTAACCAACATTCCAGCTACCCTTTGGGTAACTGGGAAACATAAAACCTCTTCAGCACCCATACCACCGCTGGGTACTGCCATCCTTCTTTGAGGTATTTCTTCTCCTGCAAATTCCAACACCTGCCACCAGCAACCAAAGGTAACACCTTACCTTTCGGCGCACCTCCACACCCTCAAGGCTCGCTGTACCCCTTCCTGCAGGCCCAACACCCACATATCGATGCCTACCTCCGTAAGGTGGACTCCATCACCCCCCAGGTATCTCTATGTTTCCACTTCCAACTCCGGATGCCTGACCACCAAACCCCCATTCCTGATCACAAACCTCCCCACATCCCTGTTAATTTTTCTGCACGCTCTGTTCACTCCCTCTACAGACCTCGCCATTCTCCATGATGTCCTTGCCACCATGTCCGACCACACCACAATCGTATCAGGGAACGACATGCGGATGCGCAGGAAGTCGAACTTAATGTCCCGCGCGACATCTAACATCGACCTAACCCCTAAATCGTTGCCCCCCACATGAAGTATTAGCACGTCAGGTGGCCAGTCCAAACGGGCAAACCGGTGCACTTCCGGAACCACCTTGCTCCAAAGCATCCCGGGAAACCCCAGCCATCGTACACACGCCTCATGTCTTGGGACCCCCAGCTGTCGACCGTCCGGTCGCACGTCCGCTCTCTTGGCCCCCCAATGCACGAAAGAGTGGCCTACTATCCAGACCAATCCCTGTCCTGTACCTAAAAAAACAGCAAGCAACACAACACATCACCAATCATGATCCACCGGGAACCGTCCCCCAGCCCCCCCAACCAAACCAAACCCGTCATGATAAACCCACCAACAGCTGCGGTCTGACATACAGCTGAAACCTCTTCGACTCCCACCTACCTATCCGCTTGACCGTTTTCCTCATCAAGCCCAATACGCGCGGCTTTCGTCGCCGCCCCAATCCGAAAGGAATGGGATGAAAATTCTTTCCCCACCAGACCCAAGGCCCCCAAACACTTCCTGAATACCGCTACAAATTGATAACACGTCAAGGGAGCCCCATCCTCATGCAACAAAAAAGAAGTGTCCCCCCGCGGGAGCACTTCCAGGAACTCCCGCACCGCCCCAACCGGGCACAGAGGCGAACCAGGTAGAGGGAACACCTGCACCGACTTCCCCCACCCCATCTGATCCGTTTTGGATCTCCTCAAAAACATAGTCACCCCCTCCTGTGACCACACCACATCCGCCGCCATCATGCCCCCTTGCACCTTTTTTTGAAGGGCTGACTAACTCCTCAACTCGAAAAGCTCCAAAAAACGCCATCGAAAATGCTGCGCCGAAGCAAAGACACCTCGTACCGTGACGAACACAACTTCCCCAACTCCCCCATAATACCCCTCAAAATGTTGAACGACACCGGGCGCCTAGAATCTGCAGGCCGCCTCTGTTTCCTATAACCTTTCATGTAATACAATAGGAAAGGTAACTGTCAGCGCAGATACAAAGTACATGTATGGTAGGGGTATGGTAATTAGTCCATTAGAAGTAATAGTAACAGGCAGTTCAATGGTTGAAAATGCAGGTGATTTGGTTGTTCAATGGCGGCTGCTGTCCTCAGAGAGCTGACTCTGTGGTAAACAAAAGAGGGGTAGAGAAAGGAAGCGCCACCTAAGTGCAGTATTAACCACTTCAATACCGGGCTTTTATACCACCTCCATACCGGGCCTATTCTGACACTTCTCTCCTACATGTAATAATCATTCTTTTGCTAGAAAATTACGCAGTACCCCCAAACATTATATATGTTTTTTTTAGCAGACACCCTAGGGAATAAAACGACGGTCATTGCAACGTTTTATCTCGCACGGTATTTACGCAATCATTTTTCAAACGCCTTTTTTTTTGGTAAACAAAACAGTAAAGTTAGCCCAATTTTTTTGTATTATGTAAAAGATTATGTTACACCGAGTAAATAGATACCCAACATGTCACGCTTTAATTATGCGCACACTCATGGAATGGCGCCAAACTTCGGTACTTAAAAATCTCCATTGGCAACGCTTTATTTATTTTTTACAGGTTACCAGTTTAGATTTACAGAGGAGATCTAGTGCTAGATTCGTTGCTGGCACTCTAACGCACTCGGCGATACCTCACTTATGTGGTTTAAACGGCGTTTACATATGTCGGCGGGACTTACTCGTGCGTTCGCTTCTGCACGCGACCTATCGGGGACAGGGGCGTTTTTTTTTTTTTTTTATCTTTTATTATTTTTTTTGACTTATTTTTTATGTATTTTTCCACTTTTTTTCCAAAAATTTTTTTTCACTTTTATTCCTATTACAAGGAATGTAAACATCCCTTGTAATAGGAAATGTGTGTGACAGGTCCTCTTTAAGTCCTCCAGGCTGGAAACCATGAGATCTCATGAATGGTGGCTTACAGCCGCAATCGCGGCTTTGTTTACTTACGGGGACCCGGGCGTGACGTCATCACATCGCGCCCGGGTCCTCCGACGGTCATAGAGATGACTAGTCTGGTCACCAGTCATCTCTATGCTTCCTGCCGACGCCAGACGATTCGTTCTCCGGGCCCCCGAACGCACGGGAGAGCCCGGAGAAGCACCGGATGGCGGCGGCAGGGGGGGGATGTCCCCTCCTGTGGCCTGTAAGAACGATCAAGCGGCGGAACCGCCGCTATGATCATTCTTATGTCGTGCAGAATCGCCGGCTGAAGAAGAGGCTATCTGGATGATGCCTCTGGCTGCAGGCATCATTCAGATATCCACCCGCAAATCCCAGGCCGTCAATTGACGGCCACTTAGGATGGGAGATCCCATCTCTGGCCGTCAATTGTCAATGGCCAGGTATTGAAGTGGTTAAAGAGGTTCTTTTAATGACACATTGTACAAAACACACTTACAAGAAGGTAAGGAAAGAAGGCTCATCTGTAACATTCTGTAGTTTTCGTCCTGGATCCATGGACTGCTTAGAAGTAAAGATAGCAGAATGTGTTGAGTCTTCAGGCTTGTCCTGTGGCCATCAGGATGAGGCCTGTTCCAGCCTCACGGGTCACGTGACAGGTCACGTGGTTACTTCCGAGGAACACTTTCAGGAGGAGGGTCAGACAGGGAGGACAAAGGCTGATTGGGCTACGCGCTCGGAGCCACTGCTCCTTCAATTGGCCACAAGCGCGTAGCCCAATCAGCCTTTGCACCTTCCGCAACCCCAACACTCCATCGCCTCCGAGTCAATGACAATGCCGCAGAATTGAATGACCGTCCTACGCCCCTCAGTCTTCTTTGGCGCCAAAGGGACACCAAACAGTTCCGCAATGTGCTCGAGAGTGGCTAAAAGCATCGCACGGGTACGAGCCGAAGCCGGGCCAACGCACAGGAAGTCGTCCAGGTAATGTATCACAGAGTTAACCCCAGCCACATCCCGAACCACCCACTCCAAGAAGGAACTAAATTGTTCAAAGAACGCACATGAAACGGAGCAGCCCATCGGCAGGCACCGATCCACATAGAATTCTCCATCCCAGTGACTGTTGAGTCAGAAGCTGTCCGCGTGTACCGGAAGAAGCCGAAACGCTGCCTTAATGTCCGATTTAGCAATCAAGGCCCCCCGTCCATACCGCCGAACCCAGCCAACCGCTGCATCAAAAGAGGTGTAACTCACCGTACAGTCACCTGGGCTGATGGCATCGTTAACCGACCCCCCCTTAGGAAAGATGATGGATGAGCCGGAACTTGTTCAGCTCCTTTTTCGGTACTACCCCCAACGGGGACACTACCAAATCCTCCAAAGGCGGGGACTGAAACGGCCACCCATACGACCCAGCGCCACCTCCTTCCGCAGTTTCTCCGAAACCACCTCAGGGTGTTGCAGCGCGGATCGCAAGTTCTTAGCCGCCGGAGAGACCAACGCCAACAAGCACGGAATCCGAAACCCCTCCGAGAAACCCCTCTCCAACAACTGGGCCGCCGTCCTATACGGATACCTACTGTAAGAGGACTGTGGCCGTCTGTCCCCGGCGCCCTCCGGCGCATGCGCGCGCACACGGATGCCCTGTAATACCCCGGCGCACCAATGCGCATGCGCGCGCACACGCAGGCACGCCAATGCACGCACGCGCGCCAATGCACGCACGGGCGCGCGGCAGACGCCGTGCGCGCCCCTATCGTCAATTGGCACTCGCTGCCTATTTAAGGAAGTGCTCTGATCCAGATCCTTGCTGACTGAACTTCAGCGTGTACCCAGTAACCTGAATCCTGCTCTTATCCTGATGACTTCCTGTTGATGAACCCGGCTTGCTCTGACCCCGCTATTGACTCCGTTATACTTTGACTATTGGTTCCTGACTCCGGCTCCCCACCTGACTCCGCTACTGCCTGCCACCTGGTACCTCGTCGCCCGCCTTCCTCCTTGACCCGGCTATCCGCATGACCCGTATTGACTTCTAGTGCCTGCGATCCAGCAACCCTGAATACCTGCTTCTGGCTTCTGTGACTTCCTGCTACGTCCTGCTGTTAGACCCTCTGGGACTGCATATCGCTGGATCCTCAGTGCCCGGCTGTCGGAGTCCTTACCCACAGGCACTCGTGTTCCTCCGGACCTTTGGTGTCCTCTGTACCATCTCCGGCGGTGCCAGGGCTGGAGATACAGAAGAGGCCGACCTCGTCACCTCAGTCTCCCATCAGGTACGTGACAGTACTCTTCTTCGATAGGAGGAGAAGGGGCAACCTTGATCTGCAACCAGGGGACAAAGTGTGGCTTTCCACCGCAAACCTGAAGCTGGCTTGCCCCTCTAAGAAATTAGGACCAAGGTACATTGGCCCATTTCCTGTTAAGAAGAAGATTAATGCTGTGGCCTTTGAACTTTGCCTACCTGGAAGTTTGAGGATCCACCCAGTTTTTCACGTCTCTCTCTTGAAACCATCCACTTCTAACCCTTTCCCTGATCGGGAACCCGAAGCACCGGCCCCTGTGCTTGTTGAAGGGAATGAGGAATTCGTGGTAGAAACTGTTCTGGATTGCAGGAAGAGAAGGGGTCAAACACAGTTTTGAATCAAATGGAAGGGATTTGGCCCCGAAGACAACTCATGGGAACCTTCCTCCAATGTACACGCTCCACAGTTGATTCAGGCCTATCTTCGCCTTCATCCTGAGAAAAGGTCCCTGGTGGGCATCCGGAGGCTGCCCGTAAGGGGGGGCAATGTAAGAGGACTGTGGCCGTCTGTCCCCGGCGCCCTCCGGCGCATGCACGCCCACACGGGTGCCCTGTAATACCCCGGCGCACCAATGCGCATGCGCGCGCACACGCGGGCACGCCAATGCACGCACGCGTGCCAATGCGCGCACGGGCGCGCAGCGGACGCCGTGCGCGCCCCTAGCGTCAATTGGCACTCGCTGCCTATTTAAGGAAGTGCTCTGATCCAGATCCTTGCTGACTGATCTTCAGCGTGTACCCAGTAACCTGAATTCTGCTCTTATCCTGATGACTTCCTGTTGATGAACCGGCTTGCTCTGACCCCGCTATTGACTCCGTTATACTTTGACTATTGGTTCCTGACTCCGGCTCCCCACCTGACTCCGCTACTGCCTGCCACCTGGTACCTCGTCGCCCGCCTTCCTCCTTGACCCGGCTATCCGCATGACCCGTATTGACTTCTAGTGCCTGCGATCCAGCAACCCTGAATACCTGCTTCTGGCTTCTGTGACTTCCTGCTACGTCCTGCTGTTAGACCCTCTGGGACTGCATATCGCTGGATCCATAGTGCCCGGCTGTCGGAGTCCTTACCCACAGGCACTCGTGTTCCTCCAGCCCTTTGGTGTCCTCTGTACCATCTCCGGCGGTGCCAGGGCTGGAGATACAAGAGAGGCCGACCTCGTCACCTCAGTCTCCCATCAGGTACGTGACACCTACCGAGAAACGGCCGCATCCTTTCCACCATCACAGGAGCCCTCCCTCTTGTTTGTAGACTCTCCGGGACGTCCCTTACCCTGCTTAAAAAAACGGGAGTAGGGTTGGGTACCCCCGCAGCCCGAGCACTCATGTTTGAACCGGCAGGACCCACCAAACTTGCAGCTACCCTCATTGAACTGCCAACAGATCCCCTTCTTTTTACCGGCCGATTGTCCTGGGGAAGAGGTTCCACCGCCCCCCCCCCCCCCCCTGAAAAAATTGCGTGGACGTACGTGGGGCGGACATAAGCCGCATCCAAAGGCCAATGTCCTTAGTGTCCCACCGAATATCCGGCCTGATCGCCCTGCGCTGCCTAAACTGCTCGTCATAATGTGCCCCCGTAACACCTGTAGGCCCACTGATCGCCTCCTGATAGCTGAAGAGAGCCGAACAATGTTCGGGGTTCTTCTCACCTATCACACTCACCATGATAGTATAAGCCTGCGACCAATTCGCAAATGTCCTAGGTATAAGCCTGTACCTCCGTTTTTCCTCATCCTCCTTCTTGGACTTCTCCGGCTTAATTCTATCCAAATTAAAATTTTCCAAAGGTAATAGCGCAAAGATCTCAACATATTCACTCTTCCAAATCTTATCACGCACTTCCTGTTTCAAATGCAAACCTAGAGGTGCCTCGTAGCACATGTATACCTCCCCCTTTGCCGTGTCCGCTAGGCGAACCAAATCTCGTTTTTTTGCCGTGTACCCTACAGAGTCCGCCTTGTCCCCGGTGGGCCCAGCGGGGCTGGCACTATCACTTCCCACACTTGTATCCGCCGCTCCCGGCACGGCAGCCGCCGGCACCGTGGCAGAGGACTTCACAGTACTCCCGCCCGCCGGCGCTCAGGCAGCAGCCAGGCTAGCGCTGGGGTTGCCCCCCCTTCAGTTGGCCCACCAAGACCTCCAGACCCGCCAAAACTGAGTCAGCCACAGCATTACCCCCTAGGGCACTGCCCCCCCCCCCGACAGCCACCCCCTTCTCCTCCCGCCACCGCGAGGACCCCCCCCCCGCCCCCCACAGACATCCCCACAGACATTAAAGAAGCATGAATAGAAGAAACCGACTACCCGGGCTGCCTGGAAACAATCCCACCAGCCGAACGTCCCGTCTCCTGCGGTGCTGAAACCGGCCTGGACCCAACTTCCTCGTCCGAATCCGTCAGTTCTCCCTCCGACAGTCCCTCGGGCCACACATCATCCTCCGATGAATGACCACCAGGCGACTGGCTCCCCCTGCGCGCTCTGGACTCGCCCACTGATTTTGCCATCGCCTTCCTCGGAGATGTGCCTCTACTCCGCGAACCGCCCTCTAGTAGTTCCCCTCCCCTCTGCCTGTAAGCCACCGCCACCCTGCGGGAGAAGTGGCCCCAGCATCTGCTGCAGCCACCCCTCACCGCGCGGATCAGCCTCCTACCTCTGGAGCCTGGAAAAAAGTTCCTCAACCGCCGCCATTACGCACCGGACGGCAGACGTGCTCCTACCTGTGTAACTTTCTCCACGCCGTGTTGTCCGGGAAGAGGGGCGGGATTAATTTATAAACTCTCCTCCCCTCCCCACTGTGCTCTCTAGTGAGGACCATTTCTCAGCTTCAACCTCTGCAGCAATGCTGGCAGCACTCATACGTCTAATTTCCAAAGACAACCTCTGAATATGATGCTGAGCATGTGCAGTCAACCTTTTTGGTTGACCATGGCGAGGCCTGTTCTGAGTAGAACCAGTCCTATTAAACCACTGTATGGTCTTGGCCATTGTGCTGCAGCTCAGGTTTAGGGTCTTGGCAATCCTCTTATAGCCTAGGCCATCTTTATGAAGAGCAACAGTTCTTTTTTTCAGATCCTTGTACAGTTCTTCGCCATAAGGTGCCATGTTGAACTTCCAGTGAACAGTATGAGAGAGTGAGAGTGATAATACTAAATTTAACACACCTGCTCCCCATTCACACCTGAGACCTTGTAACACTAACGACTCTTATGACACCGGAGAGGGAAAATGGCTAATTTGTAAATTTTCATTCAGGGTGTACTCACTTTACTTGCCAGCGGTTTAGACATTAATGGCTGTATGTTGAGTTATTTTGAGGGGGCAGCAAATTTACACTTCCTGAAGAGGCCTATACGGCAAAACATCTGAGGATCCGCCATTCCAGGTCTTGATCCCACATCCCAATTAGGCTTTGCCCTTAAGAGAGATGCAAACTACATGCCAACCTTCAATGACTAGCCAGCTTGCACATCCTTATTACCTGGTGCCCAGATCGGCAATGTAACATGTAAGTGTAATCGCCATTTGTTGTTGACAAACTTTTTTACTTATTAAAATTACTACACTATGAGACCTTCCTTTATGTCTCTTGTGAAGTCATTTTCCCATCCTAGTTTCATCTCGAAGGGCCAGTGGAGTGGAACTGTGCTATGAGTGGAATCAATTGATATTCCAGAAGCGCTGTTTGACCTTCCTGTAATAAGGGGTCAAAAATTTCACCCATTTAATGAACACTCGTGGTGAAGAACTAGAAATCGATTTCCTGGTGCCTCCATGGCAGCATACCTGTCATACCTGTGATAGTGCTCCGCCTTGACTCCTCCCTCAGGACTAGTGAATAGCATAATTTAAAGACATAGTCCCTCCCCCAAAATTCTCCTTTTTTTCCTCATACCTCTTGTGCTGGTGAAGAGTAGCAGTACATCCATACCTCTGCAGTCGGCAGTGCTTGCCAGGGTTAGCCTTTCCGTGATAGGGCAGCGTGATAGGGCAGCGTGATAGGGCAGGTGCCTTGTTATGTACTAACATTTGCTGTGCTCAATCTGGCTTCGGTGGGGGGCTGCAGGTGCTCTATGTATCCCGCCCGGTCAAGGAGTGTCACGGGTCAGCGTGCCCGCCGATGTACTGTGCATTTGCGATTTGGGAGCGAGATGCAGAGCCGTAGTATCTTGGCTCTCTGCTCTGTGTGACGCCGGCTCTAATGCGCATGCACGGTGGCTCGGCTCAACGGCGGTCATCTTGGATTCTGGAAAAAGAGCCAGATTTGCCCTTTTTTTCGAGAATCAATTCCCAATGGTGGTTATGGGGCTAGCCCACCCACTTGAGGCTTTTTAAGGTCAGAAGCAGCGTTGGCTGTCACAGTCTCCTTAGTTGTGCCCTGCTAGGTTTCTCTGACGCTGCTCTGTGGTAGGTACCTTCTTCTTAAAAAGAAAAAAAAAATTACGATAAAAATTTATGTTAAGAAAAAAGTGACAAAAACTCTATAGTTTCTTCCCTTTCTTACTATATTTCTGCAGCTGATCCTTGTGCCCAACTCCGCAATGAGTCATTCATCTCTCAACAAATATCCTCACACCTCTATTAGGTATGAGATCAACTATACGTGAGTATAAAAAAAAGTGCACTCGCCGTCTAACGTGGATTTCTTAAATCGTAGCCTTATTGTCAGGGATCCAGGCCCGTCTTCCGATCCTCGCACATGCGCAATAGAGCGGCGCTCCGGCGTGTACCCGTGCGGGAAAGGCGCGCGCATGCGCGGTCTGGCGACGCAGCGTGCACACGGGCGCGCGCACGGGCGCGCACCTTCCGGGAACCAATCAGAGGCTTGACCAGGCTATTTAAACCAGCCCCTGTCTTTTGGCAGGTTGCTGGTTTGTCTTCAGCTTGTGCTTGGACTCTCTGCCGATTACCTGAACCTTTGACCCGGATTTCCATACGACTCTCCTCTCGCCCTAAAGTTGACCTTGGCTCTTGTTCCTGCATACGCTGTCTTCTATAATCCCTGACCTCTGGCTTGGCTTTGGACTTGTTGACCTCTCCAACCCCTGAACCTCGGCTTGCTCTCCGGACCTGTTCTCAGTCTGATCCGCCTGCACCTGCCCGGTACCCCTCCAGTTACCTGCTCCACAGTCCTTCAGTACAGCTTCCGTTACCTGCCTTGCACCTGTCTTGTGGCTCCTCGGCTGCCTGCTCTGCTTACCGCCATCAGGAGGAGCTTCAGTTCCAGTCTGCACCAGGATCCCGGCTACCAACCCGGACCTCACTGGCGCTGGTGCCTCCCGGGGCTCGCCTCCCCTGTCCCAACTCCAGGGGACGGTCGGCGCCGGGTCACAACGGTGGGCCACCCTCGGCATCTCGGCTTCGGTGAGTACACAGCCTGACAGTACAAACCAGCCAGATGTCCGAAGCCGACAGGGTGCGCTCTCCCTTCGAGACCCTGTGCCAGCAGGTCTCCGCCCTCACCGAGGCTGTCCAAAAGCTTCAGGAAGGATACGTGCAAATTGATGGTCGCCTCCAACAATTGGGCAACCTGCCTGGGGCCGTACCCCCATCCGTGGCTCCATCCCCTGGGGTCGCTACGTCTCAAGCTGCTCCCGCTCCGACTGTGGTTATGACTCAACCCGAACCCCGGGTCCCCATCCCCGAGCGATTTGCGGGCGACCGAAGAAGATATCGGGCCTTCAAGAACGCCTGCTCCTTGTATTTGGCTCTTCAACCTAGGACTTTTTGTTCTGAACCCGTAAAAGTAGGGTTTGTGATCTCCCTTTTGGCCGAAGAGCCGCAAGCCTGGGCGCACAGTTTGATGGAGCAAAGGAGCCCCATCCTGGACTCAATTGATTCCCTCTTTGAGCACATGGCTAAATTATACGACGACCCACAGCGCACAGCCACGGCTGAAGCCGTTCTCCATAACCTGGCTCAAGGAAGAAGACCCGTGGAGGACTACACGGCCGAGTTCCGTAAATGGTCAGCCGACACGGGCTGGAATGAAGCCGCCCTGAAGTACCAGTTCCGCCTGGGGCTCGCTGAAGGCCTCAAGGACGAGCTGGCAAGGACTGAAACCCCGGCCACGCTGGAAGATCTGATCCAAGCCGCTACCCAGTTAGACCGGCGCCTACGAGAACGGCGCTCCGAGCGCTTTCAAAACGCACGTCCCACCTGGACACCCCCAAGGCCCTCTCCAGCTCTTCCGCCTCCAGCGGCTTCTCCAGTCTCCACGTTTCCTGACCCTGAGCCGATGCAGCTTGGACTTGTCCGGGCGCCTCTCACCTCCGAGGAAAGACAGCGTAGGCGCCAAGCCAATCTATGCCTGTACTGCGGAGCGGCTGGCCACTTCCTCCGCGGTTGCCCCATAAGACCTAGTAAGTCGAAGCCACCACCTGCTTACAATTTCCATGTTGCTAACTTCCCTCAGACTCGTGTTGTGCTTTTTATTTCTCTACAGCTACCAGCAGGGGCAACCCGGCTCCCAGCCATTGTTGATTCAGGGGCATGCAGCTGCTTCCTAGATTCCACCTTGGCTCAGAAACTTCATGTGCCACTTCGCATTAAAGATCATCAGTTACAGATCCACCTAGCCGACGGCTCGCTGCCCCGATCCGGACTTATTACTCACGAGACTCAACCCATCTGTGCCACCACGGACTCAGGCCACCGAGAGTTCCTATGTCTGGATCTTATTCCGTCTCCTCTATTCCCCATCATTTTGGGCCTCCCGTGGTTACAGGCACATCAACCCTGCATTGATTGGCTAAAGAAAGAAGTCCGTTTCACATCTTCATACTGCACCCAGAGTTGCTTTCCACCTTCAGTAACCGTCTGTTTCGCTATCACAACCCCACCAGAAAACCTTCTGCACGTCCCCTCCATCTATCTTGAATTCAAGGATGTATTTGATAAACAGCAAGCCGACTCTCTCCCACCTCATCGGCCATACGATTGCCCTATTGACTTACTACCTGGATCTGAGGTCCCTTTCGGGCGTATATTCCCATTATCCGAGACCGAATTAAAGGCCCTCAAGGCCTACATTGATGAAAATCTTAAAAAAAACTTCATCCGCCGGTCCTCCTCTCCAGCCGGGGCAGGTATCTTCTTCGTGGAGAAGAAAGACGGCTCGCTGAGGCCTTGCATTGACTACCGTGAACTCAACAAAATTACCGTCAAAAACAGGTACCCGCTGCCTCTGATTCCAGAACTTTTTCAGCGCTTCCGGTCCACTCAAGTTTTTTCCAAGCTAGATTTGAGGGGCGCCTATAACCTCATTCGGATCAGGTCCGGAGAGGAATGGAAAACATCCTTTAGGTCTCGATTTGGACATTTCGAGTACTTGGTAATGCCCTTCGGGCTTTGCAATGCCCCAGCCACCTTCCAACATCTTGTCAATGACATCTTTCGTGAATATTTAGATGATTTTTTGGTGGTCTACTTGGATGATATTCTCATCTTTTCAGCCTCCCTTGAATTACACAGGTGCCATGTCAAAGTGGTTCTTGCCATACTAAGAAAGCATAAACTTTACCTGAAAGCAGAAAAATGCGAATTTGAGAAGGCCTCAGTACAATTTCTAGGATTCATTATCTCCACCAGTGGGGTCGCCATGGACCCGCAAAAAGTAGAGGCCATCCAGGCGTGGCCAGCTCTAGTCGACAAGAAGGCGGTGCAGCGGTTTGTTGGTTTTGCCAATTTCTATAGACGATTTATCGTTGGATTCTCCTCCATTGTGGCACCCATTACTAAACTTACCCGACAAGGCGGTCGCTTCCATTGGTCACCAGAAGCTCAGGAAGCCTTTGAAAAGCTTAAATCCGCCTTTTCCTCTGCTCCGGTCCTACGACATCCGGATCCAACTCTACCCTTTACCCTGGAGGTAGACGCTTCTGAGACGGCCACCGGGGCCATCCTATCACAGAGACAAGGGGTGAAGGCTCTGCTACATCCTGTGGCCTACGCCTCTCGGAAGTTAACTGCCCCCGAGAGAAACTACGATGTAGGAAACAGAGAGCTGCTTGCCATTAAGGTGGCCCTAGAAGAATGGAGATACCTACTGGAGGGGGCGGCTCATCCCATCATGATCTTCACAGATCACAAGAATCTCGAATACTTACGTTCAGCAAAACGCTTAAGACCCAGGCAAGCTCGGTGGGCGCTTTTCTTTTCAAGGTTCAATTTCCATATTTCTTATCGACCCGGCTCAAAGAATGGAAAAGCGGATGCCCTTTCCAGGATGTTCCTCGAAACCCCTTGCACTGCAGAACCCAGTACCATCCTGTCACCTCGGAATTTTCTTTTACTTTCCCAAGTGGACTTGTTAAATTCTCTCAAAGCGGCTTCCAGGCAGTGTCCCGATCCGGAAATTGAGGCACTGGATAAACACGACGACTTACTATGGTCAAGGGGGAAAATTTTTGTACCAACGGAAGCCAGACGATTGATCTTGAGTACCTTCCATGACCACAAGTTAGCAGGACATTTTGGGGCACGGAAAACGGGTGAACTGATTTCTCGGTCTTTCTGGTGGCCCAGGTGGAGACAGGACTGTAAAATCTATGGGCCAGATTCAGGTAGAGTTAGGCTGGCGGATCAATGGATCCGCCAGCCTAACTGTCACTTTAAGCCGGCGTTTTCTGTTTTCTGTAACCAGAAAACAAGAAACGCCGGGTTGGAGTTCCGATGCGATCGGCGTAATTGAATTTCGCCATCGCATCGTTACTTCAACTTAAAAATGGCGCCGGGGGCGTTCCCGCCGATTTACGCTCAAAAAATATGTTAATGAGCGGGAATCGGCAATTCACAATCTTTTTCAGGCGCGACGCAGTGACTTTCCGACGTTTCCGGAAGCGATACGCGGCGTAAAGATAAAGCAGCCCCCTAGTGGAATATCCTATGTTAGGTATTGGCGTCGTCATCGCGTCGGAAAAAAAACAAATCGCGTCGTTTGCGTAAAACATTCATGAATGGGGACGTGACGTCATTGACGTTCACTGACAGAACTTGGAGCATGCGCACTGGGATGCATTGACACTCGACGCATGCGCAGTACGTTCGCCGCGGGATCGCGCGTAGTTTGAATACTACACGCCCCGTACCCTCCCAATTTGAATTCCGCTGTCTCATTTGCGATGCGCTGCCGCAACTTTAGGAGCAAGTGCTTCATGAATAACAGCACTTGCTCCTAAAATTTCTGCAGCGTAACGTAAATGAGATGCGTTACTCCAGAGCAAAGATGCTCTGATCTACCTGAATCTGGCCCTATGTTGCTTCATGCATTCGTTGCCAACGAAACAAGGGTCCCAATACTAAGTCCTGGGGATTGCTCAAACCCTTACCTATTCCGGAACGTCCATGGGCAGAAATTTCCATGGACTTCATTGTGGACTTGCCTCCATCTGGAGGCTTTACTTCAATCCTGGTCGTGGTGGACCAACTCTCTAAAATGTCCCATTTTGTGCCCATGGTAGGAACTCCCTCTGCGGCAGAAACAGCCAGGACTTTTTTCAAAGAAGTTGTTAGGCTCCATGGGGTTCCCCGACGTATCGTCTCTGACAGGGGCAGCCAATTTACATCCAGATTCTGGAAAGAACTTTGTAAGGCCTTGGAAATCAAGAGCTGCCTCTCCTCGGCCTATCACCCCCAGAGCAACGGCCAAACAGAGAGAACAAACCAAACTTTGGAGCAATACCTGCGATGCTTTTGTTCCTCCTCTCAAGACGATTGGTCGTCCCTGCTACCATCCGCAGAGTTCTCCTACAATAACTCGGTACATTCCACCACCAATCAGACCCCCTTCCGGTCCAACTTTGGATTTCACCCATCCTACCAGAAATACCTGTCCCAGCTGTTCAGGAACATCTAACAGCTGTCCAGACAAATTTTCTGAAGCTTCAGGGGATGATGCGACAGGCCCAAGAGGATTATAAAAAAAATTATGATAGAGGAAGAAAAGAGTGCCCAGCCTTTAAAATCGGGGAGGAAGTCTGGCTTTCCGCCACTAACCTAAAATTACCTGTGCCTTCTCGGAAACTTGGCCCGAGGTTCATTGGTCCCTTCAAGATCAGACGGAAAATCAATGCCGTGGCCTTTGAACTTGCCCTACCGGACTCTTACAGGATCCACCCTGTTTTTCACTCCTTAAACCCGTTGTGTCAGACCCTTTTGGCGGAAGAGGGGAACCCCCACCTCCACCAGTGGAGATTGAGGGTGAACTTGAATTCGAAGTGGAGGCCATCGTGAGTTGTAGGAAGAGGGGCAGGCAACTCGAGTACCTAGTCAAATGGAAGGGGTACCCACCGGAGGACAATTCCTGGGAACCTTCTAAGAATCTGCATGCCCCACGCCTAATCCGTGCCTTTCACCAGGAACATCCGGAGCGGATGGCCAGTTTGGGCGTCTGGAGTCAGCCCCTTGGGGGGGGGCACTGTCAGGGATCCAGGCCCGTCTTCTGATCCTCGCACATGCGCAATAGAGCGGCGCTCCGGCGTGTACCCGTGCGGGAAAGGCGCGTGCATGCGTGGTCTGGCGACGCAGCGTGCACACGGGCGCGCGCACGGGCGTGCACCTTTCGGGAACCAATCAGAGGCTTGACCAGGCTATTTAAACCAGCCCCTGTCTTTTGGCAGGTTGCTTGTTTGTCTTCAGCTTGTGCTTGGACTCTCTGCCGATTACCTGAACCTTTGACCCGGATTTCCATACAACTCTCCTCTCGCCCTGAAGTTGACCTTGGCTCTTGTTCCTGGATACGCTGTCTTCTATAATCCCTGACCTCTGGCTTGGCTTTGGACTTGTTGACCTCTCCAACCCCTGAACCTCGGCTTGCTCTCCGGACCTGTTCTCAGTCTGATCCGCCTGCACCTGCCCGGTACCCCTCCAGTTACCTGCTCCACAGTCCTTCAGTACAGCTTCCGTTACCTGCCTTGCACCTGTCTTGTGGCTCCTCGGCTGCCTGCTCTGCTTACCGCCATCAGGAGGAGCTTCAGTTCCAGTCTGCACCAGGATCCCGGCTACCAACCCGGACCTCACTGGCGCTGGTGCCTCCCGGGGCTCGCCTCCCCTGTCCCAACTCCAGGGGACGGTCGGCGCTGGGTCGCAACGGTGGGCCACCCTCGGCATCTCGGCTTCGGTGAGTACACAGCCTGACACTTATCCACTCCAAGAGGTCCAGAAAATGTTCAAGACACCATGATGACGACAGCCCAGATGGCAGGTCTCATTCTTTACACCACCGGTCCCGCTCAACAGGTCGGAGGTCACATTCCTCACAACATACATCAGGGAGGTTGTAAATGGCGCTTGTTGCCTTATTGTGTGCCACCTTGAAATGTATACGGCGACCGCGCACTGACATCATCGCCCGGCGCCGCATGCGGTACAGCGTGGAACGCGGAAGTGCCGAGCGAAAATCAACGTTCATTTGTTACACATGCCTACCTACTATAAACAGGACAGTGTGGATAGTACATGTTGTCCTATTATTGTCTGTATCCTGTATCCTGTATCTTATCATCCGGCTGTTTCAGGCCTCCAACTTAGGCCCAAGTTCTGCTCCTCAGAACTACCCGTTTCCTAACGGTAAGCACACAGCTAACTTACTCCTGATCAGCGTCTTGCTGCTCAATCGCACGACATCTGCCTCTTGCAGTCATGCATGCTGTAGCTGCACCTATGCAGCGCCTCTGACTCCTCTCAGAGGGTTTGGGAGCTCACACCTGGCTCCCAGGACCAGACTTCCTGTCTGTGGGGTGGGGTTGGGGGCTCTGAGCCACAGCCAGGCCAGCACTAAATAGCTGAACACACAGCTGTGTAATTAATGTGTCTGTCTCTCCAAAATATGGCGAAAACCAGCCATCCTTCAGGTAGGACAGAGTCAAACCATCACAAAATATATATATATATATATATATATATATATATATATATATATACACACGCAGATGGGCAGCTCTGAGCAGGGCCACACTGGCCTACTGGGATACCAGGAAGTTTCCTAGGCCACCTGCCATGGGGCCGCTTTGAGCTCCCTCCCTCTCTTTCTCCTGTGTAGAATGGAGCTGGGTCTGTGTGTTCGGCGCCCATGCTAGTACAAGGTCCAGTCCCCCTAGACTGGCTCGTGTGATAGTAGATTGAAGGTTCCGCCTATCACACGAGCCAGTCTAGGGGGGCGGGACCTTGTAGCAGTGCGGCTGTCGAACACAGACCCAGCTCCATGATACAACGTGGAGGCTTAATGGTGAGCCTGTAAGGATTGGCACAGTGAGCCTGCATTCATGGGCACAGGCTGCAATGGTGGGCATTTGATAACAGAAAACCAACACTCTTGCGCACAAGTGGATTATCAAGCAGTCAATATTTTGTGACAGTGACACTGGCTTTGCTGCCCTTAGTGGATAGGGGTATCCTAGTAGCAAACGAAAAAAAGGAGAAAAAGGGCGCACCAGCCTAGTGTATTATCATTAGGATAGATTTTTATTATTAAAAGAAAGCATAAAAACTACTCACAAGTGTAGCAGATAAGTTCACAGTGAAAAGGTGATTTTCCATAGATGGCAGCTGCATGTAGAACCCAAACAGCACTCCAAATGATCATGGAAGATGTAATGAGGACCAGAGCCCAGCAGTGATCGCACCTCATGCAGTCCCTTTATATATGCGCATACATACATGTGCACCTCAAATCAGGCAGAAACGGACATCCCACAGGTCATGGGGGCTCCTCCCACCTTAGTGGGCAGTCAAAAGAACAAAAGACGCCGCCCACTGGGTTGGGCCAAACTAAGGGAACCAAAACAAACATATACAACTCCCTAGCGAGAGAACTTCTCTGACGACCGTGACTTACTCAAGGCTGTGAATGAGGCAAAAAGCATGTAGTAATACTGATAGTAGTTGAAATGGCAAACACTACATTGATAATGATGTTATTAATAGCAGTAGTAGTGAATGTCTAAAAGTACACAGGTCAGGTCAGCACCAGCACGTATGAAGGGGGACAAATAGTACTAAAGACATACCATATTTATCGGGGTATAGCACGCTCCCGTGTATAGCTCGCATCCCTAAAATGGTCCCCATTCCTGTGAAAAAAAAAAGATTTTTGTACTTACAGTTTTGGTGTCTTGCGCGGCATTCATCGGCGGCTTTGTGTGTCCTCTTCGTCGGGTCCGGCGTCCTTCTGCGGCGTCCTCCCCGCTCGATCCTCGCTTTCCCGCGCCGAGTTTGAATACTGCGCCTGCATATACCGAGCGCAGTACACTAGTGTATAGTCGGGCAGGCTCGGCTCCTCTCGCACTTACGTCGGTATATGTCGGCGCAGTATTCAAACTCGGCGCGGCAAAGCGGGTATTGGCTTATATCGCGCATTTTCAGGGCAAAAAAGTGTGCGGTATACGCCGATAAATACGGTACCCAAAAGCCACTATAAATAGTAATAGTATGAATGAATAAATAAGTAAGTATATATGGGAGGGGCTCTCACAGGAGATAAAGAGGAGAACGCTGTATCTACTGTACCTACTTTGAGCTGGCCACTAGATGTGGCGCCCCATGAATTCCACCTGTAATGGCAGTGACTCTCTGTCACAAACTACGGTGAATGAGTATCAACCACAACTGCGGTTAAGAAAAGATTTCAATGCACTTCTCTATGCAATGTGATTTTTCAGTACTGGACCCCAGGCGTCACTCTAATCAGAGAAAAGGAGTTTGGGGGTTCACTACATCATCTCTCTCACATACAGGAATGCGTTGAGCTACTAAGGGTGGAGGTATTACAACATACCTTCAACCCTAAGTCTTAAAAGGTTACGATGAACGTGAATGAAGCACAACTGCATTAAGGAAAATATTTCAATGCACTTCTCTATGTAAAGTGATTTTTCAGTACTGGACCACAGGCGTCACTCTAATCAGAGACAAAGAGTTTGGGGGTTCACTACATCATATCACTCACATATAGGAATGCATTGAGCTACTAAGGGAGGAGGTAGAACATACCTTCAACCCTTAGCTTTAAACAGGTATAGCGAACATGTTCAGTAAATTAGGCCAGGAGGGCGTATATTATAAAGAACAAATGTCAAGCACGTAGCATATGAAAATACTGTATACAAACAGCATATACTTGAGAGAGGCTTAATTGGTTTAAGAGTGTATGTCCCTTTAAGATATTCAACAGCTGTTACGTGAAGGTACTATAAGAAATCCCAAGCAGCACGGTAGTATAAACTAGAGCCAGATTTAAATACAGTACTTAGTAAGGCTATATGTGAAGCAGGTAATTCTAGAACAATAAATGTAACATAGTAATGGTACTTATCCGTTTGCAGAGGATGAGGCCCCGTACACACGAGCAAATAGATCTGTTCAAATCGGTCGGACAGACCGATTTGAACAGATCTGTCTGCTGGGATGTATTGGTTTGATAGTGTACACACGATCAAACCAAAATCCCCGCCGGCAGACAGCGCGCTGACGTGTCGGTGACGTGGCAGTGACGTTGACGCCACCACGTCACCGCACCAGGAAGTAAAACACTTCCGCGCATGCGTCAAATCCATTCGACACATGTGCGAGCAGATATGTCTGCTGGTTAGCGTACTAACCAGCAGACATATCGGTCCGACGGGTTCTCAGCCGACAGATTTCAAAGCATGCTTTGAAATCTGTCGGGTGGCCAAATCCGTCTGTTTGCCCGTACACACGATCGAATTTGTCTGCTGAAACGGTCTGGCAGACCGTTTCCAGCAGACAGATTTGATTGTGTGTACGCAGCCTGAGAGTTCTTCAGTAAGCAGAGTATCGGTGGTACTTATTTGTTTGCAGAGGATGAGAGTTCTTCAGTAAGCAGAGTATTGCAGCAGCAAGGGATTTTGTATAGCAGGGTCTCCTAGTGTAAGATATCTTAGGGTGTCCCCAGCAACTCCAATTAGGATGGCAGCGTCGATCCAGGTTGTTAGTACTTAGAAGGGTTAAGTTGCAGCTTAGTGGTGGCATGGATCCGTAATCAGTTCAGGGGAGTATTGCCAGTAGTTTGTTTGTAGCGTGGTCCGGCTACGGCCCGACAATAACAGAACAGCGTGTAGTAAACACGCTGTTTTGTTTATAGGCGAGAGGCATGAGTGCCGAATAGAGCGTTGATTACGCTCGGCACTTCCGCGCTCCACGCTGGAACGCACGCCGGGCGATGACATCAGTGCGCATGTCGAAAAGTGATTGTGTGTACGCGGCATAAGACGTGCTAAGAAAAATTAAGTTCAATGCTTCTGAGAATGCGTCGACTTGATTCTGAGCATGTGTGGATTTTTGACCGATGGACTTCCACACAGACGATCGTTTTTTTCTACCGTTTTTTTATCCATTTTTTATCCATTGAAAAATTTTAAAACATGTTCTATATTTTTTCACCGATAGAAAACAAACTGATGGGGCCCACACATGATCGGTTTGTCCGATGAAAACGGTCCATCGGACTTCAGGGGACCTCCCAGGCACTATATACAATCTTGTTTTGATGGTTTCACTATAAGCATTAATAACTGCTCATTTATTATATATTTTACAAACTTTTTTTCATTGATAAATTTTCCCCAGGGCAGGATATTATACCCCAATAACTATTGTATGCCCAATAACTTGCATATAAGCCTTCAAAATAGTCAGATTTTTTCCAGTTCAGGTCCCATAGACTTTAATAGGGTTCTTTATTCAGTTACGAACTTTTGCGATGTTCGAAAGTTCTGTCGCAAACTGAACTGAACACACCCAGTATATATACACATGTACAGGAGGTGACTGCTGATTTCTTTACGGTTTGCTTGTTGGTTTCCCACTGCATCCTGGGATATCTCATACCTCCAAAATAAGGCAAAGCTAGCTCTGAATTTGCACCCCTCAAGAGCTGTGGGTGCTGTTAGGAAGTGCAGTAATAGTCTTCTACGAAGGCTTTGCAGATGCTTTGAAGAAAGGGACATGGGGTATAAATTCTGAAGCAAAGCAACCTGAAAGGGTGTACAGGACTCTAGGGCCGTGTACACACGAATAAACAAATCCGATGAAAACGGTCGGACAGATCATCGGATCATCGGATATGTCTGCTGGGCTATTTTGGTTTGATCAGAGTACACACGATCAAACCAAAATCCCTGCAGACGGACAGCGCGGTGACGTGGCGGTGACGCCACCACGTCACCACTCCAGGAAGTGAAATACTTCCATGCATGCGTCGAATCCATTCGGCGCATGTGGGAGATTTTTGTCCGCTGGTTAGGCGTACTAACCAGCGGACATGTCGGACAGACGGGTTTCCAGCAGACAAGTTTTAAAGCATGCCTTAAAACGTGTCTGCTGGAAAAACCTGTCTGCTCGCCTGTACACACGATCGGATTTGTCTGCAGAAACGGTCCGCCGGACAGGTTTCAGCAGATAAATTCGAAGGTGTGTACGCGGCCTAGGGCAACCATTTTATTTAGTGATAGCTGTTTTAATTGTCATTCAGAGTGTTTTAAAAATGTCACATTTTGAAACCAGCAAACGAGGCCTTACTGAGCTGGGGTTCTACAGAGCCCCTTTAACTACTTCAGCCCCTGAAGTATTTGCCCCCTTTAATGACCAGGCCATTTTTTGACAACTGCACAGTCATGCGACGTTGTACCCAAACAAAATTTATGTTCTTTTTTCCCCACAAAAAAAAAGCTTTCTTTTGGTGGTATTTGATCACCTCTGCAGTTTTTTTTGTTTTTTTTTTGCGCTATAAACTAAAATAGAGCATACATTTTGAAAAAAAAAAAACACAATATTTTGTACTTTTTGCTGTAATAAATATCCCCAAAATGAAAAAAATAATCAAATTTACATATTTTTCGTAAAAAATTGCAAAAACCATATATTGATTGGTTTGCACAAAAGTTATAAGAAGGAGAGGCACTATTTTTTTCAAATATTTTTTAAGTCCCTTTAACTGACAGTGCCTGGAATATTATTCTTGAATTAAGTATTGATCATGCAACATGTACAGTATAGGCAGTACCAAGACAAGATCATTTAGTGCCCAGGGTGGAGATGCCCCTGCATTGGTGGTGTCACAAGAAGAGAAAGATGTTGCTGCATACGTGTTGTTAGGAATAATAAAACATAATGCTGTGCTGGTGTCAGTGGAAGGAAAACACCACTGTGTTTATGGTGTCAGTCTGAAGAGTACTGTTTGGCATTGGTGAGATGAACTGTATCAGTGGGATGAAGTGGGGGAGGGGAGCTGGGAGGCTGGGGTTTGCTCTGTGGGGTACATTTAACTAAGGGGTCTTGTGTGGCTCTAAGATTGGATGGGTAATTGAAGGTGTGTGCTGTGTGTGTGGGTGCATATACACTGTTCCACTGCTCTACCGACACTGTTCCACTGCTCTACCGACACTGTTCCACTGCTCTACCGACACTGTCCACTGCTCTACCGACACTGTCCACTGCTCTACCGACACTGTCCACTGCTCTACCGACACGGTCCACTGCTCTACTAACACCGTCCACTACCCTACTCACACCATCCACTGTTCTTCCTTCTCAGGGAAGGTGTAAGAGGGTTGCACTTAACCTTAAACCATATCTGTCTGGTATGCACAACATGACTTTACCTTATCACCTGCAAAAATACTTCTGGGTATATTCAGCCACACTGTACTATTCAGTAGCACACGTGGGGTTGGAAGTACTGAAAATAATGCCCCCCTAACATACAGTATCACCAAAAGGGCAAAATCTTCAGTGGCCAGGCTGCTTCTAAAATTTTAGAAATGTTTGTTTGTGATGCTGGTCTAGCTTCATGTTTTCAGGATGTTTGACTCCAGACAGGTTTTAGCAATAGTGTGGGAGTTCGGAGATGGCTTTGCACAGGGATCTCTCTAGTTTATAAATTTGTCTCACTAGATGACATATTTATTGCATACAACATACATAAGCAAAAGCACACATTTTAAAACTTTAACTCTCATAAAACACGTGAGAGAAGCCACGCGAGGCCGGGAGGAGCCGAACAAACAGGAAGAGAGGAGCCGAACGGCTCTGCACAATGAGGCGCCAAACCTGAAACACCGCTGCAAGGTGCGGATGGACACCCGGACACCCGCAAGACCACAGACGGATGCCGGACGAGCATCCAAATGGTAATTTTTTTCCCCCCTTAAACTCCCTTTTTTTTTCACAATCTACCTGTCTAAATTAGGGATGCGCGCTATACGCCGGGGCGCGCTATACCCTGATAAATACGGTAATCTTCTTCTGTTTTCCATGGTGCACAGTGCCCTCCTGGCATTCTGGCCACCGCCGTAAGGTGGGCATTCTTCCTATAAGCCACCAATGTATGATGCGTTTTTCCAACTGCCCCATATAATTTGGTTTTAGCAGGGGTTCAGAATACATTTGGTGTTCTTCTGGGTTAGAGGTTGAAGCTGGTATAGAGTATTGCATGAATATATGTATTGTCGTTGCCGCCCACTATTCAGATGGCCGCCCCCTGGTGAGCGCCGGCCATCTGAATAATGGCAGCCGGTTGGCTTTGGAAGTGCCTATCAGAGCCAGCATCTCAGCCAATCAGGTTCACCGATTCTGGTTACCGGTAACCCGATTGGCTGAAGCAGCATCGAGGGCAGGAGAAGACATCGAGGGACGGTGGAAGCAGGATGGTTGACCCCAGAAAGGTAAGTTCCGGGCGGGGGTGGGAGGGGGCATTTTACTGGGCACAGTGGCAGCATTTAACAGGGCACAGTGGCGCTAATTGATGTGCACAGTGGCGCTAATTTATGGGAACAGTGACGCTAATTTATGGGCACAGTGCTGACAATTGATGGACACGGTGGTGACAATTGATGGGCACGGTGGTGACAATTAATGGCACAGTGGTAACAATTGATGGCACAGTGGCTGCGTTTGGCATGGCACAGTGGTGACAATTGATAGGCACAGTGGCAACAATTGATGGCACAGTGGCTGCGTTGCATGGCACAGTGGTGACAATTGATGGGCACAGTGGCAATAAATGATGGCACAGTGGCTGCATTTGATGGCATGGCACAGTGGCTGCATTTGATGGCATGGCACAGTGGCGACAATTGATTGCACAGTGGCGACAATTGATGGCACAGTGGCGACAATTGATGGCATGGCACAAGTGGCTGCCTTTGATGGGCATAGTAGCGGCGTTTGATGGGCACAGTGAGGCTGCAATTGTTTTTTTGTTTTTTTTCGTTTGTTTGCGCCCCCCCACTGGTATTGCCATCTGCCTAAAATGTGTCTGGTCTGTTCTATACTCAACCATATGCAGAATATATTTTAAATTAGGATTTATTGCTCTTTATGATAAATACATTGATATTGCCCACCACAACAATTCTAACTGAATGCATTACATACTAATTTATTGTCACTCAGCATCTGTAAAAACTGCAGGGAGTCTGGTAATTCTGATTACCATTTAGTGACTGACAGATCACCCACTGAAATAACAAGAAGATGATATGTTGCTAAAGTGTACTAAGCCACAAGATGCGCATTTAAAGTGGGAAATACCATGCTGCAATATTTTATTCAGCCACTGCACCTATAAGGTGACAACGTGCCACAATAAAAGTGCCAAATTGATGGTCTGTATTCAATTTCATGTTTTTACGTCAAGTCATTGGTGTAAGTGACAGGTTACATTCAGTTCAATGAGGTTTGAAAGTAGTTATATGGACTTAAATAAAGATCCTTATACTTGTGTAAACTGTTGTGAATTTGCCCTTTAGTATCAATACCTACTGCTTTACCATACACATAGCAATTACATTCTTTGCCATTAATAAATAGATACATTACATTCCATGTTTTACAGAGCTTATTAAGACACTTTATACAGTCAACTTTTGTGAATTTACTCTTTAGTACCTATACCTACTGATTATATGGATGGAAATGTAATATTCGTTGGCAGAATTATGATTGACAAAAAGAAAAAAAAAGGTGCTACTACCCCAAATCATCTGAATGTTCTCCTGAGCTGTCGGGTGCAGGAAAAGCAGTCACTCAGCTGTCAACACGATAATCAGTAAAAGATGATCAGCAACTCCATACATGCTCTTCAATCTTTTCAAATTTATTGATACTCCATAGAAAACAGGTAGATACAGCAGATTTTAACGCGTTCAGAATAATGATTGCAGTTTTAATGTCCTGTATCAAGTGCTTCTTGTTATATAGAATTTTGATCACTTTGTATCATGTTACATAGTAGATGAGGTTAAAAAAAGACACAAGTCCATCAAGTCCAACCTACATGTGTGATTATATGTCAGTATTACATTGTATATCCCTGTATGTTGTGGTTGTTCAGGTGCTTATCTAATAGTTTTTTGAAACTATTGATGCTCCCCGTTGAGACCACCACCTGTGGAAGGGAATTCCACATCCTTGCCAGTCTTACAGTAAAGAACCCTCTACGTAGTTTAAGGTTAAAGTCTTTTCTTCTAATTTTTTTCTCAAATAACTGTTTATTGAAATTCCAAGAATGCTTACAACAAGTAGGTGCAAAGATACAGCATAAGGAGGCGAGGCA
Source organism: Rana kukunoris (assembly GCA_029574335.1). NCBI lineage: Eukaryota > Metazoa > Chordata > Amphibia > Anura > Ranidae > Rana > Rana kukunoris. Next base: position 280,065,718 of record CM056059.1, read on the forward strand.
CACACCCACCTATAGTACAGATATCTAGGTAATGAACAGTGTGGATCAGCTCCGTACTCCAGTGCATTCGTTTACATCTATCTAGGGTGGAAGCAGCCATATCATAGCAACATACAGCAGTACACTGTCAAAAGTTAAACATAAAAGAAGCTACAAAAAAAATAAAAAATTCTCCCAATAGGAGGGAGATGGGAGGGAGAAAAAGAGGAAAGAGAGAATAAGGGGTAGAGAGAGAAGAAGGTCATCGAGTGAGCTGTCGTACCTGATTACTGCGGGTCCTCCCGGAGGTGCCATGGCTCCCAAACAGCATCGTGGGCCTCCAATCTGTCCTGTATACGGGCGGTCATTCTCTCCATCAGCTCCACATCCTTAATCCTAGTGTGCAGAGCCCCCGGGGTCGGGGGAGAGGCACTTTTCCAGTTCAGGGCCACGAGACAGCGGGCAGCCGTGAGGATATGACGTGTTAACTTTCCGTAAGGTTTGGCAATTTTCAGAGGGGATAAGCCCAGCAGGAAGAATTTGGGGGAGATAGGGACCTGCATATCTAAAAGGCGGCCCAACAACCCCTGCACCATGATCCAGAAGGGGGCGATCAGTGGGCAACTCCAATAAATGTGAAAGAGGGAGCCCCTATCTCCCTGACAGCGCCAGCAGCGGTCTGAGCTAGTAGGGTATATGGAGTGAAGCATGTCAGGGGTCATGTACCAAAACATGAGGATCTTATATGCATTTTCCTTGTAAAGGGTGCAAAGGGAGCTCTTAGATAGCCCTCCAGTGTTCTAAGGGTATTTCCTCGCTAAGGGCTTTTTCCCAACGGATCATATACGAATGTCTACCTCGTACTTCTAGGGGGTAGGCGTTGAGAATTTTGTAGATGTCGGAAATAAGACCCCTCTGGGCCGATCCGGCCAGAATTAGCCGTTCGAAAGGAGTTGGAGGGGAGAATTGTAGGTCAGGTGCTATGGACAAGGCGTAATGGCGGATTTGCAAATAGCTGTAAAACACCTGCCGAGGGAGATCAAATTTAGTTTGAAGGCTAGAGAAGGGCATCAGCTTACGAGACAGGGGATCCACCAGATTTCCAAAGTGGAACAGATTCCGGGACGTCCATGGATGTGACATTTGGTGCGTGAGGCTATCTGGCACCTCGGGGTTGTACATAAAGGAGGTCAGGAGCGAGCGCTCCGAGGACAGTCCACAGGGTCGCGCCAGCCGACGCCAAAGTCGTCGGAGATGCCCCACCGAGCCCAGCAAGCGTTCTGAAGGAACCTCTGCATTCGCACTCCACAGCAGACCATTAGGGTGAGTTGGGGCCAGCCACAGTTTTTCGATCTCCGTCCACCTGTTGTAGGACCGTTGAGTAAACCAAGAAGTAATTGCGTTTAATTGAGTGGCCTGGTAGTACTTAACCACGTTGGGAAACGCAAGGCCCCCATCAGAACGCGCTGCCATGACTACCGTCTGGGGAACCCTATGTCGTTTGTAGTTCCAGGTAAATCTAAGTAGGTCGGACTGAAGCTGTCTCAATTGTTTATAGGGGACAGGGATAGGTAGCGTTTGAAAAAGATAAAGAAGCTTCGGGAGTATTGTCATTTTAATCGAGGCAACCCGGCCGAGCCAGGAGATATGGTGTTTCTTCCACTGCGTCAGCAAAGACCTTATTGAGCGGTATAGGGGAGGGAAGTTTTCCTGATACAGAGTGGCGTAACTCGGGGTAATGTGTACCCCCAAATATTTCAGGGAGGTTGTGTTCCACTGGTACGAGAAGTTAGCCCGCAGATGGGCTATCTCTGCTTCCGGGACATTAATCGGAAGAGCCTGTGACTTAGAGGTGTTAATTTTATAGCCCGACAAGGCTCCGTATCTAGCCAGCTCTGCATGAAGGTTCGGGAGGGAGATCCTAGGCTGCGTCAGGGAGAGGATAATGTCGTCCGCAAACAGAGAAATTTTAAAGTCCCTGCCACGGACCACCACCCCCCGGATGGACGGGTTGCCTCGAATAGTGGCCGCCAAAGGTTCGACACATAGTGCGAATAGCAGGGGCGAGAGCGGGCACCCCTGACGGGTGCCGTTGGTGATGGGGAAAGAAGGCGAAAGGGCAAAGGGTGTCCTAACTTGGGAGGAGGGAGCGGAATAGAGATGATGGATCGCGCTCAGGAACGGGCCTCGGACTCCCACATGACGTAATGTGGCGAACATAAATGGCCACCCAAGCCTATCAAAGGCCTTTTCGGCATCTAGGCTTAAGAGCAGGGACTCCGTATCATCTTTTCTTCTAATTTTAATGTGTCTTGTTAAACTCCATAAACTCCATTAACCACTTTAGCCCTGTACCATATTGCTGTCCAATGACCAGAGCACTTTTTGTGATTCTGCACTGCGTCGCTTTAACTGACAATTGCGCGGTCGTGCGACGTGGCTCCCAAACAAAATTGGCGTCCTTTTTTTCCCACAAATAGAGCTTTCTTTTGGTGGTATTTGATCATCTCTGCGGTTTTTATTTTTTGCGCTATAAACAAAAATAGAGCGACAATTTTGAAATAAATACAATATTTTTTACTTTTTGCTATAATAAATATCCCCCAAAAATATCTAAAAAAAAAATAGTTTTCCTCAGTTTAGGCCGATACATATTCTTCTACATATTTTTCATTAAAAAAATCGCAATAAGCGTTTATTGATTGGTTTGCGCAAAAGTTATAGCGTTTACAAAATAGGGGGTCGTTTTATGGCATTTTTATTAATATTTTTTTTTTTACTAGTAATGGCGGTGATCAGCATTTTTTTTCAGTACTGCGACATTATGGCGGACACTTTTGACACATTTTTGGGGCCATTGGCATTTTTATAGCGATCAATGCTATAAAAATGCATTGTATTACTATAAAAATGCCATTGGCAGTAAAGGGGTTAACACTAGGGGGCAGGGGTTAAGTGTGTTCCTGGGTGTGTTCTAACTGTATGGGGGGGGGGGTGGCCTTTACTAAGGGACATCACTTATCTTCCGTTCATACATTGTATGAACAGAAGATCAGCGTTTCCCCCGGTGACAGGACCGAGAGCTTTGTGTTTACACACAAAGCTCCCCGCTCTGTAACCAACGAGCGTGTGTGCCCGGCGGCGATCGTACCCGCCGGTCACGCGCACGGGACTCGGGGGTGAGCGGGGACGCGTGCGCGCCGCCTCTGGCGGCGTGCATGCGCCCACTAGCGGTCATACCCCCTCTCAAGCGTCTCTTCTTCAGAATGAATAAGCTCAGTGCTCGCAACCTTTCCTCATAACTAATATCCTCCAGACCCTTTATTAGCTTTGTTACATACAACGTAAATTTATATGGACCATAGTACAACTGTTTGTACACAACCATTCTGTTTGTCTTTTGGAATTCCAAAATCTGTGCTTTTGAAACGGAATCATTCTAAATGAACCTTATCTGTCAATCTAAGAAACCCAGAAAAGTCACTGCAGAGTCCCACTATGGGTGTTGAGTTGTGGCTCTGCATTGAACAAGACAAAGTGTAGCATTAGGAAAATGTAGCATAGTCAGATTCAGTGTCCCTAACACCGATCTTAGCCTATTTTATGGACATTTTAAACCATTGTCAATCATTTTCAAAGTAAACAGCATATATTAAGTAATCTGATATTAGAGTAAAAACTGTTAAACACCAGATATAATGTTCTACAAAAGTAAACCAACAACATATGTAAATGAACAGTCAAGTAAGACTGAATGGATGCATGTCAGTGAAACTGTAAATGTGTTAATGAATAGATGTGTATTCAGACACTTTACAAGAGCAGGGGGCAGGAAGGATTAAAAAAGGGTTTTTTAAGGGACATTTCCTCCTTGCCATACAGCCTTCCCCGCCTTTACCCAAATGCATGCTAATGACTCCCAATACACATCCCAGTATAGAAATGAGTCTGGAGGAAAGTACTTAGCCATTCAACATGTTTAACTGGAATGGTCTGATACTTGCAAAAACAATATACAATGGGCCAGATTCAGGTACAGTTAGGCTGGCGGATCCAGTGATCCGCCAGCCTAACTGTCACTTTAAGCCGGCGTTTTTGTTTTCTGTAACCAGAAAACAAGAAACGCCGGGTTGAAGTTCCGATGCGAGCAGCGTAAATGAATTTCGCCATCGCATCGTTACTTCAACTTAAAAATGGCGCCGGGGGCGTTCCCGACGATTTACGCTCAAAAAATATGTTAATGAGCGGAAATCGGCAATTCACGAACGAATTCGGGCGCGACGCAGTGACGTTACGACGTTTCCGGAAGCGATACGCGGCGCATAGATAAAGCAGCCCCCTAGTGGAGTATCCTATGTTAGGTATAGGCGTCGTCATCGCGTCGGAAAAAAACCAAATCGCGTCGTTTGCGTAAAACATTTATGAATGGGGACGTGACGTCATTGACGTTCACTGACAGAACTTGGAGCATGCGCACTGGGATGCATTGACCCTCGACGCATGCGCAGTACGTTCGCCGCGGGATCGCGCATAGTTAGAATACTACACGCCCCGTACCCGCCCAATTTGAATTCCGCTGGCTCATTTGCGATGCGCTGCCGCAACTTTAGGAGCAAGTGCTTCCTGAATAACAGCACTTGCTCCTAAAATTTCTGCAGCGTAACGCAAATGAGATGCGTTACTCCAGAGCAAAGATGCTCTGATCTACCTGAATCTGGCCCAATGTGTTTTCCCCCAGAAAAACATTAGCCATATGAAAATCAAATTAAATTATGAATATTGGTGATTTATAAATATCTGTTATGTGAGGAAAATGTGTATAATTTGCGCCACAGAAAAACAATATTAATTCTCCCAACAAATGGGTAGAATTACGTGTAATTAAACCTAAATATATTAAATATACTAGTTTAAGAGCTGCCACCTAAAATTTTCAGTGTGTGAAAATACAAGTAGAATCGGAAGTGAAGGGGCGCTGAAAACACAAACTCAATACAAAATTATGTGTATATATAAACATTGAAATGTGCAATCTATTATTACAAAAATCATATATTATTAGTGAAGTAAATTAGTGTCCATACAATGAAATCAAAGAAAAAAGTCCCAATAGTGCTAAAATAATAAGCACCCAATGGTATATCTCAATTCAAAAAAGAGCGTATATATTTGCAGTTCTGGAACCTCCACCATATAATTGCACCCGATGTGATCGATAGAAATGGCTCCTTACCAATAATAGTAGACTCTTTTAATTAAAAAAGAAGTCATAAACCGCTTTTGTCACTAGGATGACTCAGAATGATCCGGATAGGCACGTCAGATGATCCAACATTCATAAAGATAGGAACAGAAAGGCAATCATAGTGAAGTATTGTTTATTAAAATGTAATAAAAAGTAACATGCCAAATGGCTGCTTACTCAGATTGTGCCCTGATCCCGGCACTGAGGCTTTGTAGCGTATATTCGATATCCAATCGAACCCGCGGATTCGGATGTAGGACGGTGATCCGTCGCGCTGGTAGTCTCACTGGCCGGCGTACGTTCTACCGTCGAAGCAACGTGGATTCGGAGAAAGGATCGAAAATCCGTCGCACTGCTAGTTTCGCTAGTCGGCGTGCGTTCCACCCGTCGGAAACCAACGGACCCGGAAATCGGAAGTGGTAGGGAAAAAACGTGACTGGTTTGCGCCTCGACGTACGTTTCGTTGTTTACGTCATCAGGAATCGCTTCCTGATGACGTAAACAACGAAACGTACGTCGAGGCGCAAACCAGTCACGTTTTTTCCCTACCACTTCCGATTTCCGGGCCCCTTCACTTCCGATTCTATAAATATCTGTTGTTAAAAATGTTTCCATGCATACCATCAGTACATATCACTCACACTCAAAAGAGTTCTATGTTTACATACCTGAGTTCTTCAGAGCGCAACATTAAATCCAATAAATTTCAAAACTCATACCGCGTACACACGACCGTTTTTTTTTTTTATGTCATTAAAAACGATCGTGTGTGGGCTCCAGAGCATTTTTCACAACGTAAAAAATGGGCATTGAAAATTTAGAATATGCTCTAAATTTTCACTTTGTTTTTAACGTTGTAAAAAATGGTCGTGTGGGCTTTAAAGATGTGAAAAAAACGTGCATGCTCAGAAGCAAGTTATGAGACGGGAGTGCTGGTTCTGGTAAAACTAGCGTTCGTAATAGAGATAGCACATTCATCACGCTGTAACAGACAAAAAACGCAAATCGTCTTTAACCTCCCTGGCGGTGTTCCCGAGTCTGACTCGGGGTTAGATTTCTGTGCTACGATCGGTAACCCCGAGTCAGACTCGGGCTCGCCTCGCATCATCCACAGAGACTGTTTAGTTACCTTCCTCGTGGATCCAGCGATGCATCCGCGCTGTGTGAGCGAGCGGGTGCTCGCTCGATTCACACAGCGTCCCCGCGTGCCGCCGATCTCCGTTCCCTGCGACGTTACGACGCACGGGGACGGAGAACGGCGCCAAATTAAAAAATTTAAACAAACACTATACATACAGTATACTGTAATCTTATAGATTACAGTACTGTATGTAAAAAATACACACCCCCCTTGTCCCTAGTGGTCTGCCCTGTGCACTACATGTCCGTTTATATAATAAAAACTGTTCTTTCTCCCTGCAAACTGTAGATTGCCCATAGCAACCAAAAGTGTCCCTTCATGGCAAAAATTATTTTAGAGCAGCTAAAAAACAGCGATAATAAATCAGAATCACTTGCAGAATTTAGCGATAGCGATTTGTGGGGAAATTCGTCATAAAAAAAAAAAAATAATGACAGCAAAAATTCTGCAACTGAGCAAATTTCAGTGATTTTGATTTGATTACATTATTGAATATTTTTTACTATAATTATATTATTATTTGTTATAATTTTTTATAATTATTTATTATATTATAATTTTTAATAAAAAATAAATAAAAAATCATACCCGGGATGCCTATTAGACTCTTGTTTGGATAGATTTAAGTGAGTTATTCCTAAGAATTACAAGCCTACAGTATAAAACGCCAAATTCCCTTGCAAATAATGGTACTGCTTTCAGCACCTAAAATCTGAAAGAATCATACCGCCAGGGAGGTTAACTAACACAAAATCAGCAAAAGCAGCCCCAAGGGTGGTCCAATCCAAATGGAACTTCCCCTTTTATAGTGCCGTTGTATGTGTTGTACGTCAATGCGCTTTGATAGAGCATTTTTTTTTTCACGATCGTGTGTAGGCAAGGCCGGTTTAACAATAATCGTTTTTTCTAGACCATTAAAAATTGGTCGTGTGTACGCGGTATTACAGTCCAAAATAGGGGCATGAAAAATACTGCGTAGCACAAAGTACTGGAAATGTGTAAAAAACTTGTGCCGTTAATTGCTAATAGCACCCAGATGTGGCTAAGAAAAGTGCATTTTAAACAAAGCGTGAAGCTCACTGCCCAAAAACGCGTGGGAGCTTCTTTTGGCACGTTTGTCACACATAGGGCAGCCGATTCAAGTGAATGGCTGTTGCATGAAAAATGCACCAGAAGTGTGAAAACAAATTACGTTAGCATGACGCGCAGGTAAAATGGGGCTCATATATTATGACAATGTAAACAGTTCAATTACACTGCAATCATTTTATTACATTGTAATCATTCAGCCTCCTTTTTTTAGTTTACTTTCTTTACTGTACTATTATGAACAGCTGGGTTATAATGGCTTTGTTATGGACCTACTGATTACAAGGGACATTAGGGATATGTTGAATACTAGGGAAGCTCTGTTATAGACTTGCTATTCTTCTGTACAAGTCTTTTAGTGACATGCACACCAAGTTTTACATTTTGCCTGGGATGTGTGGAGAACATTAAAGCGGAGTTCCACCCAAAAGTGTAACCTTATATGCCCCTCTCCCCTCCGGTGCCACATTTAGCACCTTTCAGGGGGGGTGTAGCTGTTTTTGAAAGGTATCCGCCCCCACTTCCAGGAGACAGCATCCGGTGAAGCATCCGGTGAAGAATTGTGGGGGAGGAACGTTCCCACCCTCACGCCCTGTATTGGATCAGTTCTTAACCACTTAAGACCCGGACCATTATGCAGCTAAAGGACCTTGCCCCTTTTTGCAATTCTGCACTGCGTCACTTTAACTGACAATTCCGCAGTCGTGCGACGTGGCTCCGAAACAAAATTGCGTTCTTTCTTTCCCACAAATAGAGCTTTCTTTTGGTGGTATTTGATCACCTCTGCGGTTTTTATTTTTTGCGCTATAAACAAAAATAGAGCGACATTTTTGAAAAAAATTCAATATTTTAAACTTTTTGCTATAATAAATATCCCCAAAAAAGATATGAAAAAACTTTTTTTTCCTCAGTTTAGGCCGATACGTATTCTTCTACCTATTTTTGGTAAAAAATCAAATCACAATAAGCGTTTATTGATTGGTTTGCGCAAAATTTATAGCGTTTACAAAATAGGGGATAGTTTTATGGCATTTTTATTAATATTTTTTTTTTACTACTAATGGCGGTGATCAGCAAGTTTTTTCGTGACTGCGACATTATTGTGGACACATCAGACACTTTTGACACATTTTTGGGACCATTGTCATTTTCACAGCAAAAAGTGCTATAAAAATGCATTGATTACTGTGAAAATTACAATTGCAGTTTAGGAGTTAACCACTAGGGGGCGCTGTAGGGGTTAAGTGTGACCTCATATGTGTTTCTAACTGTAGGAGGGCAAGGATGTACTTGTGACGTCATTGATCGTATTTCCCTATATCAGGGAACAGACGATCAGTGACATCTTCAGCTCCTGTGACTGATCGTGGGACACCGGCGGCGACCGGATCCGCGGCTCCTGTGGCTGCGGTCACGAAGCTTTGGAACGGGTCGCGGGCATGCGCCACCCATGGCTGGGCACTTAAGGGGACGTACCCTTACGTGATTGTGCCCAGCCGTGCCATTCTGCCGACGTATATCGGCGTTAGGCGGTCCTTAAGTGGTTAATGTGTTCTTAATGACCTGGTGGTTGGAGTCTTTGGAGACATTTTAAAAACCTGCTGTGCTGATCATATTAGGGACCCATCTAAGGTATGGAGCCCCCGGTGGAATGCCAGTTAATGGTGGATTAACTGATAAGTAAAAATTGTGAGGTATCTGCTGTATGTGGAGGTAGTCCAGAGCTGGTGTGGTGCGGTTGGGGACCATGTAAGTAATTACGCAGATACAAATTGGATTATTGATGCTTGGTGCCTCCAAAGACTGGCAACCTTATTTTTGATTATTGTAGTAATTATTTTGGTTTCCAGTTTTAAAGGGGTTGTAAAGGAATTTTTTTTCCCCTAAATAGCTTCTTTTGCCTTAGTGCAGTCCTCCTTCACTTACCTCATCCTTCCATTTTGCTTTTAAACGTCCTTATTTCTTCTGAGAAATGCTCACTTAATGTTCTTCTGTCTGTAACTCACCACCGTAATGCGAGGCTTTCATCCTGGTGTGAAGAAAGCCTCTTGAGGGGGGAGGGGGCGAGCAGGAGTGTCAGGATGCCCACTAACACACAGCTCCTTTCTCTATCTGCAAAGTAGAGAGTGTCCTGACTTGCCTGCGCGCACCTCCCCCTAATTGCATTCTGACAACTTCCCCACCATCAGGTATTGTTGTCTGTGCCCCTGTTAGTGAGATTCACCCTCACTAGTTGTAGAGAGAGTACATTCAATTCTTCTAATCTTTTCTCATAGCTGAGCTCTTATCATTTTGGTTGCCCTTCTCTGCACTTTCTCTAGTTCCCCGATATCCTTATTTTGAACTGGTGTCCAAAACTGTACTGCATATTCCAGATGAGGTCTTACTAATGATTTGCAGCCTGGCATCACATGCCATAATTAAGCTTATGATCTACCAGAAAACCCAGATCATTCTCCATCATAGATTACCCCAGCTTTACTCCTCATAGTATGTATGATGCATGCATATTCTTATCCCCCAAGTGCATAGCTTTACAATTATCAACAATAACCCCTTCCCGCCTAAGCCTTTTTTGACATTTGTTGCTTACAAGTTAAATTCCGTATTTTTTGCTAGAAAATTACTTAGAACCCCTAAACATGATATATATGTTTTTTAGGAGAGACCCTAGAGAATGAAATTGTGGTCATTGCAATACTTATTATCACACTGTATTTGCACAGGAGTCTTTAAACACATTTTTTGGGGAAATTATATCCTTTTTATGATTTAAAAAAAAACTAAACATTAAAGTTAGCTCAATTTCTTTGTATAATGTGAAAGATGATGTTACACAGAGTAAATAGATACCTAACATGTCATGCTTTAAAATTGCGCACACTTGTGGAATGGCGACAAACTACAGTACTTAAAAATCTCCATAGGTAACATTTTTTACAGGTTACCTCTTTAGAGTCACAGAGCAGGTCTAGTGCTAGAATTATTGCTCTCACTCTACCAATCGCAGTGAAATCTTAAATGTGTGGTTTGAAAACTGTTCACATTTGCGATCGTGGTTTGCTTCTGCGTGCAAGCACGGAGGGATAGGGGGCTTTAAAAAAAAAAAAAATCGTATTTATTTAATTTTCTTATTTTTATTTCTACACTGTCTCTTTGAAAAAAAAAAAAAACATTTTATTTTTTATTTTGCGCCTTTAAGTCTTCGGTTAACCGTAAGTGATGTCATGACAGTTCCTGGGTTACTAGATTCGAGACCTGATAGAAGCCGATTCCAAGCATGCCGGCCGAAAGCTCGGGCCTCCCAGTGGGACAAGGGTCAAGTTCCCCCTATGTTCCTTTGTATACACAAAGCTGAAAATAGTATTTAATTAGGGCTGTGCAAATGAACTTTTAATTAATCGATTCATCTTTAATTTTTTTGATCGATCAAAATCTTTTTGATCGATTAAAATTCTTTTGATTGGTATTCACCTCTCCGCTGGCTTCTGGGCCTTCAGGGAGTTCCGTCAAAGATCCGGTAATGTCACAAACACCGACGGGGCTTGCCATGTCCATCTGAAGGACTTCTTTGCTGTGCCTTCATATCTGCATGCCGGCGGGACCTTACTATCTGCTACACGCAAGGGTTGTTACACTTCCCTCTATCACTTCCCTCTATCACCCTGGGATTCTACAACCATCCACTGGGAGTTGTGATAGTTCCCTTCACGGGACATCTACATGCCGACGGACTGATGTTAACCCCTCCTCATCTGGATTCAGCAGCGGTATCGTTGTACACATTTTTATACCAGTATCATACTTAGCTACATGTTTTTATGACTGCTTTTGGTACTGTTTGGTATTACTCGCACCATTTTTACAGTTTATGTAGCTACATCGATTTTATCTCCAGTGCAATATTTATTTTGTTACCTACTTGAAGACTATAAAAGTTTTAATGCTATTCCCATCGAGCGCTGCCTTTGTGTGTTTTTTGTATCCTGCTATCCATTTTTCCAGTTGTTGGGAGCTGCACTGGGAATCAGTCTGCAAAGTACTTGGATCTGTATGTGCATTATAATTAATCGAAATTAGTTGATTAATCGATTAAAAAATAAAACGATTAATCGAACACCAAAATTTTGATCAGTAACAGCCCTATATTTAATACATTTGCCTTCTCTTTGTCCCCAGTCACCCACACCAGATTATTTTGTAAAGGGCCTACAGAATTTTTGGGGGTTTGTTCTACTATCCTTTGCAATCTGTTTGTTTTGAATTTTTGAGGCCTTGAGTTCCTTTTTTTCATATTCTGTTATATCCTTTGTAATATTTAAACAATGATAGTGTTCCTTAATTTTTTTAAAGCATTTTTCTTGTTTTTATAGCTTTTTTTTACTTTGGCTGTGAGCTACATGAGTTTTTTTATTTTTAGCCTTTTAAACTTATTGGCCATGGGAATATACTTTGCAGACCTCTTTTAGTCATTCCCCTTAGACAGAAGCCGGCTTCTGTCGGATCAACTCTAGTACACACGGACCAAATGTTTCTATTGAACCGGCCGATGCTGCCCAAAAATGTACTAGGCTTTAGGTTTAAACAAATCTAAATGTCTAAGCACAATCTTGCAATTTTGGCATATGTACATCTCATCACAACTACTTTGTGCATTCAGGTGGATTATATATTTTTTTCAGGACAAATTGTAATGGATATCTCCTGATTTTTTTTTTATTATTAACATAAAAAAACTGGCCCAAAATAGTAAAAACTTATATATAATTTAAAACGTAGCTGTAAATTTCTTGTTATTTCCATAACCTACCACCAAAGAACAACCCAGTTCCGGACAATTTTTAGTGATACCACATATGTGTGTGTGATCTCACCTTTGACCCTGACCTGACCCAAACACTAACCATGGCATTGACCTTGATCAAACATTGATCTAGTTTATTACTGGGTATTGATCTTGAGATATACCCTACCATTTATAGAACTGTTGTGACCCATATATTGATAGCCTCCAGACTAACTGTTGCTAAACTATAGAAATCCACAGATTCACCTAATATTACCACGGTCATAAATAAATTGAATATCCAAGCAATTTGAGCTGATGCTAGCTTACAAAAACCATACAATCCCCTCTTTTAGGAGTAGATGGAAAACATGGTTTCACCCATCATAGAGCCTCCGCCTATTTAAGAGATTGCAATATTTAATTCTCGCTTGATTGTTTGAAAACATTTATGCTTAGTATTAAGCGGTATGCAGGTGTAGTACCATGACTATTCCATTCCATTCTTAGTGGTTCTGTTTTTGTTTATTTTTACTTTTATCTTTTATTTATTTATTTATTTATATTGTTACTTCTTATTTAGTACAGGCTGTACTATTGTTTATCGTGATGTCCTACCAGTCCTACAGTTAGAACCCAGATGGGGTAGGCTGGTCTAGGTCATCAAGGCCCGTACCATGTCTACAAGAAAGGCCTTTACTGTTCTTTTTATGTCTTTGCTGTTTTATTTGTAATACAACTCTGCTCTTTATGCATTTGTTATGCGACTGTACTATCTTATTCGATATAATAAACATTTATAGTTAAAAAAAATTGAGCTTTTTCTTATTTCTTTTTTATTTCTTTTTTATAAAAAAAATGTACACACTTTTTTTCTCTCTTCAAGAAAAGAGAGAGCGAGTTAGAAAAAAGAGAGAGAGATACAATGTAGCTCCCCCCTCCATTCACAGAGAGAAAACACAGGGCAGGGTTTCACAGTGATTGAGCACTTTGATAGCCAATCAGAGGCTAACACAGCGATCAGGTGACCCAGAATCGGGAGATCTGGGTCCCGATCATTAGTATGGGAACTGCTGCTAAGCCACAGGTCTCTGTGCTGAGAGCTCACTGTGCAGCATTTTCCCAGCACAAACACAGATATGCATATATGCGCCCCCACGGCAAAAAAGTCCAGTCCGGTGAAGCTGCATATATGTGTTAGGTCGATGTGAAGGGGTTACTAAAAACCCATTCCAAACATTCGAGGTAGAGGGCACACCACTGTCAGGAGGACCCAAATAATCCAGCAGCTCCTTCAGGGGTAGCACTAAACACCCATTTTTAATTTTCTCTACTGTAGCTCTTGAAGTCCTCTACATTTTAAGCAATGGGTGTTAATGTTTCTTCAGCCGTTCTTGAAACCTCTAACATCTTTCTACAGCCACGTTATATGTTCATAATACAGGAACAGTATGGTGCTTTCATATATTGTATCATATTGTGTACTGACTGTTGCTACTTCATCAGAGATTTTCATTAGTAAATCCAGATTTTCAGGTACTCCCATTTTCCTGAGGACTTTCCATAATTTCACATGGCCATAGTTTCACAGTTAAAGACTTTGCTGTCACTAGTGAAACACATGTACCCCGTCTTGTACTGCCCGTTTTTTTCAATTACCCAGCTTGCATCTGCAATAGTGCCTTTAGTTCATGTGCTTCCATTGCCTCCAGTCACCCCTTCAGTGATTTTCAAACCTGATGGCATAAGTTGATCAGTACCTTGATCAGTGGCGTCTGGTGCTCCAAATTTTTTGAGGGGACACAAACATACGAAAAAAAAAAACATCAATTGCAGCCTCACTGTGCCCATCAAACGCAGCCACTGTGCCCACCAAACACAGCCACTGTGCCATAAAATTGTCACCACTGTGCCATGCCATCAAACGCAGCCACTGTGCCATGCCATCAAACGCAGCCACTGTGCCCATCAATTGTCGCCACTGTGCCATGCCATCAAACGCAGCCACTGTGCCATGCCATCAAACGCAGCCACTGTGCCCATCAATTGTCGCCACTGTGCCATGCCATCAAACGCAGCCACTGTGCCATCAATTGTCGCCACTGTGCCATGCCATCAATTGTCTCCACTGTGCCATGCCATCAATTGTCGCCACTGTGCTATGCCAAACGCAGCCACTGTGCCATCAATTGTCGCCACTGTGCCATGCCATCAATTGTCGCCACTGTGCTATGCCAAACGCAGCCACTGTGCCATCAATTGTCGCCACTGTGCCATGCCATTGTCACCACTGTGCTATCGCCATATTGCCCCTTAAAATGCTGCCAGATTTCACCAAAATGCCACCAGATTGCCCCTTCCCGCCCGGCACTTACCTTTCTTGGTCAGCCATCTTCCTCCACGATCTCTCAATGTCTTCTCCCACCCTCGATGTCACTTTAGACAATCAGGTTGCCGGTAACCAGATACGGTGAACCTGATTGGTTGAGATGCCTGTCAGTGTTAACCAGGGAACGCACACACCGTGCGTCCCCTGGTTAACTACTTGGAAGCAATTACAGCCCACAGGCTGTAATCGAAAAGCCTATCAGAGCCAGCGGCTCTGATAGACACTTCCACAGCCAACCAGCTGCCGTTATTCAGATGGTGACAATACATGGATTCATGCAATGCACTAATCTATGTATTGTTTTCAGTGGCGGTGCTGGAGGAGCAAGAGGGGGCAGCGCCCCTGCGATCACTATGGACACACCGCCACTAACCTTGATTGATTCTTCTTGAGTTGCTTGCAGTAATTATAATGCAAAGTTATTATTTCCCAATGGCCTTACTTTTCTAGTAGTGCCCTCAGTGCAAAAGTGTAAATCTAACTCCATCACCCAAGGCTCCTCTGTGCAGCTGTCCTCAGTGTCTGGTAGCTGGAAAAAGTGTTCTGCTTAGTGGTATCTTTATTTTTTTATAAAGGGATTATTCAACAATACTCCAGTGTCTATAGGACAACACAGTCTGGGTGCATTCTGTAAAAATTAATTTCCTTATTCCTAAAAGTGGGGCAGAACATTGTGTCCATATGGTTCTCCCATTGTTTGATGAATAGCCAAATATAGAATGTTTTGTTGTATAAGATGAAAGGTAAGATCGTCTGTACCTAACATAACACTTTGTATTTCTGTATGTTCTTTTCTAACAATCAGTATATCATTTTACAACCAACGGGCAAAATCATTTCATATCTTTTTAACACTTCTCTTTCTGTATAAGGTAACAGATGTCCTTGGTAAACACGTTGCCAATATTGCTTCTCTCATTCCTTAGTACTGCTCTGATTACTTTCCAGGACTTGATGCCCCTTAAACTATTTATAAAAATTGTTTTATTGCAGCCTTGTACAATCTCTGTCTTAAAGTATGGTATATTAAATATATATCTTATAGTATATTACTGTTCATGCACATTTTTATATTTCTAAGAGCATGTGAAAATATTGTAGGTCCCTTGTAGGGACGGGATCAATTCTGAAGGGGTCAGCCTGAAACTGTTTGAAATTAGGGTAGCCCAAACTTGGTAGCGAACCCCACTGAAGTCTATGGGAGTTAAAGCTTCTAAATTCTATCCATTTTGAGGTTTATAGGCAAACTATTGTCTATTGTCAAAAGAGGGCATGGGCAGCTGGGTATTGCCATTAAGGACATTTGACAAAGCAAAAAACATTGGGCCAGATCCATAGAGAGAGTACGATCCATAGAGAGAGAATCCTCAAACCAAGATATGACGGCATCTGGGTTCGATCCGACAGGCGTACGCCTTCGGATCGTAGATGCAATACTTCGGCGTCCGCTGGGTGGAGTTCTCGTCGTTTTCCGTGTCGAGTATGCAAATTAGCTATTTCCGACGATCCACGAACGTACGCGCGGCTGTCGCATTCTCTTACGTCGTCTCTAGTCGGCTTTTTCCGGCGTATAGTTACAGCTGGTATTTTGCTATAGTTAGACTTGCCATGTTAAAGGATCACTAAAGGAAAAACATTTTTTTTTTGCTGAAATAACTGTTTACAGGGTATAGAGACATAAAAGTTAACTGATTCCTTTTAAAAATGATTAAAAATAGATAAAAATCAATCATATTATATGCCTCTAGTTTCACTTTCGTTTTTAAACTGGTTTTGTGTTTATGTGAAGTAGAGAGAGAGACAGAACAAAAACAAACAAATCCAGGGCAGTGTTTTGTTTGTAAAATGAATCTTTTAGACACACAGTAATGACAGCTTGGACCACAGTGAAAAGCTGCCATGAGATTTTTCATAAGGAGCCAGACAAGCAGGAAGTGTGGAGATCAGAGCAGAATTACAACAACTTCAAAGCAAAAACGAACAATGAGAACATGAAAACAGCACTGCATTAAGGTAAAGGAAGCTATTTAGCTAAAAAAAAATGTTCCTTTAGTGATCCTTTAAGTATGGCTGTCGTTCCCGCGTATGGCTGTCGTTTTTTTTTTTGCGTAAGTTGTCCGTGAATAGGGATGGACGTTATTCACGTCTACGTTAAAAAAATGACGTCGTTACGACGCAATGCATGGCGGGAAATTTCGGAACGGAGCATGCGCAGTTCGATCGGCGCGGGGACGCGCTTCATTTAAGTAAAACATGCCCCCTACTCGCCGATTTGAATTATCCGCTGAGAGATACACTACGCCGCCGTAACTTACCGCGCAAATTCTTTGAGGATTGACAGATTTTAAAAGTAAGTTACAGCAGCGTAACGTATCTCACATACTCTGCGCCCATCTATTTCTATGTGGATCTGGCCCATTTATTTTAAAATACCATACAGTGTAGCCTTAACAGGAAGGGGTGGGCCATATTTAAATTAGGGGGTGCACGAGTTTAGTCAGGTCTAGGGCAGCACAAAACCTAAATACATCCCTGCCCTCCCCCCACAGTAAGAATCACTCCCAGGGAACACATTAACCCCTTGATCGCCCCCCCCCCCAGTGTTAACCCCTTCCCTGCCAGTCATATTTGTATAAATGTGAATGGTCTCAAAAATGTGTCAAAAGTGTCCCATGTGTCTGCTGTAATATCGCAGTCCTGACAAAAATAACTGCCATTACTAGTAAAAAAATAAATAATAAAAAATAAATAATAAAAAATTTCATAATTCTATCCCCTATTTTGTAGGCGCTATAACATTTGCACAAACCAATCACTATACTGTTATTGGGATTTTTTTTACCAAAAATATATGTAGAATATGTATCGACCTAAACTGAGAAAAAAAAATAGTATTTAAAAAAAAAAAATGGGATATTTATTATGGCAAAAAGTAAAAAATATTGTGTTTTTTTCAAAAATTTCGTTTTTTTTGTTTATAGCACAAAACATTAAAACCGCAGAGATAATCAAATACCACCAAAAGAAAGCTCTTATTGTTTTTTTGGGAGCCACGTCGCACGACCGCGCAATTGTCATTCAAAGCGTGACAGTGCTGAAAGCTGAAATTTTGCCTGGGCAGGAAAGGGGGTATATGTGCCCAGTAAACAAGTGGTTAATTTAGACGTGCATTGAAAAGTAGACACTGTGCTTTGTTCATATTTCATGTCTGAGGTTTACAACGACTTTAACCGGTTCCCGCCCACCGTATAGTGGGATCCTCTCTCATTCTGAGCCAATGTCACATGATGTCATCTAGTCTCACCGTGATCACTCGCTCGCAAGGGGGCGCAGTGCAGCAATTGCGGGTGCGCTGTGTCCCTGGGACACGGCACAACTCCGATCTCGGTAAAGAGCCAATGATGCAACTCTTTACCCATGTGATCAGCTGTGTCCAATCACAGGTACGCCTATGCCATTCTGCTGACGTAAATCAGCGTAAGGCGGTCCACAAGTGGTTAAGGTCGTTGGGTGGAAGTGACATTTGGGGGGGGCATCATTCCCTCGCTTGACTAAGTGCCAAGCAGGAGAAAGCATCCAATGGAATCCGCCACAGAGACCACTTTTATCTTAAAGCAGACAGCCCGCCGTTAAAGAAAATAGCGGGGTTATGGCAGCTATCTATTCAAGTAAAAGGCACAAGAATCTGATACAGATCTCATATTTAAGAGGACCTGTCATGCTTTTTTCTATTACAAGGGATGTTTACATTCCTTGTAATAGGAATAAAAGTGATAATTTTTTTTTTCAGTGTAAAAAAATGATAAAATAAATAAATATAAATAATAAAAAAAAAAAAAAAATTTTAAAGCGCCCCGTCCCAAGCTCACACACAGAATCGAACACATACTCGAGTAGCGCCCGCATATGAAAACGCTGTTAAAACCACACAAGTGAGGTATCGCCGCGATCGTTAAAGCGAGAGCAATAATTCTAGCCCTAGACCTCCTCTGTAGCTCAAAAGATGCAACCTATAGAATTTTTTAAATGTCGCCTATCGAGATTTTTAAGGGTAAAGGTTTGACGCCATGCCACGAGCGCACGCAATTTTGGGTATTATTTTACTCGGCATAACACTATCTTTCACAATATATAAAAAATTGGGCCAAATCTATTGTTGTCTTATTTTTTAATTCAAAAAAGTAATTTTTTTCCAAAAAAAAGTGTGCTTGTAAGACCGCTGCGCAAATACGGTGTGACAAAAAGTATTGCAATGACCGCCATTTTATTCTCTAGGGTGTTAGAAAAAAATATATAATGTTTGAGGGTTTTAAGTAATTTTCTAGCAAAAAAAAAACTGTTTTGGTCTTGTAAACACCAAATCTGAAAAACACCCAAGGTCCTTAAAGAGGGGGTTCACCCTTAAAACCACTTTCTCCCATCCCACCCAGCATACTGGCATCAGCGCCAGTATGCTGTCTTTTTTTTTATTTTTATAGGTGTACTTACCTCTTTAATAGATAATTTAATTTTCATCCTACCGCGGGGTATGGCGCCACTATATAGCGTCACGCCTTCCGAAAACAGCCGACTAGCACTCGGCTGTTCTCGGCGCCTGCGCACAGACCCAGGAGCTGACTGCACATGCGCCGTATACAGCCGAGTCCTATTTCGGCTTTTTTCGGAGGGTGTGACGCGGCTATATACGGCGCCTGCGCAGTCAGCTCCTAGGTCTGTGCTCAGGTGCCGTATAGCTCCGAAAACAGCCGAGTGCTAGTCGGCTGTTTTCGGAAGGCGTGGCGCTATATAGAGGCGCCATACCCCGCGGTAGGACGAAAATTAAATTATCTATTAAGAGGTAAGTACACCTATAAAAAAAAAAAGACAGCATACTGGTGCTAGCGTAAGTATGCTGGATGGGATGGGAGAAAGTGGTTTTAAGGGTGAACCCCCTCTTTAAGTGGTTAAGTCAAAACAGATTTTGCCATGGTGCACAATACATGCTGCAGGTCCCTATCTCCTTCATGTCCTTCATTCTCAAATTCTCAAGTTCTAGATGGGTAGTATGGTCATTATATGTCTGTACATTTTGGGCACTAATGCCTAGTACACATGATCAGAAAATCGAAAGGGATTGTGTGATAATCTGATCGTTAGTACACAGCTTTTGACAGCCGATCACGAGAGTTCATCTGAAATTATCTGAAGGGACAAACATGAAAATCTTACTCATACGATACCAGATTGGGATTGTTGTTGATACCAGATCCGATACCAGATACAAGTTTTATTTAATCAGTATAGTATTCGTCAAAAAATTTTTTAATAAAAAGAGCAAAACCATGCATACTAAGAAATGAAAAAATACAACACATTACATCACTTCCAAGGTTGTATTCTGTTGTACAATAATTTTCATAAGTTTAGTAACCACTTCATTTTTAATATGAGATTAGCAGTGTATGAGGCTTTATACTATCTCCTTATCTCGTTTTAGGCATCTTGTTTCAGCTTAGTTATCATTAACCAGTAACAACAGATTAGTTAATCAGGCTTCAGTTTTCTGTCAGGTAGATGACCTTCAGAATTAACCCAGCTCATCCTAGAAAATTGCAATCAAAAGGTTAGTGCCCTGTAGATAATGGCTCCAGCTCCAACCAGACATCTAACTGATAATCTGTAAATAGAAGTAGACCACTGCTAAATGATCTCTCAGTAATCAGCATCCAGGTTAAATATTATGTTAGGAATGGAAGTTGCTTGGTATTTGCAGGTGAAGCAACAGATTTTGGCTTTTACAAAAATGGGGCCAAAGAGAGGATTGCATGCATTTCAGTACTGAAGCAGAGAAATATTCCAACAAGTTGGATACTATTTGCAATGGTCTACCTGTATTTGACACCTGGGATAGATTATTCTTTATGTCCGTCCTCTATACATCAAATACATTACAGAAATAATCATGGTAATGGTCGAATATTTTAATAGGGACCTGCAGGGGATTCAATTATAGTAATATGGTGACTTGACAATATGTAGGTAAAAAAGGTGTCAGTCCTCACAATACACGGGCTTTAAATGGGTAATCATATAAAATATTAGACATGTGCATTCGTTTTAGTTAGAATGCATTTTCGTCCGAAAATCCGTTTTTTTTTCATTGTCGTTTTAACAAACGATAACGAAAGCGCAAAAAACGAAAACCGAAAGATCCGACATAAAAAATGCTTTATTTTCGTTTTTGTTGCGGTAAAAAAATCGATATAGAGAGATTCGACATTATAGGGAAAAGATTCGACATTATAGGAAAAAGATTTGACATTATAGGGAAAAGATTCGACATTATAGAGAAAAGATTCGACATTATAGGGAAAAGATTCGACATTATAGGGAAAAGATTTGACACTATATAAATAATGGATTCGACATTACAGAGAATAGATTTTGATTTATGAGAAAATAGATTCGACATTATTACTAGTCATACAACATTAGAATTCTTGTAGGCGGAATATTCGAACGGAAATGTATGATTCGACGTAAAGATTATACGTTCCGTCGAATATTCTTTTGACCATTCGACAGAAACTAAGTATTATTGGATTTTAGGACGAAAGCTATTCCCCAACGAAAAACGAAATAAATCAAAACAATTTTTGGGAGTAACTAAATAAATGTATTTTCCAAACGAAAACGAAAAAACAAAACAAAATATTCCAGGCAGCAAATAGGCAATCGTAGTCAAAGTACAGACGGTCCATGGGTTACAAACATCCTACTTACAAACGGAGGTAGACAACAAGAAGTGAGAGGAAATCTACCCCATAGAAAGGAAATTCACTCCTGTAAGGCCGCGTACACACGAGGAGACATATCTGATGAAAACGGTCCGACAGACCGATTTCATCAGACATGTCTCCTGGAGATTTTGGTCTGATGTGTGTACACACGATCAAACCAAAATCCCAGCGGACAGACAGCGCGGTGACGTGGTGGTGACGTTGACGCCGCCACGTCACCGAACCAGGAAGTAAAATACTTCCACGCATGCGTCGGGTCCATTCGACGCATGCGGGAGATTTCAGTCTGCTGGTTAGGTGTACTAACCAGCGGACATATCCTACAGACTGCTTTCCAGCAGACAAGTTTTAAAGCATGCTTTAAAACTTTTGTCTGCTGGAAACCTGTCTGCTAGCCCGTACACACGATCGAATCTGTCCGCTGAAACTGGTCTGCCGACTAGTTTCAGCAGATATATTCGATCGTGTGTACGCGGCGGCGACCTTAGAGTTATAATGGGAAAAGGGTGTCTCCATTGAAGCTTTATTAACAATCCTTGTTTCCACAACAATCCAACATTTTCAAAATCCAATTGTCATAGGAAGAAATAGTGAGGTGAAATCGTCTGAACAGGGGCACAGACAGCAAAACAAATGTTACAGGGCTGTTAACCGCTCCCTATGCTATCCAAAAAACATTAAAAAAAAATTTTGTCTGGAGCTACACTTAAAAAATGTACATGCTCCAACTTACAAATCAGACCCTATCTTGTTTGTAGTGGGGTAATATGACAATAGGCAGACAACAAACGTATAACGGTGGGCAACTCACTCACAATCAATGCCTGGTTGAAGAGTGGGAGGAAAACCCCACAGGCTTCCATTTGACATTGTGGTATGTCAGAGCTAAGGAGCCTTTAGGAGCTTTTTTCTGCTGTGGATGGATTTTACACCTGGGTCTGCACAGAACAAATACATCACTGCCATCTGGGTGCTTTCCTGGAAATACAGGCAAAAAGTCTTATGGTTTTGCAGCGATTGATGCATAGCAGTAATGTGCAGGATGCTGCTGACCTTAAGCAACTTGCCCCTGTAACCTGGCTGTACTGAAACTCTCAAGCCCTGTACACACAGGCCAGCATTAGTTTTTCCTGTCGAGATTCTTAGCAAGAATCTCTTGCCGCCCGAGTGTACAGACACTCCATTCAAAAGAACTGCGGTTCTTTTGAATGGCAAGAACGCAGTGATGCCATAGCGTACGATGAGCATGCGCTTGTCACATTCAATGTCGTCGCCGCCACCTTGCTGCACCCTACCTATGCCTAGGAAGCTACCACGCATGCGTCAAAGTCATATCGAGCATGCGCAGGTTTCCACGGCGACAGGTAAGTATACACACTCTTGGGTTTCTCGGCAGGAAAACACCGCCGAGAATCACGACGATAAAATAGAGAGCAGGTTCTCTATTTTTCTCGTCAAGATTTTAGGTTGTTTTCTTGACGAGAAACCTGAAAACCTCGTACACACGCTCGGTATACTCGGCAAGAAAGCTCTGCCAGCAGTTTTCTTGCTGGTTCTTGCCGAGTACGAGGCTTAAGGCCTCATGTACACTGCTGCTGGTGTAAAACGGACGTTTAGGAGCAGTTGGGCTTTTTTTTTAAACTGCTCGTGAACTCTCCTCTATTATCTTATCAGTACATGTACACAGAGTAGTTTATAGTCATTTCTAGGCAGTTGAGTTTAGAGACTTTTTCTGGAACTCAAAAAAATGCGTTCAGAAGCTGTGTTTAGAGGCATTTCAAGCCCCAATCGCTGGTAAACGTGGCTAACTGCCACTTAACTTACGTTAAGCAGCATTTATTTCGTTTACAGACGTTTCACATTTTAACCAAAAATAAATACAAACATTTTTTTTGAAACGCATCTAGACGCAAACACGGCTAAACGCGTCATGTAAACTTGGCCCTTTTTAAACGCTGGTTTCTAGCTGTCAAGTTAAATAATTTAGGAGAGGTTAAACAACGTCCCGTGTACATGAAGCCTTAGAGCACATTGCAGCTGACTGTACCCAGGGCATACAACACACATATAAGCCTGACCCTTGCTACACCAGCTTATAAACAATTGTTTTTCTCATTGAACATGGAACTATACCTGCGCTGCACATGCAGACTAACGCTGTGACAGGGAAGTTTGTGCAGGAGGAAAAGGGTCCTGGGAGTAACAGCCTGCAGGTGTTCATTGTCTAGGCCGGGGCGTGCGTGCTAGGCGGTGTTTCTGATTCCGGGACAATTTTGGCCCGGAGCAACTGAACCAGCGATGGGGATCCAGTGAGCGGCTGGGTTCCCCTTTTGAAGATCCCAAGCTGTGTGCTGTTCGGTGGGGAAGTTGGTCTGAGGAGCGCCATTGAGTGGCTGGTGGTCTAATAGGGCTTGGATAAAACCACCCGGGATCACAGGTAACCGGACACTGCAGAACCGGTCACCTGTCAGTCAGTACCTGGGCATCAAGTTGAAGGAAAAAAGGAATGAAACTGCGCCACAGACAACTTCAATTGAATAATAAGTGATTAAGTATATAGTGGCAGCCCCTGCATAGAGACCCACCTAGGTGGGAATGAGTGATTAAGGTAGAAGATAGCAGGTGATGGCGCCTACTACTAATTAAAAAATACGTCAAAAATACGTCAAAAAAAAACCAGGCAGCCTTTTTGAATTTTGGATACTCGGATACTTATTAGAAAAGAGCCTATTACCCCTGTGGGGGTGATTGGATCCGGTGAGTGCGGGACCATTGGGGGAGAGCACTAAGTGATCCACTGATGGCTGTACTTGCATGAAGCACCTGTCACTTTACTTTATTTTATATGAAGAAAGTCTTGAAAATATTGCCCTTGGACTATTATAAACATCAATTTTATTAAGGAGCACTTATTTATTGAATTATTAATTTTGTAAATTAGGAACTGGATTTTGATTGGATTATATGGACTATCACCACTAGGATTTTATATATATTTAATCTTTTTTATATATTATTTTTATATATCATTCTGCACACTTATTTATCTATTTTTCATGTATTGTAATATGGAAAGTTGGCACCACTACAAGGATTAGCATTTTTTAGCACATAATATTGGTCACAGCACTATCTTTATTTTTTCATATTTTTCATATATTTCTATTTATATAATAATTGACAGCACTACACGGATTAGTATTATTAGCACCATCTGATTACAGGATTATCATTGATTTTGGATACACTTGTGCACGTAATTATTTTTTTTTTTAATTAGTAGTAGGCGCCATCACCTGCTATCTTCTACCTTAATCAAGTTGAAGGAGATCCAGACGTAACCTATCCAAGGAGGCATATCTTCAAGAATTCTACCCGGAGGGGACCTGTGGCAGAGGTATCTTCTGAGGTTTTCTGAGAGGGGTCTGTGGCAGAGACTTTCCCTCAAGTTCACCTAGGAGGGTCTGTGGCAGAGAGGCCTGTCCAGGTGCACTGAGCCCACTCCGGCGGGAGTGGTGAAGAAAAGTGTTACCTTTGGGAGCAGGACTGTTTCTTATCATTACGCCTGAATCTGCTATCCTTCCTCTTTTCAACTTTACTTACCTCACTGCAAGTTTATTGTTTTTACCCGGCTGGGTAATAAAGAGCACAGCAAAAAAGCACCCGTCCTGGACATTCCTTTATTTTTGTTTATGCACATACGCATTACTCACCCCTAGAAAATTCGGAGGAGCGGCGATGTAACATGCTGCCCAAAAATCCAGCAGCTCCAATGGGGGTAATGCTACATTTATAACAGAGAAACTGGTCCACAGGGACTGCAATAACAGAAACATTGAGTCAACATTGATACAGGCAAAGGCACATATATACAGATGTCCCAACAATGTAAAATAATGAAGTGAATTTTTTTTTTTATTCTGTACATTAATGGGGGTTACAAGTGTCCATGTGTGGATTTCCACTTGGACAGAAGCCCTGTTCGGGGCTGTGGTATTCCCACCTGTGTATAATGTGGTTTGGTATGTTGGAAAATGGAAGTGACGGGGCTCCTTAGCCCTGCGGGTTCAGCGTCCCTTCTAGTTTTACATTTTGATTCTGAGAGAAAGCACAGTTAGGAGGTAAGGAAAGATGGAGAGGAGAGAGGAAAGTTGTGGAGGGACACATGGGAAGGGAGGAGGGGGGGGAGAGGGAGGGGAAGGTGTGCACGAAATTGGATTCGGGTGGCTGTCCATTGGGGCAATGTTACCCTAATATATTTCTCAAGTACCGTATATACTCGAGTATAAGCCGAGATTTTCAGCCTTTTTTTTTAGCTGAAAATGCCCCCCTTGGCTTATACTCAAGTCAATGTACCTAAAATTATTGAGAGGCTGTGGGCGTCCATTGTTTAAAACTTGCGGTCTCCTCCTGTCCCTTCCGTGATAGGCGAAACTCTGTCTGCTGAGAAATGCCTATCACAAACATTTTCTCATCCTCACCCATCCCAGCAGACACTGTGTTCAGTGTTCCGCCAATCACGGACCCCGTTTCATCCTCGGACAAGAGGACGTCCGTGATTGGCGGAACACTGAACACAGTGTCTGCTGGGAAACTGAGTCCTAGGATGAGAGAACATACATGATAGGCGGAACTGTGTCAGTTGAGAAACGCCTATCACGGAAGGGACCAAGAGGAGACCGCAAGTTTTAAACAATGAATGGACCCCTGCAGCCTCTCAATTTCAGGTACACTGACAACGGGCACAGTGAGGATTGGGCACAGTGAGGATTGGGCACAGTGAGGATGGGCACAGTGACAATTGGCACAGTGAGGTTGGCACAGTAAGGTTGCAATGGGCACAGTGAGAATGGAACAGTGAAGTTGCAATGGGCACAGTGAGTCGTGCAAATGGGCATTGTTGACCCTCTTTTCCGTTTACAGCAGCTGCTGCATTCTCACCCTTTTGTGGTAAAACTAAGTACCTTGGCTTATACACGAGTCGGCTTAGGCCCCGTACACATGGCAGAGAACCTCGACGGGCGGAACACATCGTTCCGCCCGTCGAGGTTCTCTGCCGGCCGTCAGATTCGGCGACCCGCCCTTCGGGAAAGGCAACCAGCCATTCATCCCGACGGGCCGTCGAGCAAATAGAGAACCTGCTCTCTATTTGCTTGACGGGTTTCCCGACGGGCGGGGCTCGCCGAGAGCGTACACACGGCCGAGGTTCTCGGCAGAATGCGGCTCCCAGCGAGGTTCTCGCTGGTTTCTGCCGAGAACCTCGGCCGTGTGTACGGGGCTTCATACTCAAGTATATACGGTATTCAAGAGTTAGGACTTATATCTGTTGTAGAGTGGAACAGGTCAGGATCAGATTGCCAAGTCGTCCCCTCTGAGGTTTTGTCCTTCGGCGGAATATTTTAATATATTCCATAGTTGCCTTGTCTGTTTTGGCTAGTGAGCATCAGGTCCTCCATCTGGCTAATGTCGTCCACTTTTTAGAGCCATAGGGCAATGGTCGGTGTGTGTGGGGACCTCCAGTTAAGTGGGATGCAGGCTTTTGACCACAATTTTTTTGTATACTCGTGGCGGCGTATCAGTCGCAAGCAGGAGAAAATAAGCCGCATCATCCAGTATCGTACGTTCCGTAAATATTTGGGTTTTACGACAGACTTCTCCCCAGAAGTTCTGGACCCAGGGGCAAGACCAAAATATGTGCAGGAGGGCACCGCCAGCAGAGGTCTGAAGATGTTGGGAAAAATGTATGTAGTAGGGCTGGGGTCTTGTACCAGCATGTGAGGATCTTGTAATTTGTTTCCTGAATCCTGTAGCACAGGGAGGATTTGTGAGTAAATTTGATTATGTGTTGTTTTTTGTTGTTGGTGGAGTTTAGGTCCTTTTCCCATTTGGCAAGGTATGGGATTTGGTAGTCTCCTGATGGCTCGATCAGCAGGGCATATATCAAGGAGTGTATGTGGAATCACCCAAGTCTCAGTGCAGAGCTCCTCCAGGGTCGTGAGGGGTTAGGCTCCATGCACACGGAAGCTGATAAAAGCTATAAAAAAACGCCAGTAGCTTTGCAGGGAGCCATGCAATGTTTTTTTAGCGTTTTTGCAATAGCTTTAATCAGCGTTTTTCAGTATAGCTTTTATCATTTTTTTTTATGGATTAAAAAAAGCTAAAGAACGCAGGCGCCGGCGTTTTTGAGCGTTTTTGGGCGTTTTGCGTTTTTCCCCGCCAAAAAAATGCAATCTGAACGCAAATTTCGGGCATTCAGAAAAAAAACAAAAAACTCCAAAGCTCATTAACACTGAAAAACGCCCAGGTGTGCATGAGCACATAGGCTAACATAGAGTTCAGTTTATGGGCTTTAAAAAAAAAAAAGCCAAAACGCCAATAAACTGCAGTTTATCAGCTTCAGTGTGCATTGAGTCGGGTGATAGCTCTGCTTTCAACCAAGCCAAAGAGCAATGTCTAACACCAAAACATTTTTATTGTATTGCTTCATATATGAAACATTCACATTGAAGGATTTAATGGGAATTTAATAGTTACTACTAAAAAATATTGATTTATATTTTATTTTGTGCATCACTTGTAGGAGTTGGTTAAAAAATTCCTTTCTAAACCCTCCACACTTTATAACTTATGTGGGAAAAGCAACTAGACTGCTGGGAATCTCAGAGATATTTCTACATGGGTGCGCCTCAAAAAACAGGAAAACATATTTCCAGGGTGCTCTGGATAAACTCATTCCTGAAAATCTCCATCAACTCTCACATTGCTACTGGTCACTGAAAGTTTATTCATCCTACAGTATATATAACCCATATGTCATGTCATGTATTAATGTAATTTGTAGTAAAATGCAGTAAAATGTTTGAAATAATTTAAAATGTTCTGGAAAATATTTTCTATTTTCTCAAAGACACAACTGTGTTAACCAGCAGGGGAGGTTGGTACCTACCAGCGGGGGAGGTTGTCATTCTGGCTCCATCCCTAGCAGCCGTTTTCCAGTCGCAACCAAAACCACATTACGGAGATCCATGGCCTTGACCAGTGTACTTCGGATAGCCCAACTTTCCCCAAAACCGCCAACCCCCTTTTAATTACCTTAGTTTCCCCCCTTTCTAAGAATAACGAGAGACACAATCTTGTTGGAGTAAAAATGGCCACAACAGCCAATTTTATTTTAACCACATAAATATTTAAATTAAATAATTAAATCAAGTAATTAAACCACACAAAACTTTATTCCTTAACACTTTTGTAAACAACTTTAATAACCCTAGCTTCTTGGTCTTTGATGGCAACCCGGCTTCACCTTACTTTTTACCACTACACTGCGCAATCATTAACCATAACCGGCCCACAGCTGACCCAGCTCGGAGACAAACCTTTCCCCCCCCCCGCAGTGCAACCATAACCGTATTCCAGCCGACACCGTTCCGCTGGAATAATCCCCCATAAGGGTCCCATCCCACCGATGAGCCCACCACCATTTTCCATCACATCTGTAACTGCCACCATCAAAGACCAACTAAAACTGCCAACCAGACCGCTACTGCTGTCGCGATGACCATATTTCCAAACCTGAAAGAAAAGAAAACAAACAACACCAACGCACAACACATAGGGAGGGTGGGTGGGAAAAACCTGCCTCCTTGCAATTTCCTTCCCGCACTTTGCCTTGCTGTCTCCACCCCTCCTTAAATAATACTCCTCCCCTCTAGCTTCTCCACAGACTTCCTTCCAACCAACCGGCTCCCTCCTCCAGTTTAACCCTTAGTTGTCCTACCTCCCCCTAGTCATGCCCGGCCCTCCGTTATTCTGCTTTGCTGCTTTTCCACTCCGGGCCTCCCTGGTCATGGGTTACAGGTAGGGATGAGCTTTATGTTGCCCGTTTGCTGAATAGTGAACAATTTGGGGTGTTTGCGGCAAATTTAAAAGCCTCGGAACACCCTTTAAATGTCTATGGGAGAAATCAAAATTTAAAGGTTAATATGAAAGTTATTTTCATAAAAATTGTTTGTATGTATCAATGCATAAAAATGTTTTTTTTCATGAGCAGTGATTTTAATAATGCTTAAAGTAAAACAATAAAAGTGAAATATTCCTATTTGTCACTACTTGAAGACCTGTAACATATGCAGATTTGTGCCTTATCTCTTTATCTCTCCTCATGCTATATCATGTGCTCTTGTATGTTGTAAGCAACTATTTTTCAATAAAAAGTTATTTGAGAAAAAAAATGGGAAATATTTCTTTAAATTTCGTACCTGGGGGGTGTCTATAGTATGCCTGTAAAGTAGCACATGTTCCTCGTGTTTATAACAGCCCTTGCACAAAATTACATTTCTAAAGGAAAAAAAGTAATTTAAAACTACTCGCGGCTATAATGAATTATCTGTCCCGGCAATACAGATAAAACTACCGTAATTGAATAAAAAAAAAACATGGGGGTCCCCCCCAAATTCCATTACCAGGTTCTACAAGTCTGGTATGGATATTAAGGTGAACCCTGCGCCAAATTTTAAAAAAATGGTGTGGAGTTCCCCCCAAAAATCCATACATACCCTTATCCGAGC
This sequence comes from Rana kukunoris, assembly GCA_029574335.1. Classification (NCBI taxonomy): domain Eukaryota; kingdom Metazoa; phylum Chordata; class Amphibia; order Anura; family Ranidae; genus Rana; species Rana kukunoris. Next base: position 280,095,693 of record CM056059.1, read on the forward strand.
ACGTAACCTGGTAGGCCGCAGGAAAAGAGGGGGTATGACAGAGCACCCCCCTCCTGAACCGTACCAGGCCACATGCCCTCAACATGGGGAGGATGTCCCCATGTTGATGGGGACAAGGGCCTCATCCCCACAACCCTTGGTTGTTGGGGTCTGCAGGCGGGGGGCTTATCGGAATCTGGAAGCCCCCTTCAGCAAAGGGGACCCCCAGATGCCGCCCCCCCATGTGAATTGGTAACGGGGTACATTGTACCCCTACCATTTCACTCAAAAAAAGTGAGAAAAAAAGGAAAAAAACACACACACAAAGTTGGGACAAGTCCTTTAATAAAAATAAAATAAAAATTCCAGCGCTGTAATCCTTCTATGAGTCTGACCTGCCACTACGAACGATACTGCCTCCATAGGAGGCTCGCCAGCCGAATGACACACGATCCGTCTGGCAGCTGTTTTAATAACCAAGGGCGGGGCCGCCCGTGATGTGGACAGGTGACCCCGCCCCCTCTTGACGCAATGGGGGTTTCCGGCGGTTTCCCTGTGGTGTCACGGGTGACCCGCCCCCTCTGATGTGTCACGGAACCCCCTGTTGCGTCAGAGGGGAACTGGGTCACCCATCAACATCAGGGGTGGCCCTGCCCTCGGTTATAAAACAGCTGTCAGCTGTATCCTTGGAGATAGTTGTAGCGCTACCCCCCGAAGGAGCCACTGGTTAATTACTGGGATTGGCACACCAAGTTACCCTGGTGATGTCTAGGGGTCAAATGCCAGTGGTGGAGAAATGAGCGATAAAGTTTCCTTCAATGCCCTTTTTTTTTTTTTTTCAGCCAACAAGGCAAACATCATCTTCAGTTAAGGAAAGGAAAGTTGATGAAGGAAGGATAAGAGAACATGGATGTGAACAGGGCAAGCCTGCCCTTGACAATAGCAATAGTTGAACTTGTCCCCGCTCCCGAGTGGAGTGTATAAAGTACCCACGGGCAGGTTTCCCACACTAACCTGGCAGCCGAGGTGTCACTTTGGATCGCTGGGAGGAACAGATCTCTCTATCTCAGACCTGGCTCTAGAGCCCTTGTAACCGGCCAATTTCTTCAATAAGTTGGATGGGTGAACGGAGCGAATCCTCCCAGTAAATTTCCTCTAACATAGGTCACCGGGTGACAGCAAAGTGTACCTGTCAGCATTCTGGTCACCAGATCCCTGATTGGTTCGTTCAAGCCCTGTTGGACAACCTGCCTCCGGGTTCTCCTCAAGCCGATCCCCCAATCGCACGGCACCCAGCCTGGGATCTCCTCAAAAGAACTGGGAACCCAGTAGAGTACTGGGGTCCCCTCTGACCTCCGGTTGAGGTCCAGCATTGCCTGTGAGTTTGGCCAGGTGGGCCACGCTGGCGGGGTCCATGGATGCGCACACCCTGAAGGTGGATGCCGCACCTGGAACCGGGACCCCGCAGAACTGCCTGAGCACATGACACCTGTCACAGATATATCCCTCCCCAGCATGCCCCGCAAGGGAAAACATCTTCAATTGGCTGCTGGGAAAAGCTTGCTCTGTCAGAACCCCCTCTATCATCAACTGCTGACCAGGGATGACTACACATCCCTAGAGTGCAGACTGGCCCAGAGAACACCTCTGAAACAACAGGGGTCACCATCTAACAATTGTGTGAATGGAAGCAAGGTAACTCTCCCATTCTTGCTAAATTTAAACTAGCGCCCACACTTAAAGTAAAGGGGGCGCTACACACTACCCCCTCCCGATTGGACACTGTCCACAGTGTCCCAAAAGCATTCAACATGAATACTGGCCTGACACCAATTACCAGACAGAAAGAGAGAAAAGAAGAGAGAACAGAATTTTTTTGTTAATACAAACGCTTTTATTGGGAAAAGAAGAAACACATACAGAAAACAATGTCATGCTTATATCAGTACAAGACAGGCAGTCATTTACTAATACAGAGATCAGACCTAGTATCAAATAATGGTCATCTGAATTAGCGATACAAAAAAAAAAAAAAAAACATCGGGAGAGTGGGGCATTTAATGTCCTACAAGAGGTCTAGAAATAATGTAGAAGGCCCTTATTGATAAAACGTGCAGATAATTTACCGAACACCTGTCATGATATAACAAAGAAAAACTGAAAACAACAGCAAAAAGCAAGTAATTAACATATAAATAACATGGTGCGTAGTGAAAGAATGGGGAGAATATAAAAAAAAAAAGGAAAGCCGGATGCATGGGACCACAGACCCAGTAATAGCCATAAATAACACTGGAGGGGGGCTCAGTCAGTAATTCGGCAGTTAAGGCGACCAGGAGCTCCACTTCAGGTCATACACCTGCATAGTGTCCATGATAGTATGAAATATTTTTTCCATTACCTGAATAGCCACCATACGGCCAAGAACCCTATCCCAGGAGACCCCAGGGGTGCGCCACAACAGAGCAATGGACCACTGGACAGCAATGAAGAGGGTATGCACTAACCCCTGTTCTGGGGTAGTGGATCCGGGGATGTCAGCAAAAAACAAGCACATCTGATAAGTTAAAACTACGTTAGCCCCTGTGATAGTAGCCACCCTATCTGAGACCCTCTGCCACAGATCTCGCAGGGCAGGACAGCTCCAGAAGATGTGCAGATGGGTACCCTTCTCGGGGCACCCCCTGAAGCAGAGTTCAGAAACAGTGGGGAAAAATCTGCTCAATTTGGCTGGGGTGTAATACCATCTAGTGTGAAGCTTCATCACCGTTTCTTTCACAGCCATGGACTTAGTGCATTTATGCATATTAGTGATCCTGTCAGCCCACTCCTTGAGAGTAGCTGTTTCCCCCATCTCGCACTCCCAGCTCACCACCGCTGAAGACTTCTCCGGAAAGGCCGAGACCTCCCAAATAGCCATACAGCCAAGAAATACCACCCCTATCCCTGGAGGAGGGGCCACACAGCCCCTTAAATACAGAGACAGGGCCGACCAAGGTCGCTGGGTACTCAGAGTCAAAAAAGTGCCGAATTTGAAGATATTTATAAAATTCTGACCGAGGGAGGGCATAGGTGGATTGTAAAAATTGGAGCGAATGGACTACCCCATCTTTCCTCAAAGAGCCCAGGGTCACTAGGCTCCCGGAGGACCAGAGAGAGAAGGCCCTCGGGTCTGGGAATGCAGCAGGGAAAGAGGGATTACCTAAAAAGGAGGCCAGGACAGGAGAGGGGGGAGAGAGTAAAAATTTTGATTTATACAATGACCAGAGATAAAACGATTGACCCACTACAGTGTTCAAGGAAGAAATGTCTTTAGGCCGTACCCCCTTGGACCATAGTAAACCAGGGAGGTAATATGGGCTTACTGAGGCGTATTCAAATCGAAGCCAGGGGATATCTCTCTGGGAGGTATGCCATTGGGCCATTTGCAAGAGCCTAGCAGATAGAAAATATAGCCAGAGGTTTGGGAGGCCCAGACCTCCCGAGGCCCTAGGTCTGTAGACCAAAAGTTTGCCCAGTCTGGGCTTCTTATTACCCCAGACAAATTTGTTCACATCTCGTTGTAATGAGTCAATCATTCGACGTGGTAAGTAACAAGGGAGGGCTCTAAATAAAAACAGGAGTTTGGGGAGGACGGACATCTTTATCACCTGGACTCTGCCAAGAAAGGAAATGTGATAGGGAAATCGTAAGTAATTGTCTAATGTGGGAAAACATAGGGGGGTAGTTGGCCAGAAATATATTATGTAGTGAAGGAGTTAACTTAATCCCTAGATATGCCAAAGTTTGGGGTTCAATAACAAAATTAAAGCTAGATTGAAGGGAAGTAAAAAGGTGTTGGGGGAAATAAATCGGGAGGGCGGAACATTTGGCGAGGTTAACCCCCAGACCAGAAATGTCTTGGAAGACTTTTGAGAGAACAGAATTTAACTGTAATATTGACATGACACAATACATACACAGCCCTATCTATCTAACTGCCCATTCTCCGCAGTGTCGATGACAAGTGGGTCCAAAAAAAAAAAAAGAGAAAAAAAAACCTGCAAACATAAACGCATGCAAAATATACATCCTGATGTCTATTAATTTTCTTACATATGTACAACCTCCAGAGTTAGGATTAAGACTGCACGCTCATATCTGAACGCAAAATCTCCTTCTCTCCCGAGGAGCAAATATGGCATACAAGTGCTATGGGAGAAATACTGTTAGCAAATGTGCACAAAATTCAAACGGTCAAGTTCAACACACATTTCTTTGCTTCACTATAGAATAACGTTGCAGAACACTGCCCCCTGGTGGCCAGTGTGCTGGCACTGCAGCAGTTCCGAAAAAAAAAAAAAATGGAAGAGAAAACAAAATCAAGTGCAGAAGTGGCAACCAACAGATTGGAGAAGAAACACAGTCCTCCTCCAATATTCCTCAATGTCTCTCCAGATTGTAGCAACTTTTTTTTTTTTTTTTTTTGCATGGATCCCTATCCTGACTGACTGAAACCCAAACCCCTCCCCAGAGTCCTGCACAAAAGGGGCCCCAGATGTGGTTCTGGAGGGGCGGGAAACCTTTAACTCAAATGGAGGACGTCTTTGTCCATACCTCTAGGTAGTGGATATTTCAAAGAGACAGGCGCCTGATCTAACTATAGAATCACAGGTCAGGGAGAACAACACCTTCCCCTGCATTGCGAATGGAAGCCACTAAGAAAACCAAGTCTTTCTGTCTGGGTTATCTCAGCACAATTCGGTCTCGGTATATGTACCGACCCCAACTCCAGTCCCTGAGGCAGTTTGTCGGGCAATCTCCTTTAAGAAAGAGGGCGTGTTCCGTCTCCCGGTCTGGGACCTGAACGTTCAAATGGTCCCAACCGGCATTTCGACACCACACTTCCCTATTTTGATCAATGACCTGAAAGAGATGCCGGGGCACATAGGCGTACTCCCAGCCATAGTCAACAGCCACCCTGCACATAACAACATACTAGGGCTTCTAAGTCTAGGCAATACAAGGGCGTCCGGTGCCCTCTTCAACACAGGCACGGTGGCTGGTATTGAGGTCATTATGTGTCGGCCGAACTCACCAACTCCCCAAACCGACTGCGGCGTCCTTGGATCCAAAGGTTCCGGTGCAACTTCTGCAGATGGGATCACCCGCCAGAGATGGACTATGTTTACAGTGTTTGTTTTAGACACAATATCAGTTCGCACACCAACCTTGTAGAGCTCATACTTTTTACTTGCCTCCGCAGGTTTGATAGATGAGACAGGCATGGCTTTAGGGGTGACAACGTTCCACCTACTACTCCTCTCCCGCAACGGAGTCCCAGGATCAGCGGGCCCAAATATGACCTCCATGGCAACTCTTGAAGGTCCCGATTTTGAAAAAGTAGTCATCTCGGTAAATGAAGTCCCTTCGTGGGCAGTGACACTCCGTGAGCTTTGCGCAAAATCCTCAATGCACGTCTCACGCAGGGAAAAGAACTTGTCCAGACACGTTGCAGGCGTATGCTGCGATGCACATACGCCCCAGCTCAACGATATGAGGTTAACTCCCTCTCTGCCGGACAGTTCAATACACACACTGGACACTCTTCGCTCTTTTCACAAATAGATACTCCTTTCTGGTTGCAAGAGGTAACGGCCAAATCCTGGACTACGAGCCCCCCACGTGTAGCGCTACCCCCGAAGGAGCCGCTGGTTAATTACTGGGATTGGCACACTAAGTTACCCTGGTGATATCTAGGGGTCAAATGCCAGTGGTGGAGTAATGAGCGAATGTCCAGACAGTCAATAAAGTTTCCTTCAACGCCTTTTTTTATTTTTCAGCCAACAAGGCAAACATCATCTTCAGTTAAGGAAAGGAAAGTTGATGAAGTAAGGATAAGAGAACCTTGTGGTATCAGGCCTGGATGTGAACAGGGCAGGCCTGCCCTTGACAATAGCAATAGTTGAACTTGTCCCCACTCCCGAGTGGAGTGTATAAAGTACCCATGGGCAGGTTTCCCACACTAACCTGGCAGCCGAGGTGTCACTTCGGATCACTGGGAGGAACAGGTCTCTCTATCTCAGACCTGGCTCTAAGGCCCTTGTAACACGGCCAATTTCTTCAATAAGTTGGATGGGTGAACAGAGCAAATCCTCTAGCATAGGTCACCAGGTGACAGCAAAGTGTACCTGTCAGCATCCCGGTCACCAGATCCCCGATTGGTTCGTTCAAGCCCTGTTGGACAACCTGCCTCCGGGTTCTCCTCAAGCCGATCCCCCAATCGCACGGCACCCAGCCTGGGATCTCCTCAATAGAACTGGGAAACCAGTAGAGTACTGGGGTCCCCTCTGACATCCGGTTGAGGTCCAGCATAGCCTGTGAGTTTGGCCAGGTGGGCCACGCTGGCGGGGTCCATGGATGCGCGCACCCTGAAGGTGGATGCCGCACCTGCAACCGGGAACCCGCAGAACTGCCTGAGCACATGACACCTGTCACAGATATATCCCTCCCCAGCATGCCCCGCAAGGGAAAACTCCTCCAATTGGCTGCTGGGAAAAGCTTGCCCTGTCAGAACCCCCTCTGTCGTCAACTGCTGACCAGGGATGACTACACATCCCTAGAGTACAGACTGGCCCAGAGAACACCTCTGAAACAACAGGGGTCACCATCTAACAATTGTGTGAATGGGAACAAGGTAACTCTCCCATTCTTGCTAAATTTAAACTAGCGCCGGTACTTAAAGTAAATTGGGCGCTACACAGTGTTATCTTTATGTTCTTGGAGATGATGTTGTCTTTCCAAGATATCTTGCAGCTGCCAAGGCCAATTAGATAATGTTGTTTTTTTTTAGTTTCGTGTACCTGCTGAGATTAGGTGAATAATGTTGTTTTATCTAAGCACCTGCCGAAACTACTGAATCTTTGTAGAAACCTGCTTTACCCTTAGAAACCTAGGAGTAAGTCTACCCCTGCCCTATTGTTTTCTTCTTTTATAAGCTGTAGCCATTAATACATTTTTCAGACTTTCTTTGCATATTGCCTGCTGTGTGTATGTCATTGAGGTCTCCAGGATTCTGATTGCGGTCTCTGTGTATTTACTAGGATAAGAAGATGGTCGGCTGTCCAGTAATCTATCCTTTTACACCAGGCATAGATGAGCGTGCTCCATGCAAAAGGTACCCTGGCATGCAGGCCGAGTAGGCCCCATCCACAGCTGGGGTTGATTGGAGAAGAGACAAAAGGAAGAAAATTTCAAGGAAACATTGAGCCAGCAGCACAAGGAACGCAGTGCATTAATAGTAGGCCAGGTCCCTTGTGTTGATTTTTGTGTATTTATTAACTACACTTATATTTTAACCCCTTCAGTCACATTTCTTAGTTGATAGGTTTTAAAACTACAGTCTTTGGCCCAGATTCAGAGAGAATTGGATTCTCGTAGCGTATCAGAAATACACTACGCCGCCGTTTTTTACCTGGCTCTACGTGGAATCCAGGTAGATTTTGTCCAGTAAACGACGGCGGCGTAGTGTATTTCTCCCGTCGCAATCCATATAGACGAGTAGGGGGCGTGAAGGATTTAAAATAGGCGCGTTCCCGCGGCGATCGAACTGCGCATGCTCCGTTCGCAAATTTCCCGCCGTGCATTGCGCGAAATCACGTCGTTACGTCATTCGTTGTTTGATGTTTGAGTAGCGTCGTTTACGGACATTTCTATTCCCGAACGAGTTACGCAAAAAAAAAAAAAAAAAAAATTAAATTCGACGCGCGAACGACGGCCATACTTAACATGGGCTACGCACCGTTAGACCAGCAAAAAGCTGGTCTAACAGTACGTAAAAAAAAACAGACGTAAGCGATTGCGAAGACCGCTCGTATCTTCGTGGATCGCCGTAAAAACACATTTGCATATCCCGACGCATGAAAACGACGCGAACTCCTCCCAGCGGCCGCAAAAATATCGCAGCGTAGATCCGAAGGCTTACGAAGACGTAAGCCTCTCGGATCGAAGCCCGAAGCCGCCGTATCATGGTTTGAGGATTCAAACTAGTGATACGGCGTGCGAAATTTGAAATTACTCCTGTCTAACACCAGTTAGACAGGCGTAATTGCTTTATGAATCTGGGCCTTTTTTTTTAAGTAAAGTAGAAGTAAAACACAGTTTCTTGAAATTTATAGTCTGCAATAAATTTCCAGACAAGCTGGCTGCCAGGTTATATATATATTCAGAAATTGTTGCTCAGTTACCTAGTAACGTAATTATATATGGTTATTAGATAGATGGGAATTTATTTCCTATGGGAGAAAAACTTGTTTATTAAAATGAAAAATTCAATTAGATGAATTGTGGGAATATTTGCTAGCATCCAAATATGTTCAGAGCTGCTTATCCTGGGTTCAGTCTATCAGGTACATAGTTACAAATACTGTACATCTAGTTAGGAAAAAAAAAAAACATCCATCGAGTTCAACCATGAATAAATAAATTCCAAACCTGTGCAGCACTTACCCCCAAAGGAGCCGTTTGATGTGTCAGGTCCTCTGTTCTTGTGTCCACTACTCTGCTAACAGCTCTGTACTCTCTGATACACCTGGATGGGCTGAGGCTATAGATGCAGACATCTGAGCATATAAATAGCCCCAAAACAATGCAACACATATACACCACAAAATAACACAGACACCTTTAAGTTTCCGTCAAAAATATTGTAATTGGTGTGAGCAAGAAGAGGCTATATGGGAGTAGTACCCTCTAGTGGGCTACTAGTGTTAGTGTAGGCAAATCTAAGCTTATGACTCATGGTAAGTTGTTAAAGTCTGTAATTGGGTCAGGTTACTGCAGGTCAGGCTGGATGGCTAAACAAATGCAGGTCTCTGGTACCTCCCCCTGGATCTAGAATAGATATAGCTTCCTTTACCTTAGTGCAGTTCTCCTTCACTTACCTCATCCTTCGATTTTGCTTTTAAATGTCCTTATTTCTTCTGAGAAATGCTCACTTCCTGTTCTTCTGTCTGTAACTACACACCGTAATGCGAGGCTTTCTCCCTGTTGTGGAGAAAGCCTCTTAAGAGTGAAGGGGGCGAGCAGGCAAGTCAGGACACTCTCTACTTTGCAGATAGAGAAAACAGCTGTGTGTTAGTGGGCGTCTTGACACTCCTGCTTGCCCCCTCCCCCTCAAGAGGCTTTCTCCACACCAGGGAGAAAGCCTTGCATTACTGTGTGGAGTTACAGACAGAAGAACAGGAAGTGAGGATTTCTCAGAAGAAATAAGGACATTTAAAAGCAAAATCGAAGGATGAGGTAAGTGAAGGAGGACTGCACTAAGGTAAAGGAAGCTATTTGGGGAAAACATGGTTTCTTTACATTACAACTAGGGTTGTCCCGATACCACTTTTTTAGGAGCGAGTACAAGTACCGATACTTTTTCCCAAGTACTCACCGATACCGAATACCAATACTTTTTTTAAATGTGTCCCCAAATGCAGCCATGTCCCCCACAAATGCAGCCATGTCTCCCACATATGCAGCCATGTCCCTCCAGCCATGTCCCCCACATATGCAGCCATTTCCCCCCAGCCATGTCCCCCACATATGCAGCCATGTCCCTCCAGCCATGTCTCCCACATATGCAGCCATTTCCCCCCAGCCATGTCCCCCACATATGCAGCCATGTCCCTCCAGCCATGTCCCCCACATATGCAGCCATGTCCCTCCAGCCATGTCCCCCACATATGCAGCCATGTCCCCCACATATGCAGCCATGTCCCTCCAGCCATGTCCCCCACATATGCAGCCATGTTCCCCACATATGCAGCCATGTCCCCCCAGCCATGTCCCCCACATATGCAGCCATGTCCCTCCAGCCATGTCCCTCCAGCCATGTCCCCGCAGCCATGTCCCTCCAGCCATGTCCCCCCAGCCATGTCCCCCATACCTAGCCGCCGAAAGCCGCCGCCGCACGGGGAACACCACAGCTTTCATTTGAATAGCTGTTTTCCCCGCGCGTATAGACACTCCCTCTTGCTCGGGATTGGACAGATCACGATCACCCATCCAATCCCAAGCAAAGGGGAGTGTCTATACGCTGCGGGAACACTACAGCTATTCAAATGAAAGCTGTGATGTTCCCGCGCGCTGTTTAACCCAATGCGGCGGCGGCGGCGGGGGGGGGGGGGAACAGGACAAGAAATTCTATTCAGGCATTGGGGGTATTTGCGGGAGTACAAGTACTCCCGCAAATACTCGGTATCGGTCCTGATACCGATACTGGTATACTGGTATCGGTCCCGATACCGATACCGATACTGGTATCGGTATCGGGACAACCCTAATTACAACCCCTTTATAATGTATGGTGTGCGTGTGTGTGCGCGCGTGCGTGCTTGGGGGGGGGGAAGGGGGGGTTAAAATGCACCTTCGCCTGAGTTGGCAAAAATCCTTGCACCGGCCCTGGCCACAATGTTTCCCCTTACATCAGAGTCTTCTCCATACATCAGAGTTCCCAGTGTTTCCTCTTAGATCAGGGTTCCTAGAGCATCTCTTATGTTAGAGGCCCCGGAGTTATCCCTTATATCAGAGTATGCACAGTGAGAATTCAGATTTAAAAGGGGAACTCTGATGTAAAGGGGAACTCTTGTTATTAACTTCATATGATTAGAAATGTTATTTAATAGCTAAATATATGTATAGTTTTTACTATGAAATTGCTGTGCACCGCTAAAGTGTTCGGGTTTGACTTGAAGAAAAGCTGGCAACCCTGGCCTAAACCCAAAACACAGAGCTCAATTTAAATATTATGAAAAAAAAATTAGCGCAAGCATCATAGGGACCATGTAAAAAAACGTTGCTGTGCAAATATGTCAATCATTTGCACATGCTTCACAAATCTTCACTGTAGTTTTCCTAATAGATTTATTTTCTAGGAATGTTAGTGTCATCTGGTGAAAATAATGGCCCAGATTCAGAGAGAATTGGATTCTCGTAGCGTATCAGAAATACACTACGCCGCCGTTTTTTACCTGGCTCTACGTGGAATCCAGGTAGATTTTGTCCAGTAAACGACGGCGGCGTAGTGTATTTCTCCCGTCGCAATCCATCTACGCGAGTAGGGGGCGTGAAGCATTTAAAATAGGCGCGTTCCCGCGGCGATCGAACTGCGCATGCTCCGTTCGCAAATTTCCCGCCGTGCATTGCGCGAAATCACGTCGTTACGTCATTCGTTGTTTGAGTAGCGTCGTTTACGGACATTTCTATTCCCGAACGACTTACGTAAAAAATTAATAAATAAATAAAATTTGACGCGGGAACGACGGCCATACTTAACATGGGCTACGCACCGTTAGACCAGCAAAAAGCTGGTCTAACAGTACGTAAAAAAAAATAGACGTAAGCGATTGCGAAGACCGCTCGTATCTTCGTGGATCGCCGTAAAAACCCATTTGCATATCCCGACGCATCAAAACGACGTGAACTCCACCCAGCGGCCGCAAAAATATCGCAGCGTAGATCCGAAGGCTTACGAAGACGTAAGCCTCTCGGATCGAAGCCTGAAGCCGCCGTATCAAGGTTTGAGGATTCAAACTAGTGATACGGCGCGCGCAATTTGAAATTACTCCTGTCTAACACCAGTTAGACAGGCGTAATTGCTCTATGAATCTGGGCCAATGTTTTTTTTCTTGAGGTAGTTCCCTTTAAAAAATACCCCATTATTGCCACTAGATGGCGGCGATGATCCTAGGCAAAATACCTATTCAGAAAATGACTGAATATTGGTGGAGCTTGTGCAAACTGTTAATATGTTCGCACAAGCAAATTTTTTAAGAAATAGACCTCTATGTGTCCCATACAAATACATAAAGTTCATAGGTTAGGAAATTAAACCATCAGTCCTCAATTATACAGCACTAAGTGGTGTTAGTTTCTTCCAACAGCACTCTGTTCTTCCACTAACTAGATAAGATTGACCAGCTAACAGAATAAGCTGGTGCTTATTAACCCCTTCCATACAGGGCATTTTCACCCCCTTCCTGCCCAGACCAATTTTTAGTTTTCAGCGCTGTTGCACTTTGAATGACAATTGCGCGGTCAGGCAATACTGTACCCAAATTAAATCATTATGTTTTTTTTCCCACACAAATAGAGCTTTCGTTTGGTGGTATTTGATCATCTCTGCGGTTTTTATTTTTTGCGCTATAAACAAAAAAAACACAATATTTTTTCCTTTTTATTTAATACATCTCACAATATTTTTTTTAAAAAAAAACGTTTTTTCCCCTCAGTTTAGACCGATACGTATTTTACGTATTTTTGGTAAAAAAAAAACGCAATAATCGTATATTGATTGGTTTGCGCAAAAGTTATAGCGTCTACAAAATAGGTGATAGATGTATGGCATTTTTATTTAATTTTTTTTACTAGTAATGGCGGGGATCTGCGTTTTTATTTTGTGACCGTGATGTTGCGGCGGACATATCGGACACTTTTGACACGTTTTTGGGACCGTTCACATTTACACAGCGATTATTGCTATAAAACTGCACTAATTACTGTGTAAATGTGACTGGCAGGGAAGGGGTTAACACTAGGGGGCGCTGAAGGGGTTAAAATGTGTCCTAAAGTATGTTCTAACTGTAGGGGGAGGGGGACTCACAGGGGGAGGAGATCGATGTGTGTTCCTCTGTACTGGGAACACACATCAGTCTCCTCACCGCTGACAGGAGGTGGATCTGTGTGTTTACACACACAGATCCACACTCCTGCCGTGATTTCCGGAAATCGCGGGTGCCCGGCGGCAATCACGGGCGTCGGGCACGTGCGCGGGATCGCCGTTGGTGCCGCGGGCGTGCGCGCGCGCCGCCGGCGGCGCGCGCACGCCCTAGAACACCGTGAAGACAGGACGTTGTGCAAAGTCCTGTCTCATCGGCAAGGGGATCACCATGACGTGATTCCCCTATAGGCCGGTATGGAAGTGGTTAATAAATCTAACTCTTATCTCTTTCCCACAGGCCCCTAGGGCCAGTTCACACCATAGAAACGCAATCGAGATGCGTTCCAGGTGCTTTTTTGCATGTGTGTTTTTGACACGTTTTTGATGCGTTCCAGTGCGTTTTTGGTACGTTTTTAACCACTTCCATACCGGGCCTATTCTGGCACTCCTCTCCTTCATGTAAAAATCATATTTTTTTTTGCTAGAAAATTACTCCAAACCCCCAAACATTATGGCCCGGATTCACAGAGATGGGCGCATATTTACGCCGGCGTAGCGCACACATAGTACGCTACGCAGCGCGGAGAGGCATGCACTGAATTCAGCAAGCTATTGCTCCCAACTCTGCGCCGGCGTATCGTACATTTCGAAGGCGCAGGCTGGCATGAGTGCAAGTGGGCTGGAAGTGGGCGTGATCAACAGTGGCGTCTCCAGCTTTCATATTTAGGGGGGGCACATGGGGGGACAGGGACAAAACTATAAAATGCAAGTATATATACAGTATATATATATATATATATATATATATATATATATATATCTCCTGGGGCCCTTTACTACGATCCCACAACGGTCCCTTTTACATGTTCTGCAGTGAGCTCCCTTCCGACTATACTGGGGCCCCCCAGTGTGGCAGAAAACAAGAGATATATGTCACCAGCACATCAAGAAAATATAAGGGTCCAAAGCAGTGGGAGAACTCTCAGAGTTGCAAAGGTTGTCTCGGGCCCTGGTGTTCTACCACTGTGGGGTTCCCCAGCTGTCCTGTCCCTGCTATTGACAGCGCTGGTCTGGCATCTGTCTCCTTGGCAGCGGCAGAAATCTATAAGGACCTAGTGCTGGTGACATTATGGGTGCATGCAGGGGAAGGCTGGCACTATTGGTTATAGAGAGCTGAGCCCCCAGCTGGTCACCTAGCAGCAGTAATACTGTATAACCTTCTCTGTTGACATGCTGATCGGGATGTGATCCAGGTGATGCTCCCAGTCAGATCTAATAAACACAGTATTTATTAGCATCAAGAGTGCAACCACATATATACAATCAACTGTATGTTCAGCAGCCATGTGGGCTCTATCTCTGTAAATTGTGGGCTTTGATCAATAAAATCACTGATATTTAACACTAGGATTTGACTAGGAGCATCACCTGGATTGCATCACGATCAGCTTGTCAGAGAAGGCTCCACTGCTGCTAAGCAACCTGCAGGGAGCTCAACTATCTACAACCAATAGAGATGGGCACGGGTGTGTATGAAATCCCACATGCCCGATCCCGCCAGGAAGCCGACACTCCACAATGCTAATCACAGGCAGTAAGACATTTCCTGATCTGTGCAGCTGCGGACTGGGAAATGTCTCACTGCCTGTGATTAGCGCTGTGCAGTGTGGGCTTCCTGGCAGGCTCTGGCATGTGGGATTTTAAACATGCCCAGCCCATCTCTAACAACAAATTGTGCTGGTCCTCCTGTACATCAGCCCCATAAAGTAACCAGCACTGGGTTCCAATGTGCTGCCACCGCTGCCATGAACACGGAGACCAGCGATGTGCTGGTTATTCCAGCACTGGTCCACACTGGGAGGATTCCCCCATCCACCTATAGTGTGTAGATGGGGGAATTGGATCTTTTTTTTTTTTTTCATTCAACCTAATAGTTGAATGAAAAAAAGTGATGAATGTATGGGCTGCCTAAGAGCTAAGACCAGCCATAGACAGTTTAAATCTCAGCTGGTTCAGCAGGAACTGGCTGAGATTTGAACCATTAATGAGCAGATTCTCTTATTATTATCACTAGTGGTTGCTATAGCCACTAGTGATAATCACTGTGTCACGTACCTGATAGGAGACTGAGATGACGAGGTCGGCCTCTCTTGTATCTCCAGCCCTGGTACCGCTGGAGATGGAACAGAGGATACCAAGGGACAGGAGGAACACGAGTGCCTGCAGGTGAAGGTTCAGACAGCCGTGGCGGGTCATGCGGAAGCCGGGTCAGGCAGCAGGCGGGCAGCGAGGTACCAAGCAGCAGGCGGTAGAAGTGTCAAATGGGTAGCCAAGATCGGAAACCGGAAGTCAGACGATAACAGAGTTCAGGATCAGGGTCAGGGCAAGCCGGGTTCAGCAACAGGAAGTAGGCAGGATGACAGCAGGAATTCCGGGTGTCAGGGTACTAGCTGAAGACCAGTCAGCAATGGGTCCGGGTCAGAGCACTTCCTTAAATAGGCAGTGAGTGCCAATTGGCGCTAGGGGTGTGCACGGCTTCCGGCGCACACGCGTGCGCGCATTGGCGCGTGTGCACGCATTGGCGTGCCCGTGTGTGCGCGCGCATGTGCATTGGTGCGCCTAAGCATTTCAGGACGCCCGTGTGCGCGCGCATGCGCATTGGTGCGCCCAGGACAGAAGGTTACAGTTCTCTTACATTGCCCCCCCCCCCCCCTTACGGGCAGCCTCCGGATGCCCACCAGGGACCTTTTCTCAGGATGAAGGCGAAGATAGTCCTGAACTAACTGTGGAGCATATACGTTGGAAGAAGGTTCCCATGAGTTATCTTGGGGACCATAGCCCTTCCATTTGATTAAAAACTGGGTTTGACCCCTTCTCTTCCTGCAATCAAGAACAGTTTCGACCACAAATTCCTCGTTTCCTTCAACAAGCACAGGGGCAGGTGCTTCAGGTTCACGATCAGGGAAGGGGTTAGCAATGGATTGTTTCAAGAGGGAGACGTGAAACACTGGGTGAATCCTCAAACTCCCAGGTAAGCAAAGCTCAAATGCCACAGCATTAATCTTCTTCTTAACAGGAAATGGGCCAATGTACCTGGGTCCTAATTTCTTAGAGGGGCAAGCCAACTTTAGGTTTACAGTGGAAAGCCACACTTTGTCCCCTGGTTGCAGGTCAAGGTTACCTCTTCTCCTCTTTTCGAAGAACCTTTTGTTACTTTCTTGGGCTTTAGTGATGGTTTCCTGCAAGAGTTAGTTGTTGGACCTCCAGAAGTCCAGACGATCCTGTACTGCTGGGACTGAGGATTCCTGGGGAACATCAGACAAAAAGGATGGGTGGAACCCATAATTAACAAAAAAGGGGGTTTGTTTGGTTGCAGAATGTAAGGAGTTATTATATGCAAACTCCGCTAACGGAAAGAGAGAGACCCAGTCATCTTGCGCAAATGAGGAAAAACAACGCAGATACTGTTCTAATGTCTGGTTTGTCCTCTCCGTTTTCCCATTAGTCTGAGGGTGATAGGCAGATGACAAACAGTGTTTAATGCCCAGAGCTTCACATAGGGATTTCCAAAATCGGGATGTAAATTGCACCCCACGGTCAGAGGTGATATTAGCGGGGATGCCATGTAGGCGTACAACTTCTTTTATAAAGGAAGAGGCAGTTTCCGCTGCAGAAGGGGTACCTTTTAGGGGCACAAAGTGGGCCATCTTAGAGAGCCGATCCACAATTACAAAAATGGTAGTAAACTCTTCGGAAGGGGGTAACTCGACAATGAAGTCCATAGAGATCATAGACCACAATTTGTCATTGACAGGGAGGGGTTCCAATAGACCTCAATTCTTAGCCCTATCATATTTATTCCGAAGACACGTTGTGCAAGATTTAACATAGTCCCTGCAGTTCTGCAACAAGTGGGGCCACCAGAAGGAGCGAAGGACCAGATTTGAGGTCTTATAGGCCCCAAAATGCCCTGCCAAGGGATGGTCATGGCACATGTAAAGAACTGCAGTTCGTAGATGCTCAGGAACAAAAATTTGCTCACCGTGGTAGTAGAGTCCTTCCTGAGATTGGAGGTGGAGTTCCAGAGGAGGAGGATGGTTTTGGACTGCTGACTTAATTTGTGAGATGAGATCACTCTGTAACAAAAGAAAATTTTTAGCAGGTAAAATGGTATCAGGTTCAGGAGGAGTCTCAGTGTCTTGGAACATACGGGAAAGAGCATCTGGCTTCCCGTTCTTAGACCCTGGGCCGTATGTAATATGGAAGCAAAATCTTGCAAAAAAGAGGACCCATCTAGCCTGGCGGGGTCTTAGTCTCTTGGCTGTTCTTAAATATTCAAGATTCTTGTGATCGTTGAACACAAGAATAGGATGGGCCGCTCCTTCGAGAAGATAGCGCCATTCTTCCAGGGCCGACTTAATAGCGAGTAATTCCAGATCGCCAATGTCGTAGTTCCTTTCTGAGGTACTTCATTTCCTGGAGAAAAAGGCAACAGGGTGAAGTAGGGACTTTGTCCCCTGTTGCTGCGACAATATGGCTCCCACAGCAATTTCGGAGGCATCAACCTCAAGAACATAGGGCAAAGCAGGATCAGGGTGTTTCAGGATGGGTGCTGAAGTAAAAAGACCCTTCAACTTTTCAAAGGCAACTTGAGCTTCTAAAGTCCATGTAAAGGTTGTACGTGATCTGGTTAATTGCGTAATAGGAGATATAATACCAGAAAAGTTCTTGATAAGTTTCCTGTAAAAGTTAGAGAATCCCACAAACCGCTGTACAGACTTTTTATCGGTTGGGGCTGGCCATTCAAGTACTGCAGAAACATTTTCTGGGTCCATAGCAATCCCATCTGCGGAGATAACAAGACCCAGGAACTGAATAGTGGACTTCTCGAACTCACACTTTTCTGCTTTGGCATAAAGATGGTGTTTCCTTAGTCTGTCTAGTACCTTTTTAACATGGACCCGATGAGACTCAAGGGAAGTGGAGAACACTAGTATGTCGTCTAAGTAAACGATGGTAAACACATCAAGAAAGTCCCGGAACACATCGTTCACAAAGTGCTGGAAGGTGGCTGGCGCGTTACAAAGCCCAAAGGGCATCACCAGGTACTCAAAATGCCCAAAACGAGACCTAAAGGCCATCTTCCACTCATCCCCCTCTCTGATTCTGATCAGGTTATACGCCCCTCTTAGATCCAGCTTGGAAAAAAAACGTGCTTCACACAGTCTCTGAAACAGCTCAGGGATGAGGGGCAGAGGATATCGATTTTTAATGGTAACTTTATTCAAGTCCGATAGTCGATACAAGGCCGGAGTGTGTGATCTTTCAACAAAAAAATCCCTGCTCCGGCAGGGGAAGAGGAAGGCCGGATTAATCCCTTGTCAAGGTTCTCGTTGATGTACTTCTGCAATTCCCCAAGTTCAAGTTCAGAAAGGGGAAAAATCCTACCAAAAGGGATCTCAGCGCCAGGCAACAGTTCGATAGGGCAGTCGTATGGTCTGTGAGGAGGGAGAGTGTCGGCACTCTTTTTATTGAAAACGTCCATATATTTATGATGGACGGAAGGCACAAGTTTAGCAGTCTCAGGATCCACACTGATACAGAGTGGGAGTAGGAGGGAAGCAGTGTGTCTTGCAATAGTCAGAGGAGAAAGACACCTCTCCGGAGGACCAATTAATGAGAGGGTTGTGTGCCCTCAGCCTGGGTTGCCCTAGAATAACTGGGAACAGAGGGGATGTGATGACATCCAGACGTAGGAATTCCCGATGCCCGGAAACTGTGGAACAGGGAATAGGTGCAGTCTCTAGAGTGACGGGTCCTGATTTAATACCTGAACCATCCGCTAGGTTTTAAAAAGCAAGGAAGTTTGGGACTTTGAATGAGGATTCGGACAAGGTGGGATATTGTAAAGGAAAAACTAGTTTAATGGCATGAAACGGTGAGTGGTGGCTCACTAGAACCATGGAGCTGTACATGGACCAACATAGCTAAGATGAATATTTAAAGGTACATATTGATGTCAACTTGGAAAATGCATGACATATGGCTTAACATATGAAACATGGGCATCAAGGGCATACAATACTAACAACAAATGATACAACATAGTGTGAAGAACAGTGGACAGCTTCCCATGAGTACATAATATGAGCACACACATTTCCTTAAAGTGGCACAGTGCAGTTAAAAACATGAGGTAGACAATTGTAGTTCATTATTGCTGGTGAGTCAGATATGGAATGGGTTTGCATCTATAGATTGCCCGACGCGTTTCGTGCTGATAGCACTCATCAGGGGCTGATGCTTCCAAATCTGGAAGATGAGATTATATATTAGTCTACAATAACACTAAACATGGGGTGAAAAAACATACATGCCAATCCTACACTTACATACCAGAAAATATGTTGTGTGTAGTGGGAGTGAATAAGTGCTGAACCACTGCCAACTAGGGGTGTCAGTCCCGGGAGCTGAGGTGAGTATGCCAAAGGCAGCTGAGAGCATAGGGTTAAGATGTGGCCAGGGCAGAAGGTAAATTGAGCCAGATTGGTGGTTACTTGGGAGGAATGCCCAGGATGCTGCCTAGAAGATAATAATAATTATAAAATAAAGTAAAATAATATCTGAGCAAAATGCACAAGCTAGATTGAAGTCTAATGGCAAAAAAATGGCAAGAAATACGGCAAAAAATAATAATACCTGGGTGTTAAGTGGCCAAGAAGAGGGGTCCATAGGTGGTATAGCAAGGTCCCGTCGAACTGGAAAGGACTGTGTGTGGACAGCCTTTGTTATACATCCCTATATCCCTGTGCACAGCTGTGTAATGGCGCACACCAACGCCACGCAGGCCGTGCGTGAGCCAGGAGGGGCTCCGATTGGGGAGGAAGAAGTAACTCCGCCCACGAAGGAGACTGATCCCCATGGGCTGCAGGCGGCTGGAATGGATGGTATCGCGACCGGCGTCATGACGTCACAAGTGGCGTCTGGCGCGGGTCCCGTGGGCGTGGCGTCGATGCACTGTGAGCACCGCCCGATGCACCATGGATCCACCCCACCTGTACAGCGGGGGGAGGGGCAAAGGGAGGACGTGCAGATCGGTTCAGCACTTATTCACTCCCACTACACACAACATATTTTCTGGTATGTAAGTGTAGGATTGGCATGTATGTTTTTTCACCCCATGTTTAGTGTTATTGTAGACTAATATATAATCTCATCTTCCAGATTTGGAAGCATCAGCCCCTGATGAGTGCTATCAGCACGAAACGCGTCGGGCAATCTATAGATGCAAACCCATTCCATATCTGACTCACCAGCAATAATGAACTACAATTGTCTACCTCATGTTTTTAACTGCACTGTGCCACTTTAAGGAAATGTGTGTGCTCATATTATGTACTCATGGGAAGCTGTCCACTGTTCTTCACACTATGTTGTATCATTTGTTGTTAGTATTGTATGCCCTTGATGCCCATGTTTCATATGTTAAGCCATATGTCATGCATTTTCCAAGTTGACATCAATATGTACCTCTAAATATTCATCTTAGCTATGTTGGTCCATGTACAGCTCCATGGTTCTAGTGAGCCACCACTCACCGTTTCATGCCATTAAACTAGTTTTTCCTTTACAATATCCCACCTTGTCCGAATCCTCATTCAAAGTCCCAAACTTCCTTGCTTTTTAAAATGTATTAGGGATGGAAGCGCAAACAGTTGCTTCATTTAAAGTCCCACCTATGCAAACGCATAGTCCCCCCCACTTTGTTGTATTCAAATAGGGATGGAGGGTCCTGACTTAGGTAGCAGTGTTCCCCTGCCACCTATGTGGGTATTTTAGTTCCCCCTCTGTGGCCATGGACCACTATGGGGGACTTGTTCTCAATTGAGACTTGGTTTTCCTGTCCTTGAGATAATGGCACAAATGCGGTTTTCTCATTCCAATGGGGTTTGTTTATTGTGTTGGTCATCCACTGCCTTTTTCTGTTGTCAATTACCCGGTAGCTGCGATGCGCTCTGCACGTCCTCCCTTTGCCCCTCCCCCCGCTGTACAGGTGGGGTGGATCCATGGTGCATCGGGCGGTGCTCACAGTGCATCGACGCCACGCCCACGGGACCCGCGCCAGACGCCACTTGTGACGTCATGACGCCGGTCGCGATACCATCCATTCCAGCCGCCTGCAGCCCATGGGGATCAGTCTCCTTCGTGGGCGGAGTTACTTCTTCCTCCCCAATCGGAGCCCCTCCTGGCTCACGCACGGCCTGCGTGGCGTTGGTGTGCGCCATTACACAGCTGTGCACAGGGATATAGGGATGTATAACAAAGGCTGTCCACACACAGTCCTTTCCAGTTCGACGGGACCTTGCTATACCACCTATGGACCCCTCTTCTTGGCCACTTAACACCCAGGTATTATTATTTTTTGCCGTATTTCTTGCCATTTTTTTGCCATTAGACTTCAATCTAGCTTGTGCATTTTGCTCAGATATTATTTTACTTTATTTTATAATTATTATTATCTTCTAGGCAGCATCCTGGGCATTCCTCCCAAGTAACCACCAATCTGGCTCAATTTACCTTCTGCCCTGGCCACATCTTAACCCTATGCTCTCAGCTGCCTTTGGCATACTCACCTCAGCTCCCGGGACTGACACCCCTAGTTGGCAGTGGTTCAGCACTTATTCACTCCCACTACACACAACATATTTTCTGGTATGTAAGTGTAGGATTGGCATGTATGTTTTTTCACCCCATGTTTAGTGTTATTGTAGACTAATATATAATCTCATCTTCCAGATTTGGAAGCATCAGCCCCTGATGAGTGCTATCAGCACGAAACGCGTCGGGCAATCTATAGATGCAAACCCATTCCATATCTGACTCACCAGCAATAATGAACTACAATTGTCTACCTCATGTTTTTAACTGCACTGTGCCACTTTAAGGAAATGTGTGTGCTCATATTATGTACTCATGGGAAGCTGTCCACTGTTCTTCACACTATGTTGTATCATTTGTTGTTAGTATTGTATGCCCTTGATGCCCATGTTTCATATGTTAAGCCATATGTCATGCATTTTCCAAGTTGACATCAATATGTACCTCTAAATATTCATCTTAGCTATGTTGGTCCATGTACAGCTCCATGGTTCTAGTGAGCCACCACTCACCGTTTCATGCCATTAAACTAGTTTTTCCTTTACAATATCCCACCTTGTCCGAATCCTCATTCAAAGTCCCAAACTTCCTTGCTTTTTAAAATGTATTAGGGATGGAAGCGCAAACAGTTGCTTCATTTAAAGTCCCACCTATGCAAACGCATAGTCCCCCCCACTTTGTTGTATTCAAATAGGGATGGAGGGTCCTGACTTAGGTAGCAGTGTTCCCCTGCCACCTATGTGGGTATTTTAGTTCCCCCTCTGTGGCCATGGACCACTATGGGGGACTTGTTCTCAATTGAGACTTGGTTTTCCTGTCCTTGAGATAATGGCACAAATGCGGTTTTCTCATTCCAATGGGGTTTGTTTATTGTGTTGGTCATCCACTGCCTTTTTCTGTTGTCAATTACCCGGTAGCTGCGATGCGCTCTGCACGTCCTCCCTTTGCCCCTCCCCCCGCTGTACAGGTGGGGTGGATCCATGGTGCATCGGGCGGTGCTCACAGTGCATCGACGCCACGCCCACGGGACCCGCGCCAGACGCCACTTGTGACGTCATGACGCCGGTCGCGATACCATCCATTCCAGCCGCCTGCAGCCCATGGGGATCAGTCTCCTTCGTGGGCGGAGTTACTTCTTCCTCCCCAATCGGAGCCCCTCCTGGCTCACGCACGGCCTGCGTGGCGTTGGTGTGCGCCATTACACAGCTGTGCACAGGGATATAGGGATGTATAACAAAGGCTGTCCACACACAGTCCTTTCCAGTTCGAGGGGACCTTGCTATACCACCTATGGACCCCTCTTCTTGGCCACTTAACACCCAGGTATTATTATTTTTTGCCGTATTTCTTGCCATTTTTTTGCCATTAGACTTCAATCTAGCTTGTGCATTTTGCTCAGATATTATTTTACTTTATTTTATAATTATTATTATCTTCTAGGCAGCATCCTGGGCATTCCTCCCAAGTAACCACCAATCTGGCTCAATTTACCTTCTGCCCTGGCCACATCTTAACCCTATGCTCTCAGCTGCCTTTGGCATACTCACCTCAGCTCCCGGGACTGACACCCCTAGTTGGCAGTGGTTCAGCACTTATTCACTCCCACTACACACAACATATTTTCTGGTATGTAAGTGTAGGATTGGCATGTATGTTTTTTCACCCCATGTTTAGTGTTATTGTAGACTAATATATAATCTCATCTTCCAGATTTGGAAGCATCAGCCCCTGATGAGTGCTATCAGCACGAAACGCGTCGGGCAATCTATAGATGCAAACCCATTCCATATCTGACTCACCAGCAATAATGAACTACAATTGTCTACCTCATGTTTTTAACTGCACTGTGCCACTTTAAGGAAATGTGTGTGCTCATATTATGTACTCATGGGAAGCTGTCCACTGTTCTTCACACTATGTTGTATCATTTGTTGTTAGTATTGTATGCCCTTGATGCCCATGTTTCATATGTTAAGCCATATGTCATGCATTTTCCAAGTTGACATCAATATGTACCTTTAAATATTCATCTTAGCTATGTTGGTCCATGTACAGCTCCATGGTTCTAGTGAGCCACCACTCACCGTTTCATGCCATTAAACTAGTTTTTCCTTTACAATATCCCACCTTGTCCGAATCCTCATTCAAAGTCCCAAACTTCCTTGCTTTTTAAAATGTATTAGGGATGGAAGCGCAAACAGTTGCTTCATTTAAAGTCCCACCTATGCAAACGCATAGTCCCCCCCACTTTGTTGTATTCAAATAGGGATGGAGGGTCCTGACTTAGGTAGCAGTGTTCCCCTGCCACCTATGTGGGTATTTTAGTTCCCCCTCTGTGGCCATGGACCACTATGGGGGACTTGTTCTCAATTGAGACTTGGTTTTCCTGTCCTTGAGATAATGGCACAAATGCGGTTTTCTCATTCCAATGGGATTTGTTTATTGTGTTGGTCATCCACTGCCTTTTTCTGTTGTCAATTACCCGGTAGCTGCGATGCGCTCTGCACGTCCTCCCTTTGCCCCTCCCCCCGCTGTACAGGTGGGGTGGATCCATGGTGCATCGGGCGGTGCTCACAGTGCATCGACGCCACGCCCACGGGACCCGCGCCAGACGCCACTTGTGACGTCATGACGCCGGTCGCGATACCATCCATTCCAGCCGCCTGCAGCCCATGGGGATCAGTCTCCTTCGTGGGCGGAGTTACTTCTTCCTCCCCAATCGGAGCCCCTCCTGGCTCACGCACGGCCTGCGTGGCGTTGGTGTGCGCCATTACACAGCTGTGCACAGGGATATAGGGATGTATAACAAAGGCTGTCCACACACAGTCCTTTCCAGTTCGACGGGACCTTGCTATACCACCTATGGACCCCTCTTCTTGGCCACTTAACACCCAGGTATTATTATTTTTTGCCGTATTTCTTGCCATTTTTTTGCCATTAGACTTCAATCTAGCTTGTGCATTTTGCTCAGATATTATTTTACTTTATTTTATAATTATTATTATCTTCTAGGCAGCATCCTGGGCATTCCTCCCAAGTAACCACCAATCTGGCTCAATTTACCTTCTGCCCTGGCCACATCTTAACCCTATGCTCTCAGCTGCCTTTGGCATACTCACCTCAGCTCCCGGGACTGACACCCCTAGTTGGCAGTGGTTCAGCACTTATTCACTCCCACTACACACAACATATTTTCTGGTATGTAAGTGTAGGATTGGCATGTATGTTTTTTCACCCCATGTTTAGTGTTATTGTAGACTAATATATAATCTCATCTTCCAGATTTGGAAGCATCAGCCCCTGATGAGTGCTATCAGCACGAAACGCGTCGGGCAATCTATAGATGCAAACCCATTCCATATCTGACTCACCAGCAATAATGAACTACAATTGTCTCCCTCATGTTTTTAACTGCACTGTGCCACTTTAAGGAAATGTGTGTGCTCATATTATGTACTCATGGGAAGCTGTCCACTGTTCTTCACACTATGTTGTATCATTTGTTGTTAGTATTGTATGCCCTTGATGCCCATGTTTCATATGTTAAGCCATATGTCATGCATTTTCCAAGTTGACATCAATATGTACCTTTAAATATTCATCTTAGCTATGTTGGTCCATGTACAGCTCCATGGTTCTAGTGAGCCACCACTCACCGTTTCATGCCATTAAACTAGTTTTTCCTTTACAATATCCCACCTTGTCCGAATCCTCATTCAAAGTCCCAAACTTCCTTGCTTTTTAAAATGTATTAGGGATGGAAGCGCAAACAGTTGCTTCATTTAAAGTCCCACCTATGCAAACGCATAGTCCCCCCCACTTTGTTCCATCCGCTAGGTGGACTAAAAAGCTGTTTTTCTTGGCGCACAGGGGCAGTTCATGCATGGTTGCGAAGGAAGAGTCTACAAAACAGCTACAAGCCCCAGAATCCACAATGGCGGAAACAGTGAGGATCTTTCCTGAAAACTGGAGAGAAATGGGCAGTGCGGTGTGGTTCTGGCCCAGGGCTGGAGAGACGACCGTCTGGGATGGAGGAGAGGGTCTCCTACGGTGTCTTCGGGGACAAGACCAAAGAAAATGGCTTCCGTCGCCACAGTAGAGGCAAAGTCTATTATGATAACGACGAGACCGTTCCTGTTGAGACAGAGGAGATCGCGGAAAACTGGCATGCAAAACTTTCTTGGTGTCTTCCGGCAAAACTGTGGAGGAGGAAGGCAAAGGAGGCTCAGAGTGAACAGGCAACAAGTGGGAATTCATGGCTTTTTCAGACTGTCTTTCTCGCAGGCGGCGATCAATCTGTATAGCAAGAAGAATCAAATCATTTAGGGAAGCGGGTATGTCCACCCTGGCTTGCTCATCCTTGATAGCTTCAGACAAGCCGAGACGAAAATGAAAACATAAGGCAGAGTTGTCCCATTGGGTATCAGCGCTCCATAAGCGAAAGTTTGATAGCTTCAGCTGTCTGACGCCGAAAAGGGTCAGCAAATAGTTGAGTCATGGCGGAAAAGAAGGAGTTCACGGAAGCCAAGACAGGATCACGTTGCTCTCGAAGCCAGTGGACCCAAACCTGGGGTTCGTCCAGCAATAAGGAAATAAGGAATCCCACTTTAACTTCTTCCGTGGAGAAGGTACGGGGTAGCAGAGAGAAGTAAAGTTCACATGCGTTTTGAAAAGTCCTGAATTTTTTACGATCTCCAGAGAAACGTTCGGGTAGGGGTACTCTTGGCTCAGGAAAGCAGGAAGGTTCAGCATGGTTACAAGTCCTCTGAGATGGGAACAATGCTGGGTGCAGGCTGCAGTTGGTCGTAAAGCTGAACAAAATCCATATGTAACCCTTGCACCGTATGAGAGAGTGCGGTAACAGTCTGGCAGAGGGTTTGTAGCAGAGAGGCCTCCCTTTCAGACTCCATCATGGGCTGACTGGTACTGTCACGTACCTGATGGGAGACTGAGATGACGAGGTCGGCCTCTCTTGTATCTCCAGCCCTGGTACCGCTGGAGATGGAACAGAGGATATGAAGGGACAGGAGGAACACGAGTGCCTGCAGGTGAAGGTTCAGGCAGCCGTGGCGGGGCATGCGGAAGCCGGGTCAGGCAGCAGGTGGGCAGCGAGGTACCAAGCAGCAGGCGGTAGAAGTGTCAAATGGGTAGCCAAGATCGGAAACCGGAAGTCAGGCGATAACAGAGTTCAGGATCAGGGTCAGGGCAAGCTGGGTTCAGCAACAGGAAGTAGGCAGGATGACAGCAGGAATTCCGGGTGTCAGGGTACTAGCTGAAGACCAGTCAGCAATGGGTCCGGGTCAGAGCACTTCCTTAAATAGGCAGTGAGTGGCAATTGGCGCTAGGGGCGTGCACGGCGTCCGTCGTGCCCGCGTGTGCACGCATTGTCGTGCCCGTGTGTGCGCGCGCATACGCATTGGTGCGCCTAAGCATTTCAGGACGCCCGTGTGCATGGGCATGCGCATTGGTGCGCCCAGGACAGAAGGTTACAGTTCTCTTACACACTGTTTGTCAGGAGAATATGATTGCTGGGCAGGAGGGATATTCCCCTGTCACCACTGTCTGTGTTGATGGGGGAATCATGTACGTTTATTTCCTGCAATCTGTGAACTGAAAGTGAAAGTAAATTGTCAATGTCTTGAAAGAACAGGAGAGGGGGAGGGAGACAGATGGGGGAGAGAAGGGATGGAGATAATGCAGTTCAGTAATTACAGTGTACTGCAGTCTGCAGTGCACACACTTACCCACGGTCCAGGCTAGAATCTCAAGCATCATTCACACACAGCCAGGAATGCTGCTAATTTTCATATTTCCCGCCCATACATCCCCTCTCTTCAGATACATCACATTGGGATAGTGTGGGCGGGACTGAAAGGAGGAGGAGGAGGAGCTGTATTCCTCCCTGCTCGTATGTGAGGAGAGTGAGGGGGGAGGTGGCTGGACTCGCTGGGCTGTAAAAGAGTGTCATAGACTGACACTCGGCTCAGCTTGCAGTCACCACTCTCAGAATTTACAGGCTGGTTGTCCTGTCCTAAGGATGGGAAATCAGTCTGTTTTTTCAGTAACTGAGATGAAGGCTTGGGCCCCCCCCTACAGTGCTCATGGAGTCCTTTCTGCAACTCGCTCTTCTCCGTGCCAATGAGGATGCAGGGGAAGGAGCAGATTAGGCGGCTGTGGTTGTGTGAGCGCTCGCATTATGGAGTGTCAGCGAGCAGAGGGAGGGGAAGGAATGCCCCGCAGAGCTGACTGGGGACGCTCTCCCTCTCAGGAGAGACTGTTACTCCAGCGGCAGCGAGCAAAATACAAAAAATGCAAAAAACATATTTTTTTTTGAGGGGGGGGGGGGGCACATCGTGGGGCACAGCATAATGTTGGTCGCCATTGATGATCAATGCTAATGAAGCGTGACCCCATGCAAATGATGGGCCGGGCACCAGACAAGTACTTAAAACGAACTGCGGCATGTGTTCCCTGGTCCATACCTTTGCATGTGTTGCGCCTCATCTATGGGGAATAACTTTACGCCAGACGTAAAACTTACGCAAACCGCGTATATCATGCGCAAGTACGTTTGTGAATCGCTGTATTTCCCTCATTTGCATATGTGAATGCCTAATCAATGGGAGAAGCAACATACTTCCAGACCATATTTGCGCCCACGCCACGCCAGCGTAAGTAAGATACGTCGGGGTAGGATGGCCTATTTTTAGGCGTATCTTGGTTTGTGACTCTGGCGCACACATACGCCGGGCGCATATTTACGCTACGCCGGAAAAAGGTGAGTTACATCGGCGAAAGTGCTTTGTGAATCCGGGCCTATATATATTTTTTAACAGACACCCTAGGGAATAAAGTGTCGGTCATTGTATAATGTGAAAAATGATGTTACGCTGAGTAAATAGATACCTAACTTGTCACACTTTAAAATTGCGCACACACATGGAAGTATACAGTATATATACTGTAAAGAAGCTGGTAGAAGTGCTTTGGAATGCAATAAAAACACATTTTCCATTTCAGATCTATTTATTATCACGGATTCCCTTTACCTTATTTCACATCACCCATATGCAGGTCATGTTTCTATTATTTTTTATTATACTGTACATAGATTGGGTCCAATTATTTTTACTGAACTGTATTTTACCGGGACCTACATGCTCTTGGCTGAGCCTACAAAGAAGAGGTGCAATAAAAGCCAAGAACTGATAATCTAACTTGTGCCAAGTACCCAACATATGGTAACCAAACATATATCACATGAACTAGTGTGGTCTCTAGAGGCGTTGAAAATAGTTTACATGATTTATTTTGTTTTTGTTACTTATATACATGGGTTTTGTTACCATAGAGAGTATTTTTAGTCCTCCAACGGCCTAATGAGAAAATGATTTCAAGAATTTCTGGTAGAGATTCTTCTGTGAGAACCAGTCACCCTTACTTCAAAGCAGAAGAGCCCAGATAGGGGGACAGCAGGCCAGCAGACCTCTTTTGGTCATGACCCTTTAAGCGGCTTCTATCGGACCGGCTGCTATACACACGGGCCGAATGCCGGACAGTTTCTATTGAACCTGCTCATGCTTCCCAACATTAGGCCCGTGTGTACTAGGCTTTAGTCTTGACATAAGGCATTGTGTTGTTCAATGAGCTGTACTGATTAACGACTTGAAGACCAGGTCTATTCTGACACTTCTCTAATACATGTAAAAATGTTGTATTTTTTTATTTTTTTGCTAGAAAATTACTTAGAACCCCAAACATTATATACAGTATCTCACACCCCTCACATTTTTGTAAATATTTTATTATATCTTTTCATGTGACAACACTGAAGAAATGACACTTTGCTACAATGTAAAGTAGTGAGTGTACAGCTTGTATAACAGTGTAAATTTGCTGTCCCTCAAAAATAACTCTACAAACAGCCATTAATGTCTAAACTGCTGACAGCAAAAGTGAGTACACCCCTAGGTGAAAATTTCAAAATTGGGCCCAATTAGCCATTTTCCCTCCCCGGTGTAATGTGACTCGTTAGTGTTACAAGGTCTAAGGTGTGAATGGGGAGCAGGTGGGTTAAATTTGGTATTTTCGCTCTCACTCTCTCATACTGATCATTGGAAGTTCAACAAGGCACCTCATGACAAAGAACTCTCTGAGGATCTGAAAAAAACAATTGTTGCTCTACATAAAGATGGCCTAAGCTATAGGAAGCCAAAACCGAGCTGCAGCACGGTGGCCAAAGCCATACAGTGGTTTAACAGGACAGGTTTCACCCAGAACAGGCCTCACGATGGTCGAAAAAAGAAGTTGAGTGCACGTGCTCAGCATCATATCCAGAGGTTGTCTTTGGGAAATAGACATATGAGTGCTGACAGCATTGCTGCAGAGGTTGAAGGGGTGGAGGGTCAGCCTGTCAGTTCTCAGACCAAACGCTGCACACTGCATCAAATTGGTCTGCATGACTATCGTCCCAGAAGGAAGCCTCTTCCAAAGATGATGCACAAGAAAGCCTGCAAACAGTTTGCTGAAGACAAGCAGACTAAGGACATGGATTACTGGAACCATGTCCTGTGGTCTGATGAGACCAAGATAAATGTATTTGGTTTAGATGGTATCAAGCGTGTGTGGTAGCAACCAGATGAGGAGTACAAAGACAAGTGCGTCTTGCCTACAGTCAAGCATGGTGGTGGGAGTGTCATGGCCAGGGACTGCATGAGTGCTGCCAGCACTGGGGAGCTACATTTCATAGAGGGAACCATGAATGTCAACATGTACTGTGACATACTGAAGCAGAGCATGATCCTCCTCCCTTCAGAGACTGGGCCACAGGGCAGTAAGCCAACATGATAACAAACCCTAAAACACCTCCAAGATGACCACTGCCTTGCTAAAGAAGCTGAGGGTGAAGGTGATGGACTGGCTAAGCATGTCTCCAGACCTAAACCCTATTGAGCATCTGTGGGGGATCCTCAAACGGAAGGTGGAGGAGCGCAAGGTCTCTAAGGCTGCGTACACACGATCAGACATGTCTGATGAAACTTGTCCAATGGACCGTTTTCATCTGACCAGGCTGAAGTGGTCTGTCGGTCTGATGTGCGTACACACCATCGGACCAAAATCCCCTCTGACCAGAACTCGGTGATGTAGAACACAACGACGTGATGAATAAACAAAGTTAATGCTTCCAAGCATGCGTCGACTTGATTCTGAGCATGCGCAGGTTTTTGGCCCGATGATTTTGTGTACTAACCATCGAACCTGTCCGATGGACAGGTTTCCAGCAGACATGTTTTCAAGCATGTTTTGAAACTTTGTTCCCTGGAAAACGGTCTGATAGGTCGTACACACACGTTCGAACATGTCCGCTGAAACTGGTCTGCAGACCAGTTTCAGCGGACATCCACCAGCTCCACGATGTCATCACGGAGGAGTGGAAGAGGACTCCAGTGGCAATCTGTGAAACTCTGGTGAACTCCATGCCTAAGAGGGTTAAGCCAGTGCTGGAAAATAATGGTGGCCACCCAAAATATTCACACTTTGGTTCCAATTTGGACATTTTCACTTAGGGGTGTGCTCACTTTTATTGCTAGCGGTTTAGACATTAATGGCTGTGTGTTAAGTTATTTTGAGGGGACAATAAATTTACACTGTTATACAAGCTGTACACTCACTACTTTACATTTTGGCAAAGTGTAATTTCTTCAACGTTGTCACGTATAAAGATATATTAAAATATTTGCAAAAATGTGAGGGGTGTACTCACTTTTCTGAGATACTCTATGTAAATATTTGCTGCATTTAGATTAATATTATTATAGACCTGTTAATAACTCCTTCTTTCCATAATGTTTGAATAGTTTAATGTCTCATAGGGGGCCAAAGAATTCAAGTGGGGGGAGAATGTAGCCAGGAGCTGGCTACTATGCCTGCAATTCAGGGACAGTGTACACTGTTATTAATGTGGAGATGTCTCCCTATAGTGTTGGCTTGGACTCCATGTGTCATTTCTTTTGAGACAAAACCCAGAGCAGAGCAAAGCATCATGGGATGTGTAGTTCAGAAAACTGGGGCTTCAATTCCAGCAGGACTGGTCTAAACTACCACTACCAGATTGCAATAGGAGAGGAGAACAGAATGCTGGGAGAGGATGTAAAAGGGCTGGTTTAGGCCTACATTTCTCTCTTGGGATGCCAGCTTGGATCTGACAGCAGGAGTGCTGTGTCAGTGTAAGCTGCTGCCATGTTGAGGCCTGCACAGCGGGGAGTCGCACAGCTGCATTCAGAGGGATCTCTGCAGACAGCATCGCTTCTCACCTACAGTAGGGTGACCAGACATCCCCGGTTGCTGGGGACTGTCCCCGGATTGGATTTGAACAGGGGTTGGGGCAATTTCAAAGACAGTTCAGAATTAATAAAATAAATATAAATTACACAACCCTGCTCCGCCACTCCTACTAGCTTTGGGGGGGGGGGGGCGTCTATTCCCATTATCTGTGCCCCTTTCTGATGATCATGTGCTGGTCGAAGCGGAAGGTATATTTCTTCAGTTTCGAGTGCATGCCCATCCAGCTCAGCTCGTGTAGCGCTACCCCATTCAGGAGCCGCTGGTTAGATTGGGATCGGCGGATTAAGTTACCTCTGTGTGGTGTCTAGGGGTGGATGTAGTGAGTAGAGCAATAACAAATGTCCAACCTGTAGCTGAAGTTTTCTGAATGCTTTATTTTCCTGGTCCAACACGACCAACACATCAACTTGAGGTAGATAGGAGAAGGTTAATGAAAATAGAGTAACTTCGCAGAGTCAGGCTTGGATAGAGAAAGCAGTCCTGCCTTCTGTAATTAAATCAATCACGTCGCCACTCCAGCCGGATTGGATGCAGTGCACCTGTACAGGCCTCTCACACAGACCTGGCAACCAGTGTCACTGAAAAAGCTGAGAAGGAACAAGTCGCTGCCACGACTTGGCTCTAGAAGATTAGTAGAGGCCTCTGCCACAGGTCCGGTACTTAAGAGCAATAGAGCATATCCTCTCAATCCTGTCCTCCTGAGATGCGGAACCCCAGTAAGTCACTGAGGTTCCTCAGTCACTTCAGTGTTTCTGAGTCATGAGGGCCCTGAAGGTGGGTGCCGCACCTGGAACCAGGAACCCGCGAAGAACCCCCAAAAATGGCGTCTGCCACAGATATACCCCTCCCCAGCATGCCCCGCGAGGTAAACGCTCCTCCAATTGGCTGCTGGGGAAAAGTGGTTCTGCCTGAACCCCTCTGGCGCCACCTGCCGCCCAGAGATGGGATCACATCCCTGGAACGCAGAATGACCCACAGGACAATTCAGGGCTGACAGCTGCCAAACTTGAACAAATCAACCTGGGTGAGAGCAAGTAAGTCTCTCACCATACTAACTTTAGCGTAGCACCCTTTCTGAAAGTAAGGGGGTGCTACACTCGCATGTTTATCTGCCTTGGCTCAAGTCCCGGCCAGCCGCCTGCTTCCATGCTTATCTCCTTGCCTTCCCTGGCAGAGTGATCTTCCCCCCCCTCCCCACCCAGTAGTAGCCGGTGCCCGGAGAGTAAGACTTGACAGGCTGTAAGGTGGGTGGCGGCGGCGACAAGCAGAGAGTTGCTGATTGCTGCCATTACTAGTAAAAAAAAAATCTTCCCCGGATTTCATTTTAAAAATCTGGTCACCTTAAACTACAGCGGACCTGAGACTGTTCCAGATCCGCCAGCGACGCCTGCACTTCAGACCTGTGTAGGCCACAGCTTGGTGTGACAGGGTCAGAGGCCATTCCTAAAGCCAGGATTCAGAGGGAGTTCCTGAAAGTAATTTGGAGAGGAAAAACTGGGTGGGTATTAGCCACTTCAGAGTAATTAGGACCTTGTTGGAGACATGTGTCTATTATAGGTGAGCAGAAATTACAATGTTTTATACAAAAGTAACACATTTTATTTTAAATACATAAAAAATAAAAAATTGATAATAAAATCAATTATTTGCGCTGATACAGTACTGATGACAGAATTAATTAGATTGAGATAGTTGCTGGTTGCCAACATGTTTCACAAAAAGAAGCGTTGTCAGGGTGCCGCATCCATCTATTTCTTCATCTGGTTATATACAAAATAAAACAAAGCACAAAGCATGTTATTTGTATACATTCATATTACAGAGCATAATAGTATTTTACATTTACTAGTAATCTTCTTAGGGTTTTATGCTCACCTATTCTGTCAGATTTTTTATAAGAGCTGCATGGGGCGGTTAATGGACTCCAAGGAAAACGATCAGCCATAAAAGGACATACCCCTGACGGGAGCCAGACCCATCAGGTTACTGTGGAGCTGCTGGACCTTGTGAAAACTTAATGGGGTATGTGGTATTGCAGTATCTAAAAATAATTAATATAATTACAGGTATAGTTTATTGGTATTGAACAAATCCAATATCGGGTAGGGCAACATTTACCCCAACAACCCCAAACATACCTACTGATTATATAAAGATGGTGTTTCACACATGTGTTGCACCCAAAATAGAGTAGGTAATGACTGGAAGGGGCCTAGGACTGGTAGGGGATTGAGCCCAACGTGTAATGATATTCTAGAGGGTAAAAATATAAATAATAATGAATGTATTTATGTTGAAAAAAATTATATATCAACTAGGCAAGTGGGTACAGCTCCTTTACAAAAAGAAAGAAGTGGACCCCAAACATTGAACATTGCATTGCTATGAAAGATAGAGTATAAAATACCTCATAGCATAGATTAGATACTTTAAAGACTGGTCCAAAGATATTATATTGTAATAAGGACTTAAGAGTTCCAATGGACACACTATCTTATAGTCACACTGTGTTAGGGTTCCCCATTCAATTGTGCCACCGTCTGTTGTCTTCCTAGGACGCCAGGCGTACGCATCTGACATTCATTCGCGCGCGCTGACGTCTAAATAGTGAGGTCCACCCAGAAGTGAAGGGTCAAGCCTGACCCCTGACATCATTTCCGGCGGCTGTTCCTTTTGGCGCATGCGCAGACAGACTAACGCCGGTCTCACCGCGCATGCGCCGCTCTCCGTATTGTATATATACTGGCTTTGTATGTGGTAAGTATACAAAGTCAATAATAGTAGAATTAGGTGTTTATTACATTCTAACACATAGAATAACCACTAGATGGCAAAGGAGGTCACATTATACATGGCAGCAAGATGAGGGATTTGTGATGATTTTTAACCCCTTTTTAATAAGTTATGAAAGTAAAGTAAAATAAACCTTTGTTTTATCCTGTAATGATTACAGGAATGGTTTAAATGAAAGAGCTGTGTTGAGCCCTGATGCATAGGTGGCCCTTTGATTGAATATCAACCGCGCTTCTTGTTGAAGCACCTTTTTATCAAAATTTCCTCCACTTTCTTGTGGAGGAATAACTTCCAGTACAAAGAAAGAGACAAAGGCCGGATCATAGCTGTGTTGGAGTCCAATATGTTTGCATATAGGGGTGTATAGTAGCCCTGCCTCAAGGTAATATAGATGATCCTGTATGTGTCTGGCAAACGGTCTTTTTGTTTTCCCAATATAGAATGCGCCACACAGGCAAGTAGCCAGGTATACCACTCCTATTGTAGTACAATAAGCATAAGATTTAGATTTATGATAACCTCCTCTGGGTAGAGGGCATCCTGTTCCTTGCTTGACCCAGGGACATTGGTCACATTTCCCACATTTAAAGGTGCCTTTGCCTCCCGTCGAAGCTGCATTGGGGGGGGGGGGGGGGGGGGGGGGGGTTGAGATGGCTGTGAACTACTCTGTCTCTGATGGAGCGTGGTCTTCTATATACTATTTCAGGCTTTGCTGCAACATATTTAGAAACAATTGGATCTTCAGCAAAAAAGTGCCAATTGTTTGCTATAAGGTTGCGAAAAGTGTCTTGATTTGAACTGTACGTTGTGATATATTTGGTAGTGGATATCTTCTCCTTAGTTTTGGGTTAAAAGATTAATGTTTTCTTGTCTTGGATTTTGCTCGCTGATATGCCTGTTTCAAAACCTTTTTACTATAGCCTCTCAGTAGGAGTCTTGCATATAATGCTTTTGCTTCATTTTCAAAGTCTTCCTCCTTAGCACAGTTCTGGCGTATTCTCAAATATTGCCCGAATGGAATACTTCGGACTAAGGGGTGGGGATGGGCACTGGAGTAGTGCAGGATAGTGTTGCCTGCTGTTTCCTTTCTATAAAGGCTACTATGTATTGAGCCGTTTATTTCAAGGAAGAGTCTTAAGTCCAAAAAGGGGATGCTAGATGTGTCTGATTGGATGGTAAATTTCAAATTAAATGTATTATGGGAAATATATGTCATGAATTCTGCCAGTTCCCTAGCTATCCCCGTCCAGACGAGCAGGACATCATCGATGTACCGCCGCCACAATAAAATGTGGCAGAGGTACATCACGGCACCATCGTCCGAAAACAGGTCTCTTTCCCACCCCCCAGGTACAGGTTGGCATACGATGGAGCACAAGAAGTCCCCATCGCAACCCCCTGTACCTGGAGGTAAGTGGACCCGTTGAATAGAAAAATGTTAGTTGTAAGAATGTGTTGAAGCAGGGAGGTTAAAAAGTGGCATAACTTCCAATTATGTCTGTCCTGTTCTCTTAGGAAACTGGTAACTATTTCCACACCCTTAGCGTGGGGTATGCTTGAGTAGAGCGCCTCAATATCAATGGCAGCTAAGATTGCTCCAGCCGGGACAGTAAGTCCCTCGATGACCTTTAAAAGATCCAAAGTGTCTTTGAGGTATGATGGTAATCCCATAACATGGGGACGGAGGTGACAGTCAATGTATTTGCTGGCTGTTTCTGTGTAACAGCCTATTCCCAACAGTATCGGGCGGCCTGGAGGGTTGGTCATGCTTTTGTGCACTTTTGGTATTGAATAGAAAGTTGGGGTAACCGGCCAATTTATTTCCAGATATTCAAAGGGATCCTTATCAATTAAGGAATCGCTCGTATGCGTCTGTCAGGATATGCTGGTATTGCTTTCTTGCTTCGGCTATACTGTCAAATGGGACTTTTTTGTACCATTTGTGATTGCTTGGGATTTTATTGCACATAGTGATATACTGACTTTTGTCCATTACCACTATGTTGCCTCCCTTATCGGATGGTTTCACTATTATTTCATCATTTTGCATGATGTTTTGTAAGGCCTGCTGTTGTTCATGTGATAAGTTGTTATCATCAGTTTGTTTAGCAAAAGGGAAATTTTTGATTTGTTTTTTTGTTTGCTTCAAGAATGCCCATATTGCTGGGCATGTTTGAAGATTAGGGAACTTTTCTGACTTGGCTTTAAATTTATTGGGATCAGTACTTTTCTCAGTGTCTTGTTCATCATCCTCTGAAATGACTTCACTAGTTTCCCCCGCACTTTCATTTTCATCTAGAAGTTGGATAAGAATTTTTATATACCTCTGTCATTGTCTAAGAAATATTTGTAGGTAAGATTTCTGGCAAATAGATGTAAGTCTTTTGCCAAAGTAAATTTGTCAATTGGTTGGGCTGGGCAGAAACTTAAGCCTAAACGAAGGACTTCTACTTTTGATGGGGAAAGGTTATATGATGAGAGATTAATCACATCAAGTCCTATGCTGTTGTAAGGTGTGTTGTTGGTGGTTGTTTTGTCATGAACGCATCTATCATGCCCATTTTTATGTGGGCTATGGGTGTCAGTGCTGTATGAATTGACCCTAAAGGGACAGAACCTGGGTTGCTGTTGTTCCTTACTTGTGTAGTTTTAGGGGTTGCTCCTAGCTCTCTGTGTGAGGGTACTTCATTGATTTTCATATCCTTAACCACTTCCCGCCCGGCCAATAGCCGATTTACGGCCGGGAAGTGGTTATGAAATCGTGACAGGCCGTTCTCAAACGGCCTGCACGATTTCATGCCGCACGCGCCCGTGCGGGCGCGCAGCGCGGCGATCGGTGATGCGGGGTGTCAGTCTGACACCCTGCACCTCCGATCTCGGTAACGAGTCTCCGGCGGAGCCTCGTTACCACTTGATCAGCCGTGTCCAATCACGGCTGATCACGATGTAAACAGGAAGAGCCGCCGACGGCTCTTCCTCACTCGCGTCTGACAGACGCGTGTAGAGGAGAGCCGATCAGCGGCTCTCCTGACAGGGGGGGTTCGCGCTTATTGTTTATCAGCGCATACCCCCCTCGGATCGCCACACTAGACCACCAGGGAACTAAAAAAATACAAAAAAAATGTCAAAAAAAAAAAAAAAAATGTCAAAAAAAAATAAGTCAGCAAAAAAAAAAAAAAGGGGGGCAGTAAAAAAAAAGATGCCAATCAGTGCCCACACATGGGCACTGATTGGCAACATTGATCCATCAGTGCCACCCCTCAGTGATCATCAGTGCCACCCCAGTGTCTGTCAGTGCCACCCCACAGTGCCAATCCATGCCCAGTGCCCACCTATCAGTGCCCACCTGTGCCGCCTATCAGTGCCCACCTGTGCCGCCTATCAGTGCCCACCTGTGCCGCCTATCAGTGCCCACCTGTGCCGCCTATCAGTGCCCACCTGTGCCGCCTATGAGTGCCCACCTGTGCCGCCTATGAGTGCCCATCTGTGCTGCCTATGAGTGCCCAGTGCTGCCTATGAGTGCCCATCAGTGCCGCCCATGAGTGCCCATCAGTGCCGCCCATGAGTGCCCCATACCAGCGCCGCCTATCAGTGCCCATCAGTGCTACCTAATCGGTGCCCATCAGAACTACCTCATCGGTGCCCATCAGTGCCACCTCATCGGTGCCCATCAGTGCCACCATATCAGTGCCCGTAATTGAAAGAGAAAACATACTCATTTACAAAACAATTAACAGAAAAAAATAAAAACTTTTTTTTTTTTCAAAATCTTCGCTCTATTTTTAGTTGTTGCGCAAAAAAAAAAAAAACGCAGAGGTGATCAAATACCACCAAAAGAAAGCTCTATTTGTGGGGAAAAAAGGACGCCAATTTTGTTTGGGTGCAGTGTAGCATGACCGCGCAATTGTCATTCAAATTGCGACAGTGCTGAAAGCTGAAAATTGGCTTGGGCGGGAAGGTGCGTAAGTGCCTGGTATGGAAGTGGTTAAACATTGCTAAAGGAGTGGCACCCATCACCAGGTCACCCTGTGCACCCTCAGTCCCTCCATTACTAACATCAATATGGTTGACAGTGTTGTTATTATGAGGGGAAACAATACGCTTCTTTTGCGTGCCCCCTGTGCGTTTCGACCACCACCACCATTACCCCTCTTCTGTGCGTGTCCTCTACGTGATGATCCACGATTGGTTCTGTTGGCTGGTTGCTAGGAGGAGACAGAAGAAGAGGCAGATAGATCAGAATCAGACATATATGTTATAGAATTAGAATATGCATTTTGTCTATGATTTCTTCCCCTTTGGTTGGTGAAGCCTTTTTGCCATTTGTAGGCATAGCCTCCCGTGAAAGCTAGTTTGTCCTTGTAACATTTTTTTGATCTTTATTCAGAACTACATTTTTGTTATATTTTACTAAGTGTTGTATTAATTCTTGTTCTTTCTTTTTGAATTCAGTGGTGGAGGCATATTGATTTGCTGTGCCTCACAGGATTTCAATTTCACTGTCTAGTTCTAATAGATCTGTGCTATGTTTCTTTTTCAAAATTTGCATTGTGTTGGCCGAACATTTATTTAGATTACGTTCCCATTTTCCTTAAATGTGACCTTCGTCACATCAAAGGTTGGGAATATTTGAACTCTTAACCCTTGAGGGTTCACATTTTCTTTAAGATACCGATCAAAAAAGCGGATGTGCCAACCTAGATTGAACTTTTTTTTCCATCAGTCTTTTGAGTTTGAGGAAGAATAACTCTATTCCCACATCCGCCTCAACTTGCGGAGTACATGTATTCTGAATGGACTCCAGGAATTGCTCCCATATCTGTCCTGAGAATTGTGACATACTAGTTACGGGAAGTTTTTCTTTCTACAGTACCTAAAAGGGTCTTCATCATCACCTGCATTGCTGCCATCACCCTCTATGACCAGTGTGGTGAGCGGGCATTTGCCCATTTAGATTCTGTTAAGACACTGCATATAGATATCCCTTATCCAACCCAGCTTTCTGGTACTTGTGGAGCCACAGGAAGTTAGTTGACATACTCTAACGAACATAGATTCAGACATCTATATTTTGTTCACATATTTACCACCAGCAATCTTACTGGATACAATAATATTACAGTCATATAGGAAGAGTGTGAAGTAAACAAAGATACACCATAGATCAACCAAACTTGCTATACCTTATCATCCATGGTTACCTATTTTTAACACTTCAAGGCTAGCTGAAGATTTGTCGGAGTAAGACTTAAACCCTTTATTATCCTCTCTTCATTAGCTCATGTCACGAATCAGGTGAGACCAGAGCCGTGTGAACTACGACAGTGAAAACCCAGACGTGTTAAACTGAAAAAATATAATTTATTAAGGTAAATGAAATAAGTAACAAATACCACACTGTGCACACAACCAACACTTTACCAAGACTTTACCAAAGAATACGAGACCAATATGTACATGTAATGGGAAAACCAGAATCGTAACAGGGGCCAGGCCAGGGTCGTCAACGGGAGGTCAGTATCTGGGGAAAGGGAGGACAAACAGGACAAGGAGAGTATGTATGGATGGATAACAGGGGGAACAGGTAAAGGTACAAGCACAGGGTACAGGGTTCAGGGTTCCAGGTTCAGGTTCAGGTTCAGGTTACAAGAGAGATATCAAGGCAAGCCAGATTGTCAGAGCCAGGTATTTATACACATCTCTGCAATCAGGCTCAGGTGACACCTGATCGCAGGAGATGCCGGCCCCACACTGCCAGGAACCCCCCGCTGGTGGATGCCAGTACTGCGGCCCAAAGATCATATAATACCACCAGGGGAGAGCTCCCCTGGCAGTTCCAGACTGCCAGGAGACACCTGGTGGTGGACCAAAGTACTGCACGGCACAAATCAGGCAGAACCACCAGCAGGAGGAACCTTTCCTGACAGCTCAAGTGACTAAAGTTGTTTTAGCACAAAGCGTCTGCCCCCACTTTCTTTGGAACTCTATTTAAAGGAGCCAGCCAATTTAGGCACAATAGTTTGCATAATGTTTGTCATGTTGTACTGATAGTAATGACCTGTGGGTTGAGGAAACAGAGGGGAGTGAACCTGACATAGTAAATTCATT
Source organism: Rana kukunoris (assembly GCA_029574335.1). Taxonomy (NCBI): domain Eukaryota; kingdom Metazoa; phylum Chordata; class Amphibia; order Anura; family Ranidae; genus Rana; species Rana kukunoris. The sequence continues at coordinate 280,136,260 of CM056059.1, forward strand.
GTCAGTTCCCTACCTTTCTGCTGACCTATTCACATAAGTTACTGTGACGGAAACAGGACCTGGCACAATTTGTGTCCTTTTGTATGCTTTGCATTTCTCTTTACTACCAAAAAGGGTACCTATTGCAAATATTATTTATAAACAGTGCTATATTGTTCAGATAAAAATACCTTTTCAATTTACAGTGTTATGTTTTACACTTTTATGTGTCCCTTTTACTACAGTAAACAAACTTGAACTGTTTCACTAATATTGTGAAAGTTTCTTATTATTGGTAACAGTTGGTAAAAATGACATATCCCTGGGTATCAGAGGTGACGGAGGATTTTCAGAGTCACAGCAGCCAGTGGGGTATAGATTCTATCAGCTGCCCTCAAGAGGGTAGCGCTACATTTGTTTGAGTCTCCCCCGGGTGACCCAGTTTCTGCCCATTATCCAAAAACATATTGCCCCGGATTCACATACATCAGCGATATATATGCCGCCGTAGCGTATCTCTTTTCCGCTACGCCGACGCAACACAGAGAGGCAAGTATTGAATTCAGAAAGCAAATGCTCCTAACGTTGCGCTGGCATAACGTAATTTCGTCGGCGTAAGTGTAAGTGGGTGTGACCTTATGCAAATGATGGTCCGAGCGTGGTGCAATGCTTTACGCCCGGCGTATCCTGAATGGCGCATGTGCAGTGACGCGGACGTACGGTTAGCACCCCTATGCGCATGCTCACAACTAAGCCGGCGCAACTTCCTGAGATACGCCGGCCCACCAGCTTACGCCGAGTGCATAAATATTAGGCACAGTAGTACATGATGGGTATTGGCAATGGTCGTGGCCAGAAAATTGGGTTTCTTAAGTGAATGGCCCGGATTTTAAAACCAATCCATCCACTTAGTATACAGAAAGTCCAGTAGCTCTAGGGCGTAGAGGGATATAGTGTCTGGTGGCAAAAGACTGGTCCAAAAAACAGGCGCAAGCTCCAGAATCAAGTATGGCGTTGGCCTGGATATTCCCACCTGGGAGCTGAAAGAGAATGGGGATAGCCAGGTGAGTTGAATTATTTGGAACAACTGGCGTAGGAGCAGATGACATGGAAAGGCACTTATGGAGCTTCGCCGGGCAAGTCCTTACATAGTGTCTGGATTCCCCACAATACAGGCACAAGTTATTAACCCTTCGACGTTGGCGTTCTTCAGGTGTAAGAGAAGGGCGGAGGAGTCCTAACTGCATGGGTTCCGAGGTGTCAGAGGAAGAAGGAATCGTGGGGATCCGTGGAGCCGGATTGGAGAAGGAGGGTACCCGCGGCATCATCCAGACTGGGTGAGACGGACCAGTGGCCCGTTCAGACCTGCGTTCTCTTAAGCGCCTATCAATCTGGATTGTCAGGTTGATCAGAGCATCCAGAGTTCCTCGGGCAACTACCAGAGGCAGTTCATCCTTAAGTGGCTCCGAGAGCCCTAGCAAAGAGCCGCGGCATTCCAGTTCATATCCGAACTCCATCTCCAGAATTCGGTCACGTAGTCCTAGGCTGGCCTGCGACCCTGTTGAAGAGTGTGCAAGGCGACTTCTGTGGTAGCAGCTTGATGAGGATCCTCATACAGCATGGCCTGGAAAAAGGTGACTAGGCTATCGGGAGAAATGTCTTTTTGCTCCACAAGACGGTGAACCCAAGCTTGCTGTTCACCGGACAAGAGCGAGATGACAAAGCCCACCTTGGTGGCTTCCAATGAAAAAGTCTGTGGTTGTAATGCAAAATTAAGTTCACAGGCATTCCGGAAAGCTTAATATTTACTTTGTTCTCCTGAGAAGCTCTCAGGCATGGGGACTCTGGGTTCAGGTGGCAGCATAATCACAGAAGGCGAAGCAGATGTACCAGTAGCAGCAGAGGTAGAAGCTGGAGCGGATAAGGCCTGGATGCGGTTCTCCAATCGTGTGTAACCCTCTTGCAAGGCTCGGATTGCCTGGGTCAATCCGTCAAGGTGCCGACAGAGTTCCAGCATAGGATCCACTCCCTGCACGGGCTCGGACATGGCTGTTCAGTACTGTCACCTACCTGGTGGCTGAGCCCAATGTGCAGGGAGCAGCAGCCCTTACTCCTCTGATCCAGGGACCCCTGGTAGAGCAGACAGGGAGTTTGGAAAAGCAGAGTCGCACAAGCGCCTGGTGTAACGCTGGTGCTGGAGCTGAGTGAGGCTTCCGTGGTCTCCGGGGATGCGTCAGAGGTACAGGTGCAGACTGGACGGCTTGCAGACTGGAGGCAGAGGCACTGGAAGCGGAGAGCAGCAGCAACAGGGGAGGTGTACCGTAGTACAGGCAGCAACAAGTCCCAGCAGGCCAGTTCATACACTAGTTGGCGGATTAGGTACAGGTACAGCGGGCAGAGGCGTGGTTCAGGCCGGGTCAGCAACTGGCAGCAGCAGAAGGATCAGAGAATGAGACAGAAGAATGGTCACAACAAGCCAAAGTCAGGGCAGGCAGAAGGCAGGGGTAATCAGGAACAAGCCGGGTCTCAGGAACAGGTTCAGCAGAGGTAACAGGTAACAGATGGTCTCAAGGAATGCTGTAGACCGAACAGCAAGAAGCCCCAGTGTCAGATACCTTAAATGTCCAAATTTGTCGCCAGAATGGCGATCCGCAGCCACCTCCTCCCAGCAGGGGCGTATCTAGGGTATGGCATGGGCGCCATATGAAGGGGGCGCTGGTAAATGGCTGGGCAGCAATGCACTTACCAGGGTCTGGTGGTCTCTTCTTCCCTCCAGACTCCTGAGCATAGGCTGGATCTTCTTTTTAGCACCTTTGCTAATCGACAATGGCAGCGCTGCAAGTGGGACTATTTCTCATTTCTTACTCCTGTAAGTGCAGTCACTGGTCGCGGAGTGAGCAGGCAGCTGCATTTCCCGATGCTACCTCTATAGTTCCGGCTACAGCAGCCCTGACAGCTAAATATTACTCCTCCGCCTGCTGTCAGGGATGCTATAGCCAGGACTATAGCGGTGGGATCGGGTCGGTGTATTTCTCGACAGGACACCTGGACTGTGGACTCAGTCAGGAGGTGTCTCCTCACAGGCCTTCTGACTCGAGGCCCTATCAGTGCAAAAGCAGAGCCTAGCCACCTGCCCAGCAGGAGGGACGGCTGTACTGCCAGTGCCTTATGCTGAGACTGGTCCTCTTGATTAAGATGCAGGCACATTTTTAATGCATTCCCCTCTCCTTGCAGGCCATGGCTCCTTTGTAGTCTAAATCATATTTTTTTGGGCCCCATGAGATTAAACACAGGGGCCCAGGAGGCTGTAAAATGGAGGGATTATTTTTTCTAATTCGGCTTGCTGGAATATCAGCTCCTCCCAGTCCGCAGAGATGCCCTCAATGGGAACGTCCTGTAGTGACGAAACGCGTATGGGAGGTGACGCAGTGACGTCAACACCTTGAGGAGGAGGGCTCCTTCATGCCGGCCGGCACTACTTTGTTTTATGCTGTTTTTTATCGTGTATTTGTAAGTACAATCTTAATTTTATTTAATCCACTGTTATACGGAGTTACGCTATGTGCGCCTCTTTTATTGATCATTTTTAATTATCATTATTATTGGCACCATTTTCCACATTTCTCTATATTAACCGCACACCATAATCCGCCCTCCACCAAATGATTTGGACCAGTGCACAAAGAAGGGTCCATAAAGACATGGATGAGGGAGTTTCTGGTGGAGGAACTTGACTGGTCTGTATAGTGTCCGAACCTCAAACCGATAGAACACCTTTGGTATGAATTTTGGTATGAATTAGAGCAGGGACTATGAGCCAGGCCTTCTCGTCCACATTAGTGCCTGACCTTACAAATGTGCTTCTGGGAGAATGGTCAAACATGTTCATAGACACACTCCTAAAACATGTACAGCCTTCCCAGAAGAGTTGAAGCGTTATAGCTGCAAAGCGTGGGCCTACTCAATATTGAACCCTAAACTAAGACTGGGATGCCATTAACCACTTAAGACCCGGACCTTAAGGCAGGTAAAGGACCCAGCCAGGTTTTGCGATTCGTCACTGCGTCGCTTTAACTGACAATTCCGCGGTCGTGCGACGTGGCTCCCAAACAAAATTGACGTCCTTTTTTTCTAACAAATAGAGCTTTCTTTTGGTGGTATTTGATCACCTCTGCGGTTTATATTTTTTGCACTATAAACAAAAATAGAGCGACAATTTAAAAAAAATGCAATATTTTTTACTTTTTGCTATAATAAATATCCCCCAAAAATATATAAAAAAAACATTCTTTTCCCTCAGTTTAGGCCGATACGTATTCTTCTACCTATTTTTGGTAAAAAAAAAATCGCAATAAGCGTTTATCTGTTGGTTTGCGCAAAATGTATAGCGTTTACAAAATAAGGGATAGTTTTATTGCATTTTTTTTTTGTGACTGCGACATTATGGTGGACACTTCGGACAATTTGGACACATTTTTGGGACCATTGTAATTTTTACAGCAAAAAATGCATTTAAAATGCATTTACTGTGAAAATTACAATTGCAGTTTGGGAGTTAACCACAAGGGGGCACTGAAGGGGTTATGTGTGACCTCATTTGTGTTACTAACTGTAGGGGGGTGTGGCTGTAGGTGTGACGTCACTGATTGTGATTCCCTATGTAAGGGAACACACAATCAATGCGGGCACCACAGTGAAGAACGGGGAAGCTGTGTTTACACACGGCTCTCCCCGTTCTTCAGCTCCGGGGACTAGGGTGACCACATTTCCAAACGACCAATCGGGGACACACCTCCTTTCCAAAAATCAGCTTGTGATGTAACGAATCACAGCACAGTGATTGGACACAAGAGGCAAGATTTATGATTTCTCCAATCACAAGCAGGGGGTGGGGATTGTGCTCCTCCAGGCATTCCCGGCCAGGACAAGTACTGTCAGTGAGTAAAGCGGTGATGTGGCGGCCTTTTTTGGGGGCATCAGATTGGCCCGGGGGGGTGGCTGTGTCAGTTTCATTCTGGGACACTGTATTGTCCTGGAATGAAGGTGCCCAGGACAGACCTGCAAAATGCAGGACACGTGGCCACCCTACCGGGGACCGATCGCGGGACTCCAGCGGCAATTGGGTCCGCGAGTCCCACGGTCCCGGAGCTTCAGATCGGGTCACATGCGCACGACCCCACGGCTGGGATTAAAAGGCCATGTACAGGTACGTGGATGTGCCCAGCCGTGCCATTCTGCCAACGTATAAGGGGTTAAAGTGGATGTAAACCCAAAAAAAAAATGTTTTTTTTTGATGTCACAATGTAGAGTGTAATATTTTCTATCATTTGTGCCCAGTCTTGCCACACAGAGATAATCCAGCGCTGAGTAATCCTCTTTTATGTTCAGTGAAAACGAACAGCCTTCCAGATAAAACCCTGCCTAAAGCAAAAAGTCCGGAATCTCTCTTCTTGCTTTGAGTGAGAGGTTATTTACAAATATAGCTAGGACATGTGTATCATATGTTATGTTTTGTTTATCATAACATGAGGTGATATGACATCATAACACATCCTAGTAATATACAATGAACTTTGGATCACCTCTTGTTATGATAAACATGTCCAAGCTCGATATGTAAAAAACTGTTACTGAAAGCAATAACAGAGATCCGGACTTTATAATTTGGCAGGCTTTTCTCTGGAATTCTGTTAATTTGCACTGAACTTTAAAAGAAGATTACTCAGCGCTGGATTAACTCTGTGTGGCAAGACTGGGCACAGATGATAGGAAATCGTATACTCTACATTGCGACATCAAAAAAAAAAAAAAAAAAGTTTTTTTGGGTTTACATCCACTTTAAAGTCCATATGCATGTAAAGGCAGGCATCCCAATATTTTTGACAATATAGGGCCAGATTCAGCAAGACTTGCGCTGGAGTAATTCGATATGCGCCGCGTAACTGTGATTATGCGCCGTCGTTTCTATGTGGCCGTACCCACCAAACTAGATGCGACAGAAAACGGGCCATTTCCGATCGGCTTAACTTTCCGACGCCAGAGTCTCGTCAGCGCATAATTTCGCTTGGCTCATCAGTCGCGCCTATTGATTTCCCCTGCAAATATGCAAATGAGGGAGATTTCCCGATTCGCGAATGGATTAGCACCATACGCTGGCTACATGCGCCGCGCGTATCTCGTCCGTCCGGCGCAAAGTTATTTCTACAAATAGCTGCTTTATCTTTACTCCAGACGGCCTCAGGTCAGCAGGAGAGCAGCTACAGCAGCAGCGTTAACGGAACACATTGCGCTGACGTTTCCCGTGAAGTGGTGCCGACGGAAGTTGTGAGCATGCGCACAAGGGGGCGAGTGGAGCCTCACTCACTGCGCATGCTCCGTGGATGATGCGCTGAACGTAAGCCTCTGCGCTGGGCTCCGCCCATCATTTACATATGATCACACCCACTTCCACTTGCGTCGGGTTACGCCAGCGCATTATCGTTACTCTGGCGCAAGTTTACGCGCAAGTGCTATGTGAATAACAGTACTTGTGCCGAAAGTGTCGGCGGAGTAACGTAAATGAGAAACGTTACTCCAAAGTAAAGAAGCGCCCATCTACCTGAATCTGGCCCATAGTGTATGTGACTTTAACAACCACTTTAAGCTAACCGACATGGGCTAATGCTGTTAAATATGCATTGCAAATTGCATTTTCAAGCTAAGAACCTGGTGATGGGAGGGACAGAATAGAGTGGGGCCAAAAATGACAACACAATTTCTAATCAAGCTGATTAGGACAAATCTGATTATTGGAGGAGAGCAGGCTGAGTTCACAGCACAGCTATAGAACTGACCACGCTGTGCTCTCTCCTGCTTAGCATGGTCATTTTTTTAAAAGGAAAGCAGAAGGACTGGCAGGAACACTAGGTATTTCACACAAAGGAAGCAATACAAAGAGAACAGGATACTTTTTCATACAAGTACATGGTACAGCAGGGACATATCAGGAATATGAAATGTTGGGCCTGCGCCCTCCTCCCTGACTTTTCCATAAGGATCAATAATGCAATTATCAGTTTCTTACCTCATGCCAGGGTACTAGGTGTAATTCTAGATTCTGACCTGTCCTTTTAGCCCCAAATTCAATCACTGTCAATAGCTTGCAGACTTCACCTCCCTAACATTTCTAAAATTTGCCCTTTTAACTAATGAAACAATGAAGTTGCTCATTCACTCCCTTGTTATCTATCACCTTGACTATTGCAAACTTCTTTCTTTAATGCCGCGTACACACGAATGGATTTTCCGTTGGAAAAAAATCGGATGTTTTTTCTGATGAAATTCCACTCAAGCTTGGCTTGCATACACACACACGGTCACACCAAATTCCGATCGTCAAGAAATCGGTGACGTACAACACTACGACGAGCTGAAAAAAATGAATTTCAATTCTTCTGAGCATGCGTCGAATTGTTTCCGTAAAGACGAAACAGATTTTCCTATTTCTTTCTGTTGGAAAAATTGAGAACCTGCTCTCTATCCAAGCCCAACGACGGAAAAAGTCAGATGGGGCATACACACGGTCGGAATATCCGTTGAAAAGCTCCCATCAAACTTTTTCCATCGGAAATTCCGACTGTTTCCTATCTCTACACAGGCTATCCCCCCTTCAGTCTATCATGAATGTTGCTGCTGGACCTATCTACGTTATCAACTGCTCGTTGTCTGGTACCTCTCTCTACCAATCCCTCCACTGGCTTCCGATTGCCTAGCAAATTAAATTCAAAATACTAACAACATACAAAGCCATTCACATCTCTGCCCAGAGTCGCATCATCAACCTTGTAACCAAATATCACCCAAATTGTCCTCTCAGCTCCTCCCAGGACCTCCTGCTCTTTAGCTCACCTGTCTGCTCTTCCCATGCTCATCTACAGTACTTCTCCAGCACCTCTCCCACCTCCTGGAACTGTCTACCTCAATATGTCTATCTCCTACTCTGGCCACCTTTGGGCGATCCCTGAGATCTCATCTCTTCAGGGAAGCCTATCTTGCCTTCACCTAACAACTAAATCAGTGGCAGCTTGTTCATTAGGGATGCAAGGGCACCACCCCCCTATCAATGCGTCTGGCCTCCTGACCTACATGCAGGGCACCGGACCATGGTCATGGTTTCCAATGGGAGGGTGCTTAAGCACGTGATTAAAGCCAGAGACTTAAAAAAAGGGTGGACTCGGGGGGCAGAGCACTGCTCCCCGAGCCCACCCAGGTGTGTGACAATAGGTATTTCAGAGTGATCCTCCTCCCAGCCAATCAGGAGGTGGGTTTTGAGACCCGTCACCCGATTGGCTGAAAAGACAAGCAATCCTATTGGACACCTAGGAGGAGGAGGGAGGAGATGCACGGCGGAAGCTGCCATGATGCAAAAGAGAAGGAGATGACACAGGAGCCATTGCCCTGCCGCCCGTAGCCCGTAGGAGCGCTACCCACCGGTAAATCCTGGGCTGGGTGAAAATACCAGCCGCCGCTGAGCAAAATGTTTAATTCTTTCATCAGCTCATCCCTCACAGTTATTACCTTTTGTACCACTTGCCCTTTGATTGTAAGCTCTTAACCCTCTTGTACTGTATCTGTACTGTCTCTCTTTATATCGTAAAGCTCTGCCCAAACCGCTGTTGCTATATAAATCCTGGATAATAATAAAAATAAGATCACTACTACGCAAGAGAGTACTGGTAAAAGGAAAAATTTTTCGCGCCAAAAATAAAATAAAATTGCGTGTTGTGGAAAACACGTGGTATGTAGAATAATAAATACAAAAGTGAGTGTATTTAATTCTAAGCTGCTCCCCTGTGAAATAGAGTGTATACCTCTTATTTCATGAATGTTTATGTAATAGGGGGCGCTATGGGAGATATAAGTGACTAGAATAATCTAGTGACTAATTCAAATGGTGAGTGACATATAATTAGTAATCCTAAACAGGTGAAATAAAAGACAATTGGTTGATATCAGTGAAATAAATAAAGGTACTTGATACCAAAAATATTGGAGGCTACTGGTTAAAGTGCAAGATAGTCAGAGAAACTGACTAATAAGTGAGATAATTTACAAGTGCACAATCAAGAAGCATAAACTAAAACCAAAGAGAAAAAAAGTCCAAAGACAGGTAGCCTGGTCACGCTGTTGTATGCCCAAACCACCCGGCTTCCTGTAGAGAGCTAGCAGCTGACGGAGGAACGCACGTGACCACGCCGACACGGGAGTGTAGCAATCCGTGCTTTTACTGATAGGCCTGCAGCCCCAGTGCCGGGATGGGCACTGTTTAATGTAAGTGGCCACTTGGCCCATGCTTTTTTATGCTCCTTATTTTTAATAAAAACCGGTTGCACTATGGGAGTTCTTTTCTGTTCCATGTCTCATCTTTAAACCGCTGGAGGACAAGGTGTCTACCTATCATTTGTGACGTATGATATGTATGCAGACATTGTCCTGCATAAGTGAATCCGACCATCTTTTTCATTAAAGGGGTTGTAAAGGTAAACGTTTTTTTACCTTAATGCATCCTATGCTGCCGCTGTATCACGGGAGCGCGCTCGCAAAAGCTTTCCATCGTGCGAGCTCCCTCACATGAAGATGGAAAGCTTTTGCGAGGAGGAGCCTAGACAGCCGCCGAGGGACCCCAGAAGACAGCTTTCAGGGCCACTCTGTGCAAAACAAACTGCACAGTGGAGGTAAGTATAACATGTTTGTTGTTTTAAAAAAAAAAAAATCCTGACTTTAGTGTCCCTTTAAAGCAGAGGTTCACCCTAAATCATAAGTTTGCATCCTACACAGTAGCACCCATCGTTAATGTTCAATCTGATATTTTTTTTTTTAATGCTATTTTTTACCTTTTATGCAGTCTGTACTGCGGCTTCCGGGGTCCTTTCCCCATGGGTTATGGGCGTGCCTATTGTTTTCCCTGATGAGCGCTACATCTCCTGGGAGTGATGTCTCGAGCCTCCCAGGAGACGCGCTTTACTGTGATCTTGCGTTATTTCGCGGGTGGATGTCTTCACAACGGGGCGTGACCTTATTACGCTGGCCGTTGCTATGGCAACTGTGTAGTGTTGACGGTGACGCTTGCCGTCAACACTGTACATGCGCGGGATAGAGCGGTGAATGCTGGGAAGTCAGCATTCACCCTATCCCGGAAGCGCATCCTGCTGGGCTTCAGAGTGCCCACACTGAAGATGGGAACGTCCATCTAATAATTTTATAAAATATTGTTTAGGGGCAAAAGAAAATGCGGGCGGCTATAACAGTAGGACACACGAGTGGCTGTTTTATTGATGTAAGAGCGCCCGAGGGATTTAAAAAAAAAAAATGGAAAACCCGCGGAACCCCCCGCTTTAAAGAGGTCCACAATTTCTGGTAAGCGCAATACCATTATCAGAGCACGTTTGGGTGTCGATCTTATACCATGGTGAAGGAGCACTCAGAGGCACTTATTGATTGAGAAGATTTCTCTGCAACTATATTAAAATCTACACAGTGATACTCTAATAATTAGAATTGTGACTTTATACTTACTTTTTTTGTGCAGTTCATCACTGGCAGAAAATTACCATTTGTCTTTGGACTTTTTTACTCTTTGGTTTTAGTTTATGCTTGCATATTGATTGTGCACTTGTAAATTATCTCACTTATTAGTCAGTTTCTCTGACTATCTTGCACTTTAACCAGTAGCATCCAATATTTTTGGTATCAAGTACATTTTTTTATTTCACTGAAGCTGATAAACTGCAGTTTATTGGCGTTTTGGCTTTTTTTTTTTTAAAGCCCATAAACTGAACTCTATGGGCCAGATCCACATACATGCCTGGGGCATCGTGTCCCATTTACTCTACTCCGCTGTAAGTTACATCGGCGTATCCTTATCCTCAAAGCAATTCCGCTGTAACTTACGGCGCCGTAGCATAAATGGGCCGGCATTCGCGGGTGTAATTCAAATGAACAAGAGGTGGGCGTGTTTTATTTTATTTATGAATGACCCGACGCAAACAACGTATTTTTTGAACTGCGCATGCGCCAGCCGTGGACGTATCCCAGTGCGCATGCATGAAATCATGTCGCAAATAGTCAATGAAAACGACGTGAGCAAAACTTACGCAAATCCCTTTTCGCAAACGGTTTACGCAAACGACGTGAACGTCGTAAAATTCGACGCTGGCCCGACGTCCATACTTAACATGGTGTACACCTCTAATATAGCAGGTGTAACTTTACGCCGGACATACGCTTACACAAACAACGTAAAAGGAATGCGTCGGTCGCTCATACTTTTGTGAATTGCCGTAACTCGCTCATTTGCATATTCAATGCGGAAAAACGATGGAAGTGCCCCTAGCGTCTAGCGTAAGTATGCAACTAAGATTCGACGGTGTAATAACGTTACGCCAGTCGTATCTTAGCGTAATTCCGGCGTATCTTGTTTTGTGGATACAAAACAAAGATACACCGGCGAGAATTTGAAATTACAACGGCGTATCTGGAGATACTCCGCCGTAATTCTTTGTGGATCTGGCCCCATGTTAGCCTATGTGCCCATGCACACCTGGGCGTCTTTCACTGTTAATGAGCTTTGGAGTTTATTGGCTTTTTTCTAAACGCCCAAAATTTACGTTCAAAGTGCTGTTTTTTGGCGAGAAAAAAATGCTCAAACGCTCAAAAACTTCCATAAAAATCAAAAATATAAAAAAGCTGATAAAAGCTACACTGAAAAACGCTGATTAACCACTTCCCGACCGCCCACCGCAGGTATACGTCGGCACTTTAGAGATGGATATCTCGGTAACGGCAGCAGCTGCTGCCACAACCGAGATATCCATCTCTTCTGTGAGCGGTCGGGTAAACGATAATGGCGGTCTCCGCGGCGGAATCGCCGCGAGATCGCCGTTATCGGTGGCGGACGAGCGCCCCCCCCCCTCCCGCTGCGCTCCCGCGCTCTCCGCCGCTTACCGGAGCCGTCGGTAGCGGCGGAGGCGATCGGGTGCGCTCGTTGTCTGTCCGGGGATGTGACTGAGGGAAAAAATGTCCCTCAGCCATCCCCATACCTCTGCTGGGCGGAAATGACGTCAAAACGTCATTTCCGCCCAGCGTCTTAAAGAGAAATTATTTTTTCTGACATTTGAAAAAATGTAATTTTACAGTTTTAATTATTTTTTTGCATTTTAGCCTAAATATGAGATCTGAGGTCTTTTTGACCCCAGATCTCATATTTAAGAGGACCTGTCATGCTTTTTTCTATTACAAGGGATGTTTACATTCCTTGTAATAGGAATAAAAGTGATAATTTTTTTATTTTTTTTTTATTTCAGTGTTAAAAATTGGTAAAATTAATACAAATAAATACGAAAACAAAAAAAAAAAATTTTAAATCGCCCCTTTACGACGAGCTCGCGCGCAGAAGCGAACGCATACGCGAGTAGCGCCCGCATATGAAAACGGTGTTCAAACCACACAAGTGAGGTATCGCCGCGATCGTTAGAGCGAGAGCAATAATTCTAGCCCTAGACCTCCTCTGTATCTCAAAAAATGCAACCTGTAGAATTTTTTAAACATCGCCTATCGAGATTTTTAAGGGTAAAAGTTTGACGCCATGCCACGAGCGGGCGCAATTTTTAAGCGTGACATGTTGGGTATCATTTTACTTGGCGTAACATTATCTTTCACAATATGTAAAAAAATTGGGCCAAATTTATTGTGGTCTTATTTTTTAATTTAAAAAAGTGAATTTTTTCCAAAAAAAGTGCGCTTGTAAGACCGCTGCGCAAATACGGTGTAACAAAAAGTATTGCAATGACTGCCATTTTATTCTCTAGAGTGTTAGAAAAAAAATATATATAATGTTTGGGGGTTTTAAGTAATTTTATAGCAAAAAAAAATGTTTTAGTCTCGTAAACACCGAATCTGAAAAACAGGCCCGGGGCTAAAGTGGTTAAAGCTATTGCAAAAATGCTAAAAAACTTTGCAAGGCTCCCTGCAAAGCTACTGGTGTTTTTTTTATAGCTTTTATCAGTTTAAGCTGATAAACTGCAGTTTGGCGTTTTGGCTTTTTTTTTTAAAGCCCATTAACTGAACTCTATGTTAGCCTGGGCGTTTTTCAGTGTTAATGAGCTTTGGAGTTTATTGGCTTTTTTCTGAACGTCCAAAATTTGTGTTCAAAATGCCGTTTTTTGGTGGAGAAAAACGCTAAAAAACGCAAAATGCGTTTTTTTATCCATTGAAAAAAAAAAAGCTGATAAAAGCTACACTGAAAAACGCTGATTAAAGCTTTTGCAAAAACGCTAAAAAATGTTGCAAGCTTTCCTGCAAAGTAATAGTTCTTATAGATTTAGAGATATACAATTTAACAAAAAAGTTTACATGAAGTTACAAATCAGTTGCTGTTTTGACTAACAGATGAAACTGTATGCACGTTATTTGGAGTCATGCATTCTCCCGAGGCCTCTACATTTTCGGGAGCGGTTATGTATTGTGACCTATGAATCAATATCCCATGACTATGTGCAAGGAGCCAGCTGGAAGAGAAGTGGCTGGGCTTTCTTTCTCTCATATCTGTACACACTGTGCATATAGAAGGGACATTCAGACCTCCTGAAAACACAATATTATACAGTGAGTTACAGCCAGTCCTTCCACAGCTGGTAAGAGGAACTCTTCTGTATCGGAAACACATCTGTAGGATCGGTAAACACTGTACGTCTAAAGTACACAACCAAAAATGTGTAAAGGCTGCCAAAAATACAAATGTACTTAAAACTTTAATACTTGTAAAGAAAATAAAAGTATGGTTGTGTCTTCATCATAAGGAAATGCAAAATATATTTTAAAATATATAGATGTGACCAATAATTCTTCCCCTTGTGTTGCTCTAAATTAAAGTAGTATTACACACTCAGAGTTTTTTAGTTGAGCACAATAAGGCCCCTTTCACACTGGGGTGTCAGCAGAAGAGCGCTCCTATTTATAGCAGCGCTTTACCGTCATGTTTGCGGAGGTATTCGGCTGCTAGCGGGGCGCTTTTAAGCCCCGCTAGTGGCTGAAAAAGGGTTAAAACCACTGCAGTAGCAATTTGCCGGCGTTTTGGCCGTGGTGCCCATTGATTTCAATAGGCAGGAGCGGTATACACACGGTCCCTTCACTGCTCCAAAGATGCTGCTTGCAGGACATTTTTTAACGTCCTGCCAGCGCACCACTCCAGCATGAAAGGGGTTTAAAATAAAGATTCCCAAAGCTGGCCATACATGGGTCAGCCCATAGATGAGTCATTTTTATTTGTTCATCCCACTGGTTAAACAAAAAAAACTGACCTGATTCCCCCATCTACACTTTCAATGTGGATGGGGGAATCCTCCCTGTGCACGGGAGCCGCCAGTCACGGCACTGCCTCCCTTAGGAACGGCACGATCGCCGTTGCTAAAGTGCGTCTGCGTCGTTGTCTATGGCACATGCGCTGTAGACATCGGCGCCTGTGATTTTTGTAAATATCTCCTAAGGCCACTTTAGGAGATGTTTCTTATCAAAAATATTTTATTAAATGCAATAAGTTAAGTACAATAAATTAAGTACTGTACATCATACAATGCAGAATTATATAATATTCATATGTTGTTACAAATATAGTGTTGATTAGGATATAAGGAATTGTGAAAAGTTAAATTAATAAGTTAATTAATAATATTGTGTTTAACCTAAGGGGATGCAGCTATCCAAACAGTAAATGATTCTCATAGCTATGAGTAAAGATTTCCTGAGCAAACACTAAACATATATATATTTTTTTTAAATAACAAACATGTTATACTTCCCTCCACTGTGCAGCTCGTTTTGCACAGAGTGGCCCCGAACCTGGTCTTTTGGGGTCCCTCGGCGGCTGTCTCGGCTTCTCCCCGCAAGGATTTACCACCTTCATGCGAGCGAACTCGCATGGTGGTGAGTTCTTGTGGGCGCGCTCCTGTGATACAGCCGGCTGGTATAGCCGCTCACTGTATCACTCGGCCACGCCCCCCCCCGGCATGCCGCGTCATTGGATGTGATTGACAGCAGCGCGAGCCAATGGCTGCGCTGCTTTCAATCAACAAGTGAACGAGATGGGAAGCCGGCCGAGAAGCCTGCGCGTTCATATCGCAGGACTTTTGAGGGTTCAGGTAAGTAAACGGGGCTCGGGAAACCGCTAATGCACAGATGTTTTTTCACCTTAATGCATAGAATGCATTAAGGTGAAAAACTTTTACCTTTACAGCTCCTTTAATGGATTGCCTTTCAAAACTGATACTATGGACCGGATTCAGAAAGGTTTACGCCGGCGTATCTCGAGATACACCGACGTAATTACAAATATGCGCCGTTGCATCTTTGTGCCGATTCACAAAGCAAGATACGCAGAAAAACATGGTTTCAGTCGTCCGACGTAACTTGCCTACGCCGGCGTATGTTGGGTGCATAGTTATGCTGGACGCATTCGGCGTTCCCATTAGAAATATGTAAATGAGCAAGATAGGCCGAATCACGAACGCCAGTTACGCCAGTTACGCGGTTTGCGTAAGGGTTACATCCGGCGTAAAGTTATTCCACCATATAGGTGGCGCATCGCATGCAAAGGTATGGACGTCAGAAAAGCTGTCGTTTTTACGTCGTTTATGTAAGTCGTACGGGAATGGGGCTGTGCGGAAGTTACGTTCAACATCTCTTAGGCATTCTATCCGACGTGATTCAGAGCATGCGCACTGGGATACTTCCACGGACGGTGCATACGCCGTTCATTCGGCACCTCATTTACATGGGGTCATGATTCATTTTAATACAACACGCCCACTGCCTGGCTACTTTGAATTACGCGGGCTTACGCCGGCCCATTTACGCTACGCCGACGTAACTTAGGGAGCAAGTGCTTTGTGAATACAGCACTTGCCTCTCTAACTTGCGGCGGCGTAGCGTAAAGACGAAGCGATACACCGCTCTAAAGATACGCCGCTCTACCTGAATCCAGCCCCATATTCGTAACCTATGGAACTTCAAAATCATAAGGTAAAAGAAAAGTGAAGAGTAAAGAAGAAGTAGTGGGGAGGGGTCCACCGGGTCGATCCAGAAGTCACAATCAGACCTGTATGATTAGTATACTTCAATATAACTTCAAATCATCTACCATGGCATTAAAACAGAGTCCTTAAATGCTGTTGGTAAGAAATGTTCTATCCAAGGTTGCCATAATTTACGGAATTTAGGAATTTGGTCTTGTTCAATAGCCGCCATTTTGGCGTGTATCATAACGTTGTTCATTCTTTGTTTTGTCTCGGCCAACCGCAACGAGGGAGTTTTCCAAGCTCTCGTCACAGTTTGTTTTGCTGCTTTGAGCAAAAATATAAAAAGTTTAAACTGGGCATGAGTCCGACTATCTGGTTTGAGAGTAATGTCATGGTAGGATTGGGTTGGAGGGTTACGTTAAACATTTTGGAGGCATATGTATATATTTCTTTCCAAAATGTTGGTACTGTCAGACAGGACCACCAAATGTGTTTGTACATTCCTCTGTGCAGCCGTGCAAACAATGACCAGATAGTCAGGGGTAAATTTAGCAATTTTTGTTGGTACTAAGTACCATCTAGTAGTTGGTTTCCATAGCTATTACATTAGGGGAGGAAGATTTAATTGTGGACCAAATTTTTAACCATTCTGCCTCATTTAGGGCATATTCCAAGTCCTCCTCCCATTTCCACACATGGGTAGTTTATCCGTTTCAGCATTTATTAGTAATTGGGAATAAAGTGAGGAGATTAGTCCTCTAGCGTGTGGGTCCTTTTTGCAAGCGGATTCAAAACTAGTGAAATGGTTCAGAGGCATGTCTGAAGTGGTATTAGGTGTAAAGAAATTTTTAATTTGTAAGTATCGGAACATTTCCGATTGAGGGATACAATATGTTTCGCAGAGAGACGGAAAGGGGATAAAGAATGATGAGTTAAAGTGAATGTAAACCCACTCTCATCCTTTCTAAACTACTGCCATATTGCTGATCTATGAGGATATAAATGCCTCCTGCATGTACAGTACCTGTCACCTGAGAATGTGTTTCCAGCACGACAGCATCGCGCTGATTCTCGGCGACAGGTTGCCGACATCTCGCACTCACTGTAATAGACAAAGCACAATCCAGCAAGCGCGCCATAGAAGCGACGGGGATCCGACTTGGATTCCCGCCAAATCTACACGTGGCGTTTGGTATGTATCATGAGGGGGAACTCCAAGCCGCATTTTTAAATAAAAATCTGGCATGGGTTACCCCCCCCAGGGGACATACCAGGCTCTTAGGTCTGCTATGGATTGTAAGGAGAACCCCCCTACACCAAAAAAAACGGTGTGGGGGTTCCCCCACAATCCATACCAGACCCGTATACAAAGCACGCTGCCCGGCCGGTCAGGAAAGGAGTGGGGGTGTGCGAGCGCCCCCCCATCCTGAGCCGTACCAGGCAGAATGCCCTTAACATAGGGGGGTCAGGTGCTCTGGGGCAGGGGGGCACACTGCGGCCCCCCACCCCAGAGCACCCTGTCCCCATGTTGATAAGGACAGGGCCTCTTCCCGAAAACCCTGGCCCTTGGTTGTCGGGGTCTGCGGGCGGGCTATCAGAATCTGGGAGCCCCCTTTAATAAGGGGGCCCCCAGATACCGGCCCCCCACCCTAGGTGAATGAATATGGGGTACATCGTATCCCTACCCATTCACCTGGAGGCAAAGTGTAAAAACAAAATAAACAACACAGGGTTTTTAAAGTATTTTATTAGACAGCTCCGGAGGGCCCCCCCTCTTCTTTAGCTCTTTTACCAGGGGGGGCCTTCTACCGCTCTCTGGGGGTCTTCTCCGCTCTGCGGGGGCCTTCTTCAGCTCTCCGGGGTCTTCTCCCGCTCTCCGGGGGTCTTCTCCGCTCTTCGGGGTCTTCTCCCGCTCTCCGCTGTTGACTCAGCGCTCTCCGGTGCCTTCTTCTTCAGGACTGGCCACCGCTATCTTCGTGTTAGCTCAATTACTAGCGGCGGCCAGTCCGCTCTTCTGTGACGCCTTCTTCTCTTCTCCAGATGTTGACTCGACGCTTCCTTCCGCTGTTATGCCGGGCGCCGCTCCCAGCGACTTATATAGGCCTATCTTGTGACGTCATAGTCCCATCATGCTCTGGTACCTACCCACGTGTTACCTACCCACGTGGGTAGGTACCGTAGCATGATGGGACTGTGACATCACAAGATAGGCCTATATTAGTCGCTGGGAGCCGCGCCCAGCATAACAGTGGGAGGAAGCGTCGAGTCAACATCTGGAGAAGAGAAGAAGAGAAGAAGGCGTCACAAAAGAGCGGACTGGCCACCGCTAGTAATTGAGCTAACGCGAAGATAGCGGCGGCCAGTCCTGAAGAAGAAGGCACCAGAGAGCACTGAGTCAACAGCCGATTGCGGGAGAAGACCCCGGAGTGCGGGAGAAGACCCCGGAGAGCGGAAGAAGACCCCCGGAGAGCAGAGAAGACCCCTGGAGAGCTGAAGACCTCTGGGCCCTTTAATAATATATATATATATATATATATATTAAAAAAACATATGATATATAATTGAATATAATTGAAGAGAATACATATATTTTAGATGCAAAGAATATAAACATTTGTATGCCAAGAAGTGGCAATGCTTGACTTTTTTCAACAGTTTTGCACATACCTTTCCTGTCACAATTTCTTTCTCTGTGCCCCTGATAGTTTATTGGACCCATTGTTATGTTCAGAAGAGGCTGGTGCCAGGCGTCTAAGCTTAGAGCTTTTCCTGCCCCCTCCATAAACACACTCATGCACGTTTACCCAGTGATGACCTTGCTTTTTAGATCATAAGATTGTTCAGTGGCTGAATTGTATATAACGAGGCAGCCTAAACATCCCCAAGTCTTTCTATTTTAGCTTGAATGGGCAGTGCAACATGTTAAATAGCTGATAAAGCAGAAAAAAATTACCTTTAACCACTTGCTTACTGGGCACATAAACCCCCTTCGTGCCCAGGCGAAATTTCAGCTTCCGGCACTGCGTCACTTTAACTGACATTTGCGCGGTCGTGCAACGTGGCTCCCGAACAAAATTGGTGTCCTTTTTTCCCCACAAATAGAGCTTTATTTTGGTGGTATTTGATCGCCCGTGCGGTATTTATTTTTTGCGTTATAAACAAAAAAAGAGCGACAATTTAAAAATATATATATATTTTTTACTTGTTGCTATAATAAATATCCCAATTTTTAAAAAAACAACTATTTTTTTTCTCAGTTAAGGCTGATACGTATTCTTCTACGTATTTGTGTAAAAAAAAAAAAAATCGCAATAAGCGACTGCTTTGCGCAAAAGTTATAGCACCTACAAAATAGGGGACAGAATTATGATTTTTTTTTATATTTTTTTTTTACTAGTAATGGCGGCGATCTGCGATTTTTATTGGGACTGCGACATTACGGCGGACACATCGGACACTTTTGACACATTTTTGGCGCCATTCACATTTATACAGCGATCAGTGCTATAAATATGCACTAATTACTGTATAAATGTGACTGGCATTGAAGGGGTTAACACTAGGGGGTGAGGAAGGGGTTAAATGTGTATCCTGAGTGTGTTCTAACTGTGTGGGGGGTGACTCGGGAGGTGACCGATGCTGTGTCCCTATGTACAAGGCACACAGATCGGTCTCCTCTCTTCCTGACAGGACGTGGAGCTCTGTGTTTACACACAGAGCTCCACGTCCCTGCTCTGTCACCGCCGATCGCATGTACCTGGCGGACACCGTGGCCGCCGGGTACACGCATCGAATCCTCGGCGATGCGACGGCACTGTTTTTCCCCGCTGCGCGCCACCCAGTGGCATGCGCGGGGACTACAACAACATTGATGTCCAAAGACGTGACCCCGGCAGCTCAGGTCCGCGCTGTTGACGTCTTTTGTCAATAGGGCGGATCTGTACTGGTTAAAAGAGATGTATGGGTTTTGGATTTTTTTTGGACCGATGGGGCCTACACACGATCGGTTTGGACCGATGAAAACGAACTTCAGTCCGTTTTCATCGGTTTGAACCGATCGTGTGTACGCGGCCTTAGAGTCTGCAAAAGACTTAATACTGGGGCGGGTGTTCACCTTCCAGGAGGACAACGACCCTTTATATGCAGCCAGAGCTACAATGGAATGGTTTAGATTAGGGGTCTCCAAACCATGGCCCTCAGTTGTTCAGGAGCTACAATTCCTATCATGACTAGCCATGTCTGTAAATGTCAGAGTTTTACAATACCTCATGGGATGTGTATTTCCGCAACAGCTTGAGGGCCGTAGTTTGGAGATCCCTGGGATCAAAGCATATTCATGTATTAGAATTGCCCAGTCAAAGTCCAGACCTAAATACAATTGAGAATCTGTGAAAAGATTTGAAAAATACTGTTCAGATGCTCTCCATCCAATTTGACAGAGCTTGAGCTATTTTGCAAAGCAGAATGGGCAAAAAAATCACTTTCTAGATGCGCAAAGTTGCTAGAAACATACCCAAAAAGACTTGCAGCTGTAATTGCAACAAAAGGTGGTTCTACAAAGCATTGACCCAGGGGGGGCTGAATACAAATGATTGTCACACTTTTCAGATATTTATTTGTAGAATATGTCGAAAACCATTTATCATTTATCTTCCACTTCACAATTATGTGCCACTTTGTGTTGGTCTATCACATACATTCCCTATAAAATACAAAAAATTCAGTTTTTGGTTGTAACATGACAGCATGTGGAAAAATTCAAAGCATTGTAGATGGATGTATCTGTCTCCCGGAGCCTCTTAGATTGAGAACTGAAGAGGCTGAGGCCGTGTACACACGACCAAATAAATCCGACCAAATCGGTCTGACAGACCGCTTTGATCGTATTTGTCTGCTGGGCTATTTTGGTTTGATCGTGTACACACAATCAAACCAAAATCCCCGCCGGCAGACAGCGTGGTGACGTGGCGGTGCCGTTGACGCCGCCACGTCACCGCACCAGGAAGTAAAATACTTCCACGCATGCGTCGCATCCATTTGACCCATGTGCGGTCAGATATGTCCGCTGGTTAGTGTACTAACCAGCAGACATGTCGGACGGACGGGTTCCCAGCAGACAGATTTTAAAGCATGCTTTAAAATTTGTCTTCTGGAAAAACCCATCTGCTCGCCCGTACACACGATCAAATTTGTCTGCTGAAACGGTCCGTCGGACCGTTTTCAGCAGATAAATTTGATCGTGTGCATGTGGCCTGAGAGGCTGAGATGGGTGCTGGTCCAGACATGTGGGCGGATCCCAACTCCATTGTCACGATCTTGCTCAAGCCTGGACTGTCTCTGTGATGTCAGCCAACAGCAGGCTTTAGCCCGCTGTCAGGGCCGGTGCAAGGATTTCTGCCTACACAAGCGAAGCTCCATTTTGGCGCCCCCCCCCCCCCCCCAACGGCCACCCACCTCCATTGAAAAAATGTTTCTTTCAATAATTTTTTTATATAAAAAAAACACACTAACATGCCAGACCTGCCCCATTACATGACCAGACTGTGCCCCATTACATGCCAGACCTGCCCCATTACATGACAGACCTGCCCCATTACATGACCAGACTGTGCCCCATTACATGACCAGACTGTGCCCCATTACATGCCAGACCTGCCCCATTACATGACCAGACTGTGCCCCATTACATGCCAGACCTGCCCCATTACATGACCAGACTGTGCCCCATTACATGACTAGACTGTGCCCCATTACATGCCAGACCTGCCCCATTACATGACCAGACTGTGCCCCATTACATGCCAGACCTGCCCCATTACATGCCAGACCTGCCCCATTACATGACCAGACTGTGCCCCATTACATGACCAGACTGTGCCCCATTACATGCCAGACCTGCCCCATTACATGACCAGACTGTGCCCCATTACATGCCAGATCTGCCCCATTACATGACCAGACCTGCCCCATTACATGACCAGACCGTGCCCCATTACATGACCAGACCGTGCCCTTACCTTATCCCATGCGAATCGCGGCCGTGTAACCTAACAGTAACAGCTTACCTTACCAGAATCGCGGCTGTACGATTTTTCAAAAGCCGCGCCTCCGACATCTTCTGTTCCGTGATAGGCGGAACATTCAGCTTCCCATGAGGCACTGTGTTCAGTGTTCGCCTATTACGGAGGCCCTCTCGTCCGAGGACGAGAGGGCCTCCGTGATAGGCGGACACCAAACACAGGACGAGAGGGCCTCCGTGATAGGCGGACACTGAACACAGTGCCTCCTGGGAAGCTGAATGTTCCGCCTATCACGGAACAGAAGACGTCGGAGGCGCGGCTTTTGAAAAATCGTACAGCCGCGATTCTAAGGTAATTTTTTCGCCCCATCCCAGGCTGCGGACCTGCCCGCCCCAAGCGGCCGCTTGGTCCGCCTGGTGGTTGCGCCGGCCCTGCCCGCTGTCTGCTGAAAACAGGCCACAGGAGTGCAGGACCAATGAGCGTTGGCTGTACTTCTCCTTTAAGTGGAAAGCAAAACAAAGGAAATTAAGAAGGGAAACAGAAGTAAAGAGCAAAATTGGGGGAAAGTAACATGAAAGTAGATGCCAGAAATAAAAAAGCTTGGTGAAGTGAAATGAATAGACTGAAAGATTAAACACGTGTACAGAAGGCAGCTGGAAAAGAATGATGAAGAGAAAAAGACACAAACGAGCAAAAATGTCAGATAGACCAAGGAAAGCCGGAGACTCTGAGATGTCAGAGAGATGAGCTGCCTGGGGGACATTAGCTGTACTAGGATGTGTTCCCAGACTCCACTACCCCTCCCATAGAGAATGGGCGTTGGGAGCTAAGTCAGGGCACATAGCCAGATATGTGATCCTGACGCTAGAAAACTCAGAGCATGAACAAGCAAAAAAGTGTTAGGTTACGTTTAGGACAGCCTTACACAAAGACAATGGGGTTGATTTACGAAAGGAGCATGCTCACGTTGCCAAGTAAGTTTTCAGTTAACTTAGTAAATGAAGTGAAGCTATGCTGACCTGTGCAAAAATCATGTTTTTTACATTTTCCTTGCACATGATTGGGTATACTTTGAGAGTGAATTATCTGCTATCTTCACCTCATTCACAAAGCCAAGTGAGCAATTCAACCTCAACGGGGGATGTCAACAATCACTAGGGATATGAATCCTAGCTGAGTACACAGAAGCCACTTATTCATTTGATAATTTAGGGCCAGATTCTCAGAGGCGTTACGACGGAGTATCTCAGATACCCCGTCTTATCGCCTTTTTTTTGCCTCGTATCTATGCGAGTGATGCTTAGCATCACTTTTGCATAGATACGCTTCTACATCCGACAAGTGTAAAACCATTACACTTTCGGATCGTAGGTGTAATGACAACTCCGGCCACTAGGTGGCCTTTATGTTGTTTTCGCATTTGCATATGCAAATGAGGTAGTACGCCGATTCCCGATCGCTTTTACGCCGCCCCGTCGTCGCGTACGTCGTTTTTGTCCGCGTAAGGTTACCCCAGCTTGTGGAGTAACCTTACGAACTACCGTCGGATGCCGTCGGGTCCCGTCGGATGCCGTCGGGTCCCGTCGGATGCCATGTTAAGTATGGCGTCGGGTCAGCGTCGGCTTTTTCTGTCGCTTACGTCGTTTTACTAACTCGTTCGCGAATAGGGACTTGCGTAAATGACGCTCACGTCGTTTTGACGTCGGTTTCAACGACGCTTCCCGACGTGAGCTGGAGCATGCGCACTGGGCTTTTTCCCCGGCCGGCGCATGCGCAGTTCGTTCAACGCGGGGGCGCGCTTAATTTAAATACAAGCCGCCCCATTTGAATTGCGCGGGTTTACGCTTGGCGATTTACGAGACGCCGGCGAAAACTACGGAGCAAGTGCTTTGAGAATAAAGGTAAAACAGTAAATAAATTATTCAGCGCTAGAAGATAACAAAACAAAAATAATAAAATAATAATGCAAGCCAGCACTGAAGGTAAATTCAAATAAAACACCCCAATAGTCATATAAACAGAGAAAGTGCAGCGCAAACAATTAATAATTACATAAATAACATAAGTGACACCACAAAGAAAAACAGTGTAAAATGTCCATAAGTGCTTAATAATCCAATATAAATGTGCAGAACCGAATCCAGAATGTGTTTGAAGCAAGCAGAAGAAAACCTCCACCAAAAAGGTTAGGATGGCCTCTCACCTTAATGAAAAGGTTAAACAGCATGTATAAACAGGAATCTCCTCAATCATCCAGTTAATCCAACAGTGGTAGAACAGCATATAGAGACAAGGATCTCCTCAGTCATCCAGTATTCCAGCAGCAGATCACTTAATTAAGGCATCAATGGACTCAGCGCCAAACAATTATGCAAAAAAATAGAGAAAGAATCTAGTGCTCTCTGAAGCATAACTGAATTTATTGCATAAAAAAGGTAAAAAACTCACATAAAAAGCACTCGTGACTGAGTGCTAGGTATACAGGCAGGCAGACAGTGATCAACCAACAGGTATCCAGAAACACAATGTGCAGTGTGCAGTCGCGGGTGACGTCACGCCAATCACTCCCCCCTCGTACGTCGTTACGTCCCCTGGGCGGGACTTCTTCAGCGTGGGGTAGGAAGGAACAACGTAGACGTCCCGCTGATTACATTAAATAGCCGACGGTTGCCAAAGCAACCGAAAAACAAATTGAGCTTAGACGACTCATCATGGTGAAAAAACTCCGCCCAAGAGTAAAAAAAAACAATTAGACTAAACATCTCACACCAGGTGATCACGCCTCCTCTCCAGTGTCAGGCTAACAAAGCTTCTGACAAGGATAGTGAAACAAACGCAATAGAGGACTGACAGAACACCGGACTTAGAAAAAAATTTACATTTAAAATATACATGACCCAAAAAAGAGATCCTTACCCAAAAAGACCTCATATTAGATCGCAATTAAAAAAGAGACGTCATCCACGATTGCACAGACTGCCCACTAACAAATGCATTTGAAATTGTAACATATCAGATACAGTAATTAAAAATTAAAAATTACCAATTACCAGCTATGTAAATATACATACTAGACACAAAATAATAAAATAAAATGAAATAAAAGTAAAATAGATAAATAGGAATAGGAATACAAAACGCATAAGACCAACCCATATCAAAAGACTAAGATTAAATATTGATACTACCTATTGGATATGAAACAGTTAAGGTCAAATTCAACGTTGAGGCCAGAAGGTGAGGAGACCTTAGTCTCATATATCCAGAAGGACTCGCGTTGACTTATGCGACGAATATAATGCCCACCCCTCCAATGTTTATCAACTTTCTCAATGCCCCAAAATTTCAACGCACGGGGATCCCTATGGTGACATTGTCTAAAATGTTTGGAAACACTATGGCTTCTAATTCCTCTTTTAATGTTACTAATATGTTCACCAATACGCACATGCAACGCACGGGAGGTGCGTCCAACATACTGCAGACCACAGCTGCACTCAAGCATGTATACTACACCTTCAGTAGCACATGTAATCAGTTGCTTGATTGGGTACTCTTTTTGTGTAACATTAGAACAAAAACTTTTTCTCTTCTTAATCGTCTGCCTAACGTGTTTGCAGGTTGCACAACGCCCACATGCATAGAAGCCAGAGAGAAAGTTAAAGAGTTTGGGCTGAGCCCTAGTGGGGGGGTCAATCACTCCAGGGGCCAAACTGTCTCTCAATGAGGGGGCCTTTTTATATATAAATTAAGGACGGTCCGGCAGGACAGGGCCCAACACACCATCACCCTTTAGAATCGGCCAATGTCTGGCAACGATTCTTTCAAATTTTTTGTGATGTATGTTAAAGTCCAACAGCATTTTGTAGTTAGCTTGATCCTTATCTATATTGGCCACTTTATCAGCAACAATGGTATTCCTGTCTAAAGCGTTGACTTTCTCTATTTCCTGCAGAATCGAAGGACGAGAGTAGCCTTTAGCTATGAATCTAGTAGCAAGCTCCTGAGACTGCTGTAAATAATCAGTTGAACTAGTGCAATTCCTACGTAGCCGTACAAACTGCCCACGTGGGATATTGCACAGCCACAAACGGTGGTGACAGCTGGTGATAGGTATATAGCCATTGCGGTCTACAGATTTAAAATAGTTCTTAGTGCATAGCCTATTATCGGCCTTAAATATTTCCAAATCCAGGAAGTTAATCTTAAGATGGGACACTGTCCAAGACAAGACTATGTTCTTGTTATTGGCATTCATTTTGTCCATAAAGGACTGCAGTGATAATAAATCACCCTCCCATATTAAGATCAGATCGTCAATATACCTCCTATAGCAGACAAGCTGAGGAGGTCTATTCTGGAACACCACATCCCGCTCCCAGTGGGCCATAAAAATATTGGCCACACTCGGAGCGAAACGGGCTCCCATGGCTATACCACATTGCTGCAAATAAAATTCTTTGCCATACCAAAAATAATTCTTAAGCAGACAAAATTTCAAGCTGTCCAACAAAAAATCTATATGTTCATGGCTCAGTTCAGTAGACTCCAATGCCCACTGCACTGAAGAGAGTGCTGCTTCATGTCCAATGATTGTATATAAAGAGCCCACATCGGCTGTAACTAAAATAGTGTCACGTGTACAGGGAATGGCCTCAAGAATCTGTATTATTTGCTTAGTATCCCTCAGATACGCAGGCATATTGCACACCAACGGTTGCAAGAAACAGTCCAGGTATTGGCCAAGCCTCGAAGTCACTGAGTCGATCCCATTCACAATAGGACGGCCGGGGGGGCGTAAAGCATCTTTATGTAATTTAGGTAAAAAGTATATGATAAGGGCTCGGCAATGGTGGGGATCCAAATATGCCGCCTCCTTACTATTCAAAATGCCTCGTTTTTTACCATCCTCTATCAACATATGTAGCTCATTTTTAAAATTAACCATAGGATTCCCACGTAGTATCAGGTAGGTATGATGATCACTAAGTAATCTATTCATTTCCTCGTGGTAGTAAGTTTTACTCAATACCACGAGACCACCCCCTTTGTCCGCGGGTTGGATCACAATATCATTCCGCTGTTCAAGTGATCTGATCCCCTGTTGAATCAACTGGGAATCTTTCACCTTTTTTATATGGAGATCATGGGCGGAGTTTTTTCACCATGATGAGTCGTCTAAGCTCAATTTGTTTTTCGGTTGCTTTGGCAACCGTCGGCTATTTAATGTAATCAGCGGGACGTCTACGTTGTTCCTTCCTACCCCACGCTGAAGAAGTCCCGCCCAGGGGACGTAACGACGTACGAGGGGGGAGTGATTGGCGTGACGTCACCCGCGACTGCACACTGCACATTGTGTTTCTGGATACCTGTTGGTTGATCCCTGTCTGCCTGCCTGTATACCTAGCACTCAGTCACGAGTGCTTTTTATGTGAGTTTTTTACCTTTTTTATGCAATAAATTCAGTTATGCTTCAGAGAGCACTAGATTCTTTCTCTATTTTTTTGCATAATTGTTTGGCGCTGAGTCCATTGATGCCTTAATTAAGTGATCTGCTGCTGGAATACTGGATGACTGAGGAGATCCTTGTCTCTATATGCTGCTCTACCACTGTTGGATTAACTGGATGATTGAGGAGATTCCTGTTTATACATGCTGTTTAACCTTTTCATTAAGGTGAGAGGCCATCCTAACCTTTTTGGTGGAGGTTTTCTTCTGCTTGCTTCAAACACATTCTGGATTCGGTTCTGCACATTTATATTGGATTATTAAGCACTTATGGACATTTTACACTGTTTTTCTTTGTGGTGTCACTTATGTTATTTATGTAATTATTAATTGTTTGCGCTGCACTTTCTCTGTTTATATGACTATTGGGGTGTTTTATTTGAATTTACCTTCAGTGCTGGCTTGCATTATTATTTTATTATTTTTGTTTTGTTATCTTCTAGCGCTGAATAATTTATTTACTGTTATTCCTATTCAATTCATTTATATTTAGCTGCAAGGATGGATGTGTTCACTTACCTAGAAAATCGTGAGGTTACTCTCACAGATGTATTTTCAGAGACAGCTATTGCTTCTGATCATGGAGACCTCAATCTCTCTTTTAAAAAATTGGGACATTTGTTTGATAAAAAGATCAGGACCTGGTGGGATATTGTGACCTTGCAACATTATTTGGTTACTAAAATCATCCCCAGGCGTTTGAGGTGGGATTTGCCTCCAAATGACGGACTGGTTGATGATGAGTCCATCAAAGAATGGTACAATTTCTTCACCGAAAAAGGTTTTGATCTTATTAGATTTTTATTATCCCGCAAGCAGCGGAAAAAGTTATGGTTGGAAAATCAGATTAAAGAGATTTCTGATCGTATTGAACCTCTTAAGGATACACCTGAATTCATCCGTTTGTCAGGGGAGTTGAAAAACAAACTCATTAAATGGGATAAGGAGACCCAAGACAAGAAGCGCAAGAAATTCTTGCGCGATGTGAGTGATTTCGGGATTCCTAATGTGTATAAATGGCAATCTTTGAATTTGGTACAGTCTCAATCCGCGCCAATGGATACGGTGGAAACTGTACCGACTTCATTGTCCCAGGGCACTGAGGGACTTTGGCCTAGTTCCTCTAGTGTCAAGAGATCTGGGACTCCAGTGAGGGTTACCACTTTGGCGGAGAGTGGTAATAGACCCCATAAGGGAAAATGGAAAGGTAAAAATGGTAAAGGGAAAGGATATGTGAATGGGAATCTGCCCCAATCTCCAGACCCTGATTTTCAGATGAATCCACCTTGGAAAACTGTGCCTATTAAGGGTAAGGGCTATTCCAAAGGGAGTACTAATTTTCCGGTAGGGGTTCCTCCTCCACCTTTATCGACCTATAATTATTATGCACCATTACAAAATTACTGGGAGGGGCCTCCTCCCACTAATCAACATTTTTTAGGACAGGGGAGGACCCCTTGGAGGGGACCTCCGCCGCTCCCTTGGGGGGGAGCACCGCCTTACCCCCCACCTTGGACCAACGATTGGCGGGAGAATTGTCTCCCTCCCCCCCAGACGCCGAGAGGACAGCCCAGTTTAAAAAGAAAAAATCTAGAGGGGTCCGAGGGGGCAGACGAGTCCAAAAGGCAAAGACCGTGATTGGTATGGGTATTTTTAACCTTAGTGGTGTACCGCTTACTGATAATGAGACACGTGTATTGGATAAGGGTCTTAAGTTTGCCCCTATACGTAATTTGAATAAATTTCAGACTTTTATTAGTGTCCAGAAATACATAAGGGGTCTCAATATGAAGAAGTATTTCCTCTCTAATCCTATAGAGAGGAACTCTCCCCCCATGAATTCTGGGCACTCTAATCTAAGGAACCGATCGGTTTTTAACCCTCAGTATACGGATACTAGACACCTAGATGTCTTCCGCAATATGGTGTGCAAGGACCTTGATGATCTCCATATAAAAAAGGTGAAAGATTCCCAGTTGATTCAACAGGGGATCAGATCACTTGAACAGCGGAATGATATTGTGATCCGACCCGCGGACAAAGGGGGTGGTCTCGTGGTATTGAGTAAAACTTACTACCACGAGGAAATGAATAGATTACTTAGTGATCATCATACCTACCTGATACTACGTGGGAATCCTATGGTTAATTTTAAAAATGAGCTACATATGTTGATAGAGGATGGTAAAAAACGAGGCATTTTGAATAGTAAGGAGGCGGCATATTTGGATCCCCACCATTGCCGCACCCCTATCATATACTTTTTACCTAAATTACATAAAGATGCTTTACGCCCCCCCGGCCGTCCTATTGTGAATGGGATCGACTCAGTGACTTTGAGGCTTGGCCAATACCTGGACTGTTTCTTGCAACCGTTGGTGCGCAATATGCCTGCGTATCTGAGGGATACTAAGCAAATAATACAGATTCTTGAGGCCATTCCCTGTACACGTGACACTATTTTAGTTACAGCCGATGTGGGCTCTTTATATACAATCATTGGACATGAAGCAGCACTCTCTTCAGTGCAGTGGGCATTGGAGTCTACTGAACTGAGCCATGAACATATAGATTTTTTGTTGGACAGCTTGAAATTTTGTCTGCTTAAGAATTATTTTTGGTATGGCAAAGAATTTTATTTGCAGCAATGTGGTATAGCCATGGGAGCCCGTTTCGCTCCGAGTGTGGCCAATATTTTTATGGCCCACTGGGAGCGGGATGTGGTGTTCCAGAATAGACCTCCTCAGCTTGTCT
Source organism: Rana kukunoris (assembly GCA_029574335.1). NCBI lineage: Eukaryota > Metazoa > Chordata > Amphibia > Anura > Ranidae > Rana > Rana kukunoris. The sequence goes on from CM056059.1 coordinate 280,166,570, forward strand.
GCTATAGGAGGTATATTGACGATCTGATCTTAATATGGGAGGGTGATTTATTATCACTGCAGTCCTTTATGGACAAAATGAATGCCAATAACAAGAACATAGTCTTGTCTTGGACAGTGTCCCATCTTAAGATTAACTTCCTGGATTTGGAAATATTTAAGGCCGATAATAGGCTATGCACTAAGAACTATTTTAAATCTGTAGACCGCAATGGCTATATACCTATCACCAGCTGTCACCACCGTTTGTGGCTGTGCAATATCCCACGTGGGCAGTTTGTACGGCTACGTAGGAATTGCACTAGTTCAACTGATTATTTACAGCAGTCTCAGGAGCTTGCTACTAGATTCATAGCTAAAGGCTACTCTCGTCCTTCGATTCTGCAGGAAATAGAGAAAGTCAACGCTTTAGACAGGAATACCATTGTTGCTGATAAAGTGGCCAATATAGATAAGGATCAAGCTAACTACAAAATGCTGTTGGACTTTAACATACATCACAAAAAATTTGAAAGAATCGTTGCCAGACATTGGCCGATTCTAAAGGGTGATGGTGTGTTGGGCCCTGTCCTGCCGGACCGTCCTTAATTTATATATAAAAAGGCCCCCTCATTGAGAGACAGTTTGGCCCCTGGAGTGATTGACCCCCCCACTAGGGCTCAGCCCAAACTCTTTAACTTTCTCTCTGGCTTCTATGCATGTGGGCGTTGTGCAACCTGCAAACACGTTAGGCAGACGATTAAGAAGAGAAAAAATTTTTGTTCTAATGTTACACAAAAAGAGTACCCAATCAAGCAACTGATTACATGTGCTACTGAAGGTGTAGTATACATGCTTGAGTGCAGCTGTGGTCTGCAGTATGTTGGACGCACCTCCCGTGCGTTGCATGTGCGTATTGGTGAACATATTAGTAACATTAAAAGAGGAATTAGAAGCCATAGTGTTTCCAAACATTTTAGACAATGTCACCATAGGGATCCCCGTGCGTTGAAATTTTGGGGCATTGAGAAAGTTGATAAACATTGGAGGGGTGGGCATTATATTCGTCGCATAAGTCAACGCGAGTCCTTCTGGATATATGAGACTAAGGTCTCCTCACCTTCTGGCCTCAACGTTGAATTTGACCTTAACTGTTTCATATCCAATAGGTAGTATCAATATTTAATCTTAGTCTTTTGATATGGGTTGGTCTTATGCGTTTTGTATTCCTATTCCTATTTATCTATTTTACTTTTATTTATTTTATTTCATTTTATTTTATTATTTTGTGTCTAGTATGTATATTTACATAGCTGGTAATTGGTAATTTTTAATTTTTAATTACTGTATCTGATATGTTACAATTTCAAATGCATTTGTTAGTGGGCAGTCTGTGCAATCGTGGATGACGTCTCTTTTTTAATTGCGATCTAATATGAGGTCTTTTTGGGTAAGGATCTCTTTTTTGGGTCATGTATATTTTAAATGTAAATTTTTTTCTAAGTCCGGTGTTCTGTCAGTCCTCTATTGCGTTTGTTTCACTATCCTTGTCAGAAGCTTTGTTAGCCTGACACTGGAGAGGAGGCGTGATCACCTGGTGTGAGATGTTTAGTCTAATTGTTTTTTTTGACTCTTGGGCGGAGTTTTTTCACCATGATGAGTCGTCTAAGCTCAATTTGTTTTTCGGTTGCTTTGGCAACCGTCGGCTATTTAATGTAATCAGCGGGACGTCTACGTTGTTCCTTCCTACCCCACGCTGAAGAAGTCCCACCCAGGGGACGTAACGACGTACGAGGGGGGAGTGATTGGCGTGACGTCACCCGCGACTGCACACTGCACATTGTGTTTCTGGATACCTGTTGGTTGATCCCTGTCTGCCTGCCTGTATACCTAGCACTCAGTCACGAGTGCTTTTTATGTGAGTTTTTTACCTTTTTTATGCAATAAATTCAGTTATGCTTCAGAGAGCACTAGATTCTTTCTCTATTTTTTTGCATAATTGTTTGGCGCTGAGTCCATTGATGCCTTAATTAAGTGATCTGCTGCTGGAATACTGGATGACTGAGGAGATCCTTGTCTCTATATGCTGTTCTACCACTGTTGGATTAACTGGATGATTGAGGAGATTCCTGTTTATACATGCTGTTTAACCTTTTCATTAAGGTGAGAGGCCATCCTAACCTTTTTGGTGGAGGTTTTCTTCTGCTTGCTTCAAACACATTCTGGATTCGGTTCTGCACATTTATATTGGATTATTAAGCACTTATGGACATTTTACACTGTTTTTCTTTGTGGTGTCACTTATGTTATTTATGTAATTATTAATTGTTTGCGCTGCACTTTCTCTGTTTATATTCTTTGAGAATAAAGCACTTGCTCTAGTACGCAGCCGTGGCGTAGTGTAAATGGCTTACGCTACGCCGCCGAAAATATATGAGAATCTGGCCCTTAATATCTTAAAAGTGCACACAATATGAACATCACAAACACTATAATAAAGACAAAATAACATACAGAGTTTGGCTATTAGCTGTGAAAAAAAAAAAAAAAAATATATAGAACTAAACATTTATTGAGGTTTATCCTGTCGACGGGAACACATCAGAAATAGTCGCACTCAACCAGTTTAGAAGGGCTTCATGTGAATCACATTATCCATATCTCATGCTTCTCAATGTATTGAGATTTGGATGTGGACCTGACTTTAGCCCTTGGCCAATCAAACCTGAGGATGTTCCCTCCTAATTCTGGAGGATGGTTCTGCATTCTGGAATGACTAGGGTTAAATGGGTCATGAATAAATCTGATGGCTGGGTCAGGGGTAGGATTTCCGACACCAGTGTCTCAGTTCAATTGCAGCACCAATCATTACTTGGCTGTTGCAAGCAGGCTTCGTACAACTGTTCTGTGGATCTCTCGCAGATTCCATACAAACTACACAGACTATTTTATTTGTACCCCAAAATGTGTAATATTTTAGTTTTTTTTTAAAGATAGACATGTAGCGCCCCCTTGCTTTCAGTATGGGCACTACGCTAAAGTTAGTTAGAATGGGAGAGTTACATTGCTTCCATTCGTGATTTATCTAAATTCTGACTTCTGTCATTCCAGAAGAGTCTCTTGGGCCAGTCTGCATTGTAGGGATGTGGTATCATCTCTGGCCAGCAGTTGGCGGCAGAGGGGTTTCTGGCAGAGCAAGTCTTCCCCAGCAGCCAATTAGAGGAGTTCCTCCCTCGCAGGGCATGCTGGGGAGGAATATATCTGTGACAGGTGTCATGTGTTCTAAAATCTTTGCGGGATCCCGGTGCTCACCCCTTTAGGGTGTGCGCACCTATGGGCCCCGCCGGCGTGACCCTCCTGGCCAAGCTTGCAGGCTTCATCGAGCCTCAACCGGAGGCGAAAGGGGACCCCAGTGACCTACTGGGTTCTGGGTTCCATGGAAACGGATCTTATACTAAGTGCTGAACCAATCGGGGATCTGGTGACCAGGCGGCTACAGGTACGCATTAGGCCCCGTACACATGACCGAGAACCTCGGCAGAATCCAGCGAGAAGCTCCGTGGGGTCCATATTCTGCCGAGATACTCGGTCGTGTGTACATTTTCGCCGAGCTTCCCGTCAAGCAAGCCGTCGAGCCAAAATAGAGAGCAGGTTCTCTATTTGTTCGATGGCCCATCGAGAACCATGGCTCGGCGCCTTTCCCGACGGCTTGGTCGACGATTTCGACGGCCGGGCGAGAACCTCGACGGGCGGAACGATGTGTTTGGCCCGTCGAGGTTCTCGTACGTGTGTACGCGGCCTTACTGTCTCCCGGTGACCTGGAAAGATCCACTAATCTAGCAGAAGCCAAGACGAGCTTACAAATCAGTACTACTAAGGGCTGGCTTGCCCCTTCACATCCAGGCCTGACACCGCAAGTTCACCTCTGTCTTCTCATCAACCTTTCCTTCCTAACTGAAGTTGATGTTGGCTGTGTTGGCCTACTCACTACTTTGTTCCTGCATCATCACTAGTGATGAGCGGAATACGCCATATTCGATTTCGCGATATTTCGTGAATATATAGAAGAATATTCGCGAATATTCGTTAATATCGAATATTCGTGATATTTTATAAAAAAAAAAAATTGCGAAATTTCACTAATGCGAAATTTCACTAATGCGAAATTTCGCTAGTGCGAAATTTCGCTAGTGCGAAATTTCGCTAGTGCGAATGCGAAATTGATTGCGAAATTCTCGTCAACACGCGAAAACGGAGATCATTTCCTGGATTACTAAACTAATAGGCACTAAACACTAACTCTACTTACACAAACTTATATGACTAAACTAAAGCTAATTTTTTTTATTTTTTGTACACAAAACACAGAAGGGCAGAGAACGCATTCGCGAATATTCGTAATACGAATATTCGCATTGCGAATATTCGGCAACATAAAAGGATCGCCTCAGCTACTCGGCCCAGGGTCTCTAATCATACCAGCAATGCTTTTAGACGTCGATGGAGATCACTAGGATGTGATCTGTTTTAAAAATAAATTAGTAAAAATACGAATATTCGCGATAGCGAATATTCACCGCGATATTCGATTTATTCGCGAATACTCGAATATGCAATATTCGTAACGAATATTCGCAATGCGAATAAACAACGCTGGGGTAACGTAATGTGCCGAACCCAACAACCAACCAGCGGCTCCTTCGGGGGTAGCACTACAGACAGTTTGCGGCCTTTTGGGTGTACAGACCTTTTCCTCTGCTGCATTTAAAGGGTTTCACTTTGAGGCTTGTTTATTCTTATCTTTACCGACATGGATTTGAAAATTTAATTGGCATCTAGGTGTTAAATCTGGTCTACAGGCCTCCTGTTTTCTTCCAAATTCTATTCTTCCAACATCTACTATTAATTATTGAATTATAAAAATACTGCATCTTTAATATCACCAAATTAAAATATATCTGCAATACTACTTTTATAGGGTTATGTCATATTTCAGCTATTGGTAAAATTACCCTAATTTTACATTTAAAGGGGTTGTAAAGGTACAATTTTTTTCCTAAATAGCTTCCTTTACCGTAGTGCAGTCCTCCTTTACTTACCTCATCCTTCTATTTTGCTTTTAAATGTCCTTCTTTCTTCTGAGAAATCCTCAATTTATTCTGTCTAACTCCACACCTTAATGCGAGGCTTTCTTCCTGGTGTGGAGTGTCGTGCTCGCCCCCTCGCTTGGACTACAGGAGAGTCAGGACGCCCACTAACACACAGATCCTTTCTCTATCTGCAACGTAGAGAGCGCCTTTACTCTCCTGTAGTTCAAGGGAGGGGGCGAGCACGACACTCCACACCAGGAAGAAAGCCTCGCATTACTGTGTGGAGTTACAGACAGAAGAACAGGAAGTGAGGATTTCTCAGAAGAAATAAGGACATTTAAAAGCAAAATGGAATGATGAGGTAAGTAAAGGAGGACTGCACTAAGGTAAAGGAAGCTATTTAGGAAAACAAATTGTACCTTTACAACCCCTTTAAGTTACAGATGATTTCAAGGAAAGTATGCATGCATCATCTAACACTGATTAAAAAAAAAACTGTTTTTTGACTTGACCTTGTTTTCATCCTTTTCCTTGTTCCCCTGAAGGAACTATAAAAGTAGTCCCAGCTGTATAGCGATTCTGTACCTAATATTCCAAGATCTCGCACTGTTCTCATGCTGCACATGTGCTTCATCTTGTGCATGTGCCATATGGCATTAATCTTATTTTCCTTTAAAAAAATCAAATGTGTATAATGTCTTACGGAGCATGCGTGAGACAAGGCACATCACATCATGTGCTCCATCTCATGCAAGTGCATGAGGACATACATTTTCATAATATTGGCATGGTGGCAGGGACACCATCAGCCTAAAAAGGGAACCACAAGAAATAAATGCAGCCTGGACATACAGCAGATCATAATTGTCATGTTTGTGTACAATGTATTACATATTATTGCCATTTTCTTGCTGGGGGGGGAAAGGAATAAGGTCTTCATTAACCACTTCGGGTCCGCGCCATTGACAGAATACGTCAACAGCGCGAGGCGCCGGGGTCACGTCTTTGGACGTGATTTACTTGTAATTCCCCTGTGGCGCGCGGCGGGGAAAAACAGTCCCGACGCATCACCGAGGATTCGATGCGTGTACCCGGCGGCCGCGATGTCCGTCAGGTACCTGCGATCGTCGGTGACAGAGCAGGGACATGGAGCTCTGAGTGTAAACACAGAGCTCCAGGTCCTGTCAGGGAGAGGTGACAGATGCTGTTTCTCTTGTACATAGGGAGACAGCATCGATCACCTCCCCCAGTCACCCCCCTCCCCCCACACAGTTAGAACACACCCAGGCAATACATTTAACCCCTTCCTCACCCCCTAGTGTTAACCCCTTCAATGCCAGTCACATTTATACAGTAATTAGTGCATATTTATAGCACTGGTCGCTGTATAAATGTGAATGGCGCCAAAAATGTGTCAAAAGTGTCCGATGTGTCCGCCGCAATATCGCAGTCAAAATAAAAATCGCAGATCGCCGCCATTACTAGTAAAAAAAAAATATTAAAAAAAAAATCATAATTCTGTCCCCTATTTTGTAGGTGCTATAACTTTTGCGCAAAGCAGTCACTTATTGTGATTTTTTTTTTTTACAAAAATACGTAGAAGAATATGTATCGGCCTTAACTGAGAATTTTTTTTTTTTTTTTTTTAAATTGGGATATTAATTATAGCAACAAGTAAAAAATATATATATATTTTTAAATTGTCGCTCTTTTTTTGTTTATAACGCAAAAAAAAAAAAAAACGCACGGGCGATCAAATACCAACAAAAGAAAGCTCTATTTGTGGGGAAAAAAAGGACGCCAATTTTGTTTGGGTGCCACGTCGCACGGCCGCGCAATTGTCAGTTAAAGAGACGCAGTGCCGCAAGCTGAAATTTGCCTGGGCACGAAGGGGGTTTATGTGCCCAGTAAGCAAGTGGTTAAGACCAACTCTAAGCAAGAGTACAGAGACAGCCATAGTGCTTGTCTCTGTAAGCTGTGTAGCAGTGCAGCGCGTTTGCTGCCGCCACCCCCTCCACTTCTGTCACTGGTTGTCAATGGTACTGTTGGCTTCACAACCAACAGGATCCTAGCAGACAGTGACATTGACATTGGGCAGAGCCTGGCGGGGGAGCTAAGACATTTTTCCCCCATCAGGTCCAGCCTCAGTGCTACTCCTTATGCAGTGCTTGCCTCAAATTCATGTACCTCAATCTTAGTATTTGTGGACCATACTAAGCTAAGCAGGGCAATAACTTCTCCGCAGGATGTGGAAACCTTGCAAAAAGACCTGAACAAATCCATGGGGTGGGCAACTACATGGCAAATGAGGTTTAATGTAGAAAAATGTACAATAATGCATTTAGGTGACAAAAATGTATGTGGCCCCCTGCTCCCAATTATTGGGGCGCTATTATAAATTTAGGGAGCGTCTGAGCCATAGTTGGGCTCAGACTTTACCAATTCTATGGAAATTAGCCTCTGTTCTGGCTATGGTTATGCTTGATGGAAGTTTTCCCTTGTTGCCTGTAGGTTCCGTTATCACCTCAGGCCCATGTTGGAACTCAGGCGAACCATGGTGTGTTAAGTGACCCTTCTCAGCTCAGTAGGAGTGGTTCCCCGCTGTGCATCCTGGGAAGGGATACTTAAGGGGCAGACACCGGTTTTATGGGGTCCTTCGGCTCGTGGCCCTCCTAGTGCGAGGCACAAGTGTGTGATTTCCAGCCCCGGGACCACGTTGGTCCGAGGCTGCATCTCGAACGAGTAGGCCCAGCTATGCTGGATGAAGCCTGCGATTCTAAAGGGGATCCCAAGCTGTACATCCAAGTGGGGGAAGCTGCTTATCGAAGGTGGACCTGCCCTGGAGGAGACTAAGCAACGTAGGCTGGTGTCTCGGATAGGCCTGGTGATTTCGTTAACAAGGGATCTACTACTCAATGGGGTTTATTTACTAAAAGAAAATCCACTTTGCACTACTTGAAAGTGCACTAGTGAGTGCAGTTGCTGCAGATCGCTGTAGATCTGAGGGGAAGCTCTAAAATGAGGGGAAGCTCTGCTGATTTTATCATCCAATCATGTGCAAGCTAAAATGCTGTTTTTTATTTTCCTTGCATGTCCCCTTCAGATCTACAGTGACTGCACTTAAACGTGCACTTTCAAGTGCACTTGTAGTGCAAAGTGGATTTTCCTTTCGTAATTAACCCCCATTGGGTTTTACAGCCCACCGAATTGGCTTAAAGGCTCTTTTGCTGTAAGGCAGGAAGTTTGGGACTGAAATCCTGTGGCAGAGGATTCCCGGACTATACATCTTTCGCTTTCAGATGGTCTGTGGCAGAGACTGGTGGCTATTGGCTCAGACGCTCCCTTAATTTATAATATCACCCCAATAATTGGGAGCAGGGTGCTACATATGAATACAATCTACTCACTAGGGGGAGAACCTCTGGGGGAATCTAGGATGGGAAAGGACCCGGGGGTCTAGTAGATGGTAGGCCCAGCAATAGCATGCAATGCCAAGCTGCTGCAAGCAAAGCAAATAGAATATTTCCATGAATTAAAAAGGAAATTAACTCCATGGATAAAATGATAATTATCCCGCTCTACAAGACTTTGATTCGGCCGCACCTAGAGTATGCTGTCCAGTTCTGGGCACCAGTCCTCAGGAAGGATGTACTGGAAATAGAGAGAGTACAGAGAAGGGAAACAAAGCTAATAAAGGGACTGGAGGATATTAGTTATGGGGAAATATTACGAGCACTGAACTTATTTTCTCTGGAGAAGAGTGACTTGAGAGGGGATAGGATTTCAATGCACAAATACCATACTGGTGGGCGTGGCCCCACAATAGGAATTAAACTTTTCTGCGAAAGGGCATTTAAAAAGATTTGTGGCCATTCACTGAAAATAGAGGAAAATCGATTTAACCACTTAAGGACCGCCTACTGCACATTTACGTCGGCAGAATGACACGGCATTTTAGTATCCAGCCGTGGGTCACGGGCGCGCGCCCGCGGCGCGCTCCCGTGACCCGGTCCGAAGCTCCAGGACCGGGACCGCGGGATTCGCGGATCCGATCGCCGCTGCAGTGATCGCGTCATCCCTGTAATAGGGGGACGCGATCGATGACGTCACACCTACAGCCACACCCCCCTACAGTTGTAAACACACACACAGTCACAGCGAAAGTTACAGCGCCACCTGTGGTTAACTCCCAAACTGCAACTGTCATTTCCACAGTAAACAATGCAATTTAAATGTCCCAAAAATGTGTCAAAATTGTCCGAAGTGTCCGCCATATTGTCGCAGTCATGAAAAAAATCGCTGATCGCCGCTATTAGTAGTAAAAAAAATTAATAAAAATGCAATAAAACTATCCCTTATTTTGTAAACGCTATAAATTTTGCGAAAACCAACCGATAAACGCTTATTGCAATTTTTTTTACCAAAAATACGTAGAAGAATACGTATCGGCCTAAACTGAGGAAAAAAAATGTTTTTTTATATATTTTTGGGGGATATTTATTATAGCAAAAAGTAAAAAATATTGAATTTTTTTTTAAATTGTCGCTCTATTTTTGTTTATAGCGCAAAAAATAAAAACCACAGAGGTGATCAAATACCACCAAAAGAAAGCTCTATTTGTGGGGAAAAAAGGACGCCAATTTTGTTTGGGAGCCACGTCGCACGACCGCGCAATTGTCAGTTAAAACGAAGCAGTGCCGAATCGCAAAAAGGGGCAAGGTCCTTTACCTGCATTTTGGTCCAGGTCTTAAGTGGTTAATTGCGTAGAGGGTTCTTTACGGCAAGAGCGGTAAGAATGTGAAATTCTCTTCCACAAGCAGTGGTTTCAGCAGGGAGCATAGATCATTTCAAAAAACTATTAGGCCACTTTCACACTGAGGTGTCGGCGGTAAAGTGGAGCTCTACTGTTGTTTTTGCAGAAGTTTTCAGCCGCTAGCGTGGAGCTTTTAACCCCTGCTAGCGGCCAAAGAGGGTTAAAAACCGCCGGCAAAGCGGTGCTGTCTATTGATTTCAATGTGCAGGGGCGCTTTAGGGTGGTGTATACACTGCTCCTACAGCGCTGCAAAGATGCGGCTAGCAGGACTTTTTTTTACCGTCCTGTCAGCGCACTTTCAAGGCGCGTTATAGGCGCTATTTTTAGCGTTATAGCACCTGCAAAATGCCCCAGTGTGAAATCAGCCTTAGTTAGGCACCTAAACTACCACAACATACAGAAATATACCATGTAATATTGGCATAAAAGCGCACACAAACACAGGTTGGACTTGATGGACTTTTTTCAACCTTACCAATTATGTAACTATGACATTCTGTATGAATTTCCCAGATGTTATCAGTGTGTAGGAAAAAAATGGCAAATAACAACCACAGTTTGGTTTTGCAACTTACTGTAAATTGGCTGTGAGCCAGTGTTCCACTTAATTTCCCATCTAGTGAGGCTGTGAATGTACTGCACAAGTCAACTGCTTGTTTTATCTAGGGGTAAGCAGAAAACGTATACTCACCTGATCCTTCGATCCTCCGGAAAATGGCGTTCCCCACGATCCAGAGGTGGGCTTTGTCAATGAAGTCTATTCTGGGTTAAAGCGCCCCGCTAGCGGCTGAAATGTGCCGCAAATCCGACGGTAAGGCCGCGTACACACGATCGGTCCAACCCGATGAGAATGGTCCGACGGTTTGGACTGATCGTGTATACGCGTGCTAAAATAGTGGTGTTTTACCGCTATTTTACCGCCGACACTATGGGCATCGGTGGTGTGAAAGGGGTCTTAATGTGGAACCATCCTAGTCCAGCAATTACACTAAGTAATAATGTTAAAATGGGAAAAAATCAGGTTTCTGTCAGATAATCTCTTCAGCCTAGTTGATCACAGTAGTGAAATCACCGGTCTTCATTAATTCAGCAGTAAGGTAGAAAGTAGATGATTTTTCAGCAATACGGGCTAATTGGAATGCGAAGGTAGGAGAAAAGGCTTTGATTCCTTTAAATATTTGTTATGTACCTTGGGCCAAATTTTCGGTCTATTCTAAAAATTCTATATGAATTGAAGGCCCTGTAGCATCCCTGTCAGTTAAGGGTTAGGCCTCGTACACACGACCGTTTTCCTCGACGATTCCATCAAGAAACTTGGTGGCAGAGCTTTTTTGCCGAGGAAAACGGCTGTGTGTATGTTTTTTATTGATAAAACTGTCGTGGAACTCGATGAGAAAAAAAAGAGAACAAATTCTCTTTTTCCTCGTCGGGAGTCTCAATTTCCTCGTCGGCTGTTTTTTGACGAGAAACACGTTCGTGTGTATGCTTAGGAACCCGCACATGCTCAGAAGGGTGGCGCCAGTGGAATCAAACTTCCCCTTGATAGTGCCATCGGACGTGTTTACGTCACCGCATTTGAGAAAGGCGAGATTTGCTCTTGACAGTGTGTACGCAAAGAAAGCTTGTCAAGTTTCTCGTTGAGGAAAACGATGTTTCATTCACGACGAGTTCCTCAGTCGTGTGTATGAGGCCTTAGAGACCACAGCAGTGGCGTCACTAGGGTTGGTGTCACCTGGTGCGGTAAAACATGGTGTCACCCCCCCCCCCCCCCCCGTCTAGGCTGCCTAGCACCATGCAGGAAGGGCACAGTCACGGGGCGCACTCCAAACCAGCCCCTGTAATTGATAGTATAGGACGGTATAGTGGCAGGTTAGGGTAGAATAGGGTGGTATAGTGACAGGTTGGTGTGGTATATGGCAGGTTAAGGCGGTACAGGGCAGGTTAAGGTAGTATGGGGCAGGTTGGGGTGTTATAGGACATGTTAGGGTGGCATAGGGCAGGTTGGGGTGGTATTGGGCAAGTTAGGGTGGTACAGGAAAATGAGGGTGGGAAAGGGCAGGTTGGGGTGGTATAAGACAGGTTGGGTGGAATAGGGCAATATGGGGTGGCACAGGGAGGCTGGGTGGTATAGGGCAGGTTGGGGTGACACAGGGCAGGCTGGGGTGGTATACAGCAGGCTGGGGTGGCACAGGGCAGACTGGAGTGGTATGGGGCAGGCTGGGGTGGTATTGGGCAGGCTGGTATGGCACTGGGCAGGCTGGGGTGGTACACAGCAGGCTGGGTGGTATGGAGCAGGCTGGGGTGGCACAGGACAGGCTGGGGTGGTATGGGGCAGGCTGGTATGGCACAGGGCAGGCTGGGGTGGTATACAGCAGGCTGGGGTAGCACAGGGCAGGCTGGGGTGGTACACAGCATGCTGGGGTGGCACAGGGCAGGCTGGGGTGGCATACAGCAGGCTGGGGTGGCACAGGGCTCCCCACAGGGATCGTTAGAGCGAGAGCAATAGTTCTAGCACTAGACCTCCTCTGTAACTCTAAACATGTAACCTAAAAAAAATTTAAAGCATCGCTTAGGATAGCAAAAAAAATTGTGCTAACTTTTGTGTTTTTTTTAAATGAATTAAACGGTTTATTTCCTAAAAAAAAAAGGTTGAAAAATTGCTGCGCAAATACAGTACGGTGCTAGAGCTGCACAATTAATCGTAAAAAAATTGTGATCTCGATTCAACCCCCCTGACGATCTCCAATGCAGAGTTTGCTGATTCTTTCATATAACAAGTGGAGAGACTTTCAGCTGTCAAAAGAAAATATCTGGGCAGTCTGCTAAGTTCTTAGCAGGAAACATTGTAGCTAAAACTTTCTTTTTAGATCAAAGGGATAAACTTCTATGTGTAAAGAAAATATCCGGGCAGTCTGCCAAGTTTGTAAACAACATGAAACATTGTAACCAACCTCTTTTTTAGATCAAACTTCTGTGTGTAAATGCAAGAAATGTAACCACTTAATGTCCAACACTTGTTTAAGTTAAAAAGCAATATTTTTTGCTAGAAAATTACTTGGGACCGCCAAACATTATATTGTTTTTGGAAGAGACAAAAATGTCAAATTGCTGCAATATTTTATGTCACACTGCATTTGCCCACTTCAATGAATAATAAAAACCATAAAAACAAAACAGTAAAGTTAGCCCATTTTTTTTTTTTTTTCATTTTAATGTGAAAGATGATGTTATGCCGCACGAATTGTGAGAGAATCGTTATCTAAGCAAAAAAATTGCAGTTGTCATTTTCGCCAGAATCGTGCAGCTCTATACCGTGCAACATAAAAAGTTACAAAGACTACCATAGAGTAATTTTCTAGCAAAAAACAAATGATGATTTTTTTCTCAGTCTGCTGCAGTGTGTCAGCTTGTATTTATAATGGCTGCTCTGTATGTAGCTTCTGACAGGCTGTGCAAGCAGGCCCGTATCTCCGGAACCATAAATGATAGCCATCCCATATTTTTACTGGTGGTGGGGTAGGTCTTCAACTGCCTACCCACCAAATGTGGGGTTTATGTGACCTCTGGTCGTCGAGCTACAACCCCCGAACTCAATCTTTTTTTTTTTAAGATTTTTTTTTTTTTTTGGGCAAATGGGGCCTGGAGCTGCAGCTCCAACAGCCCCTATGTTAGTCCGGCCCTGTGTTTGAGAGTCCTCCCACCAGTGGCGTAACCAGAGTCATGGGCGCCCGGGGCAGATTTTTTTTTCCGCCCCCCCCCCCTTATATAAACATGATATCAGGGCTGCAGTGTGGAGCTCCCTATTAAGCTATGGACCGGGCCGGGCCAACACTCTACTCCAGCGGAGTCCCAGCCTCAGCCTGTGGCAGAGGCAGGGTGTGCGCTGGGGAAGACTTGGGACAGGCAGCCTGTCCCAGGTCTTCGCCAGCACACATCCTGCCTCTGCTAAACCATTCTCTCCCTGCATCACATCCCAGCGACTCTTACTTGCTTGGCTGAGTGGGAGTCCCTGCAGGCGCCGCCGGACTGCAGAGCGTGTCGCCATCTTGGAGCCTCCGCAGCGCATCCCCTGCATCCTTCCAGGCGTTCCCGTGCCGGCCGCTGGGAGGTACCGGCGGGGGGCTGTACGCTCAGTGGAGGAGCCGCTCAGTATACTATCTGCAGAGCTGCCGGTCGCTGGCGCCCCCCCTCAGCTCAGCGCCCGGGGCAGACGCACCCCCTGCCCCCCTGGTTGTTACGCCACTGCCTCCCACACTATCTCTCAGACGACCTGCCAGTACCATGGCAACCCCCCCACCTAACCTTGGGCTCAGGCCGGCGGTGGACACCATGAAACCCCCTCGCAAGCTGAGTGTCACCCTTTACTAGTTCACTTCCCTCCCGCCTTTACTGTACTCACACATGTTCCGGGAGTCTGGAGAGGAGACAAGGACAGCATCACAGCATGCAGCTGTGCCGGCTCCTCCCCCACTGTCCCCGCACATTGCATTGAGCACGCAGAGGTGATCCCGGAGGGATCCCCAGTTTGCTTCTGCCTTACTCCCTCCTCCCCCATTCTCCCTGCACATCGCATCGAGCAGAGGAGATCCTGGAAGGGAAGGAGGAAGCCACGGCGCCCCTCTCTATGTGGCGCCAGTCTGAGCCGGGTGTTACCCTCTGGTGGGTGTCACCCGGGTTCGGGCTGCACCCCCATAGCAATGACACAGGCTCTGGGCATGTCAGCAAAAAAAAAAAAAAATGTAAAAATGTTTTTTTTTTTTTTTAAATTTCGGGATGGTGTCACCCCTCTAAGGGTGTCACCCGGGTGCGGGCCGCACCCTCCGCACCCCCCTAGCAACGCCTCTGGACCACAGTGCTTCAAAACTTACCAAGACCTTTTTCTCTCCCATATGATTTATTTTAGCACTGGAACCCTTGACTTGAAATTAGAAAACACACCGATATAAAAAGGCATTCAGTGTGTAGATTACATTCTTATGCTGCTCTCTTCTCCTATAGTTTCCATACCAAATTTGTTCCATCCCCTAGATCACTTCTCTACCATATTGGGCCTCAAAATTAACCTATTTAAATTTCAAGTATAATATACCTTCCTATCAATTTACTAAGGCTAGTAGCATAAGGATTGAAAATAGTTATTGTTGATTGAGCATTTAGTCCCGCTTGAAATATTTTAGCCTGATACACTATATTACCAAAAGTATTGGGACACCTGCCTTTACACACACATGGGGCCAGATTCTCTAAGAAAATTGCGTAGCGTAAGCCATTTACACTACGCCGCCGCATCGTACTAGAGCAAGTGCCCTATTCTCCATGCACTTGCTCTGTAGTTTGCGGAGGCGTAGAGTAAATCGCCCAGCGTAAGCCCGCGTAATTCAAATGGGGAGGCTTGTATTTAAATTAAGCGCGCCCCCGCGTCGTACGAACTGCGCATGCGCCGGCCGGGGAAAAAGCCCAGTGCGCATACTCCAGCTCACGTCAGAAAGCGTAGTTGAAACCGACGTCAAAACGACGTGATTGTCACTTACGCAATGCCCTATTCGCGAACGAGTCAGTAAAACGACGTAAGCAACGGAAAAATCCGACGCTGACCCGACACCAAACTTAACATGGCATCCGACGGCACCCGACGGCATCCGACGGAACTTCGTAAGGTTACTCCTCATAGAAGCAGGGGTAACCTTACGAGTTCGTAAACGACGTACGCGACGACGGGGCGGCGTAAAAGTGATCGGGAATCGCCATACTAGCCTCATTTGCATATGCAAATGAGAAAACAACGTAAAGGCCACCTAGTGGCCGGAGTTGTCATTACAACTATGATCCGCAAGTGTAATGGTATTACACTTGTCGGATGTTGAAGCGTATCTATGCCAAAGTGATGCTAAGCATCACTCGCATAGATACGAGGCAAAAAAAACGGCGATACAACGGGGTATCTGAGATACTCCGTCGTAGCGCCACTGAGAATCTGGCCCATGAACTTTAATGACATCTCAGTCTTAGTTCATAGTGTTCAATATTGAGTTGGCCCACCCTTAGCAGCTATAACAGCTTCAACTCTTCTGGGAAGGATGTCCACAAGGTTTAGGAGTGTGTCTATGAGAATGTTTGACCATTCTTACAGAAGCGCATTTGTGAGGTCAGGCACTGATGTTGGACTAAAAGGCCTGGCTCGCAGTCTCTGCTAAAATTAATTCCAAAGGTGTTCTATCGGGTTGAGGTCAGGATTCTGTGCAGGTCAGTCAAGTTCCTCCACCCCAAACTCGCTCATCCTTGTATTTATGGAGCTTCCTTTGTGCACTGGTCCAAATTATTTGGTGTGGGGGGGGGGATTATGGTGTGGGGTTGTCTTTCAGGGGTTGGACTTGGCCCCTTAGTTTCAGTGAAGGGAACTCATAAGGTGTCAGCATACCAAGACATTTTGGACAATTTCATGCTCCCAACATTGTGGGAACAGTTTGGGGATGGTTCTTCCTGTTACAACATGACTGTGTGCCAGTGCACAAACAAGGTGCATAAACAAATGGATGAGCAAGTTTGGGGTAGAGGAACTTGACTGGCCTGCACAGAGTCCTGACCTTTGGGATGATTTAGAGCAGAGACTGTAAGCTAGGGCTTCTCATCCAACATCAGTGCCTAACCTGAAAAATGCACTTCGGGAAGAATGGTCATACATTCCCAAAGACATACGCCTAAACCTTATAGACAGCCTACCCAGAGGAGTTGAAGCTGTTATAGCTGCAAAGGATGAGCCAACTCAATATTGAACCCTACGGACTAAAACTGGGATGCCATTAAAGTTCATATGTGTGTAAAGGCATATCCCAATAGTTTTGGTAATATAGTGCATCTATCATTCAGAACAAGATCAGTAGTGCAGCGTACATATTTGCTATTAACTTAAACATTTCTTTTAAATATAAAACACTTTTTTTTTTTACATTAAGCAATGCAAAGTTCCTCAATGTGTAAATTTTTATTTTGCATAGCAATACCATATAAAATATTATGAACAAGGCAAACCTTTCAAACATCTTAATTTAAAATTGAAAATGAAATGATTTCTAATCAAATATACTGACAATGCCAGTTGAATACTTATTTAAATTTTGTTTATTTGCCATATAGGAAAAACATGACACTTTTTACAAGAAATAAATAAAAATCCCTGATCTGCTAGGGCAAGGGTGGCCAACCAGTGGCCCGCAGAGCCCTCTGATGTGGCCCGCGACCTCCTGCTCTGGAATGGTGGATTGGCAAGCCCAGATCGCAGGTTGCCGACCCACCATACCACAGCATCAGTGTTGTGAATGAAGCTGGTGGTAGAGGAAGAAAGTGGCTGCGAAGCAGAGCCCCATAAGCCGATGCTTCCTCTAAAGTGCCAGCTTTTGTCACAGGTGCACTCTATGGCAAAGTTTAGCTAACCCCCAGTATAGACACAGATGCACTACGCTGCACCCACAGTGTGGGTAAACCGCAGCACATCAGTGTGAAAGCAGTCTTGGGCCCTTTTCACACAATCAGCCCAACCAAATGGGACCCTCAATTCACCACTATAGAGCGACAGATGTTTGTTTATGCCCGCCTACCTCCAATCCGAAAACCAGAATGGAATTTGTCCCCTTTCATCTGGGCGGGTCGAAGGACCTATAGAGTAGTCCTGATCTGTCATCCGCCCGCTTCGCTCATTGTGGCCCTCGACTGGTTACCAAGTTGCTCAAGTGGCTCTTGCTCTTCAAAAGGTTGGGCACCCCTGTGCTAGGGTGAAGTGTAGCAATGCATTGCTTTGGAATTGTTATTGTATCATATTGACTAAACTGGATGATGATGGTGATTTGCTTCAGCCTTTCCCAAAAGTTTACAAGGTGGAGCAACTAGCACTGCACACATGTATCTGCTTGCATCAGAAGAATTACTTTAAATCCCGAATCAACAATCCCATCCTTGCTTGCCCATGTTCTATAATGACTGAGATAGAAAGCCCCGGTACAACTCAAACCCAACTTTAGCGTTAAAGTGGTTCCAAAGGCTTACATGTTTTTACCTGATTTCCTTTTCTACATAAAAGTAAAAAAAAAAACTTTTGTTCTGCAGATTTTATTGTATGTAAAGGTGAAATTTGAAAAATTTGAATATTGTGCAAAAGTTCATTTATTTCATTAATGCAACTCAGAAGGTGAAACTAATATATGAGATAGACTCATTACATGCAAAGCAAGATAGTTCAAGCCGTGATTTGTCATAATTTTGATGATTATGGCTTCCAGCTCATAAAAAACAAAAATTTAGAAAATTAGAATATTGTGAAAGGTGCAATATTCTAGGCTCTAAGTGTTCCACTCTAATCAGCTAATTAATCCATAACACCTGCAAAGGGTTCCTGAGCCTTTAAATGGTCTCTCAGTCTGTTTCAGTAGGAATCACAATCATGGGAAAGACTGCTGACCTGACAGTTGTGCAGAAAACCATCATTGACACCCTCCATAATCAGGGGAAGCCTCAAAAGGTAATTGCAAAAGAAGTTGGATGTTCCCAAAGTGCTGTATCAAAGAACATTAATAGAAAGTTATGTGGAAGGGAAAAGTGTGGAAGAAAAAGGTGCACAAGCAGCAGGGATGACCGCAGCCTGGAGAGGATTGTCAGGAAAAGGCCATTCAAAAGTGTTGGGGACTTTCACAAGGAGTGGACTGAGGCTGGAGTCAGTGCATCAAGAGCCACCACACACAGACGGATCCTGGACATGGGCTTCAAATGTTGTATTCCTCTTGTCAAGCCACTCCTGAACAACAAACAACGTCAGAAGCGTCTTACCTGGGCTAAAGAAAAACAGACCTGGTATGTTGCTCAGTGGTCCAAAGTCCTCTTTTCTGATGAGAGCAAATTTTGCATCTCATTTGGAAACCAAGGAGCCGGAGTATGGAGGAAGAATAGAGAGGCACACATTGCAAGATGCTTGAAGTCCAGTGTGAAGTTTCCAGTCTGTGTTGATTTGGGGAGCCATGTCATCTGCTGGTGTTGGTCCACTGTGCTTAATAGTCCAGGGTCACCGCAGCCGTCTACCAAGAGATTTTGGAGCACTTTATGCTTCCTTCTGCAGACAAGCTCTATGGGGATGCTGACTTAATTTTCCAGCAGGACTTGGCACCTGCCCACACTGCCAAAAGCACCAAAACCTGGTTCAATGACCGTGGGATTTCTGTAGTTGATTGGCCAGCAAACTCGTCTGACCTGAACAACATAGAGAATCTATGAGGCATTGCCAAGACAAAGATGAGACTTGAGACCCAGCTGAAGGGCTCTATTGAAGCATCCTGGTCTTCCATAACATCTTAGCAGTGACAAAGGCTGATAGCTTCCATGACACTCGCATTGAGGGGCCCAAACCAAGTACTGAGTACATATGCTTATACTTTTCAGAGGTCCGATATTGTTCTATGTACAATCCTTGTTTTATTGATTGCATGTAATATTCAAATTCTCTGAGATTGTGGATTTGGGGTTTTCATGAGCTGTAAGCCATAATCATCACTATTATGACAAATCACGGCTTGAACTATCTTGCTTTGCATGTAATGAGTCTCTCTCATATATTAGTTTCACCTTTTAAGTTGCATTAGTGATGTCAATTAACTTTTGCACCATGTTTAAGTTTTTCGAGTTTCACCGGTATGTATGTGCATAATTGTGTATAAATGTGCATAAACATACTTTACACTGGATCTTTCTTTCATGCAGAAAATACGCATCTAAACGCTGCATTTTTTCTGTCCATGTAAATGAGCCCTTGTAAAGGTAAAGGTAAATGTAAAGGTGAGCTAACACTGGACACCATCTGAACCCCCCCATGGTGCCCGCTGTACTTACCTCTGGAATTGCTGAGCTGTCAGCATTCCCGCAGCTCCTCCAGCATCCCTGCTCTTCTACCTCTCCTCCATCAGCCCTTCCAGCATGGACCAAATCGATTCTGATTGGTCAATGCTGTCACTGTGACCAGGAGAGGAAGAAAATCAAGGCATTTCAAATCCCCAGACCACTGGATTGGCTGCAGTAGTGCTGACAGCTTGGGGTGTCTGGTGTTAGTTCACCTTTATATTTTTTCTGTAAGACTCTTTTCACACTGATGCGGTTTTCAGGCGCTTTTGCACTAAAAATAGAGCCTGAAAAGCACCCAAAATATTGAAATCAATATGCAGCGTCGCCGAACCACCGGCAAAGCACCAATGCCTCAGTGTGAAAGTAGCCTTAAAAGTGCTTCAAAAGCGCTGCAAAACTGCATTTTTTTTTAAGGTCGCGTTTTCACGTGACCTTAAAAAAAGCACACCTCTAGAGCCTCAAAAGCGCCGCAAAAGCACCACAAAAACGACCAACGCCTCAGCGTGAAAGGAGTCTAAAGGTGAACTAACACTTTAATGAGTATTTAAAGTGTTACTAAACCCAGGGCCCTGCATTCACTATGTCTGGTCTCCCACAGTACACAGAACATGGAAATGCAATTATTCTAGTAAATATAAACTGCTAAATACCTTTTCTCATGAGCAGTATATAGCAGTCTTGTGACTTCTATCAGGGTCTGGTCGAGCACTGGTTAAAGCTTGTAGGAGGAGTTTTCATTTTACTCTGACTGTCCTATGAGGCTGCAGGACCCCTGACTCTCTGTCTTGACAGTGCTGATTGGCCCTATGCTGATCACATGCACCCTCCCTAGAAAAAAAAAAACTCTCTAGAAATACACACCAAACTGAGCATGTGCAGAGTGCCCCCAAGGCTCTGTACTATCATGAGATTGATTGGGGACAGTGGAAGAAGGGGAGGATCAGAAAAGACATGATAAAATAGACTTTCTATACCATGCAGAGGATTAACCCCTTAGGTTCCACAGTGAGTATAACAACCATGCTATACTGTATATACAGACTGAGTTTACTGTTGTGGGTTAAGTAACACTTTAACCATTGCAATAAGGAGGGGCTCCACTGCAAGGGTATTTAAAAAAAAATTGCCCAGAGAGTGGCTTTAAATGCATTCTGTGTTACCACTTGAGAGATTTCATAGCACTTTTAGTTCTGCCTGATGTCACCTAGACATGAATAGGGAAATCTACCAGCTGGGGACACAATACAGCTTGCTAAAGGTTTCCACTGACCCACTGCTTGTGCCATAAAGTTGCTTTCTCTGCTGCCTGTTTATCCGTTGGGTAGATTTCTCTTAATTTCTTGGTTTGTCTGACATAAAGTAATAGAAAAAGTGAGGGAACATCTTCCTAATTGGCACAAAGCGAGGAAAGAGAGAAATAAGAATCTTATTTCTTCATTTGTTAAGTCTTCCTAAGAGCCGGTTCACACTGGGGGGGCACGACTTCGGGGGCGACTCGGTAAATCGATCTCAAGACGACTTCAGAGGCGACTTGCAAAATGACTTCTGTATTGAAATCAATGCAAGTCGCCCTGAGTCGCCCCAAAGTCATGCAAGAACCTTTTTCTAAGTCAGGTGACTTGAATCGCTCCTATTAGAAGGTTCCATTGAATAGAGCGAAGCGCGACTTGTCAGGCGGCTGAGTCACCTGACGAGTTGCCCCTGCTCTAACCCTTCCCTGCTCTATCGGGATCAAAAATCTACAGTATTTCTGAAGTTGGTGAAATCTTTGGAACTCAAACTAAGAGCTCTTCACACTGAGACGCCCAGGGCGTTTTTCACTTTTAACCTCCGCTAGCGGCCAAAAAAGGGTTAAAACCGCATGCAAAGCGCTGCTACAGCGGCGCTTTGCCGGCGGTTCGGCGGCGCTGCCCATGGCTTTCAATGGGCAGGGGCGCTTTAGGAGCAGTGAGTTGTAGACATGTGCACAGAAAATTCTTTTTTTTTGTTCCGTTTCGTATGGTCCCGTCTGTTCGTTTCCGTTCGTTTTTCGTAAAACGCCCGTTTTCCCGTTCGTTCCCATTCGTTTGTCGTACGACGTGATTTTTTCGTATTCCGATCGTTTCGTATTTCCGTTACCGTTTTATTTTCGTACATGCGGGATGATTCGTTATTCTGTTTAATTCATGTTCGTTTCTTGTTAGACAATAATTATCGTGAATTTTCGTCAATTTGCATTCTGTGTATCTTGAATGCTTTTCTTTTGTAATGCCGCGTACACACGGTCGTTTTTTGCGATGAAAAAAAACGTCGTTTTTTAAAACGTCATTTAAATTGATCGTGTGTGGGCAAAACGTCGTTTTTTGTCTTAAAAAAAACGACCAAAAAAAAATTCCAACATGCTTGAATTTTTTGTGTCGTTTTTCAAAACGTCGTTTTTTGTTTCACAAAAAGTCACCGTGTGTAGCAGAAACGTTGTTTAAAACGACGTTTTTCAACCCGCGCATGCCCAGAAGCTAGTTATGAAGCGAGCTTCAATGGAAAAGAGTGGTGAACGTAACCTCGCTTTTTGTGAAAAAAACGATGGTGTGTATGCAAAATCGTCTTTGAAAGTGACGTTTCAAAAACGTCGTTTTTTACTTCACAGAAAACGTCGTTTTTTTTTCATCACAAAAAATGATCGTGTGTACGCGGCATTGTCAGTTGTATGTTCATTGTTCAATGACATCTATAACAAAAGAATTTCATTAGGTATATTGAATGAATTCCTTTTTCTGCTTTCTGTGTATTCCCCATACACTTGGTCAGACTGTTTTAACAACAAACATAAAAACGATCGTTTTCCGATCGTTCTCAGAAAATTCGTTCGTTTTTAAACTGCATCAGAAAACCATTTTTGGGTTCAAAAGTCTGGCCAACTGATCTCCCTTCAGATGAAAATCCACAGAAAAGTTTATTAGGCTTTACTGTACAAGTGTACTCACTACTCTAGTACTCAGCACAAAAGAGAAGCTGCTTCCAGTCACTGAGGCTGGCCATACATGTTCAATTTTCTTGTGCAATTTTCGATTTACCAAAAACCATATAATATGAGGTCAAACTAAACAACATTTTCAATTGTATGCAATCAGGCAGGCCCTTGCACTACATAGTTGAAGGTAAATCTAAAGAAAATTGCACAGAAAATTGTATCAGGTATGGCCAGCCGAACTCTCTGGCCATTCAAAAAAACCATAAACAAAAGATTTGCATTTGAACCCGTTTCTTTTGTTATTTTTGCATGTTGATATGACACCTATAACAAAAGATTTGCCTTCAGTATTTTGAATACACAGAAAACAGAAAAAGGAATTCATTCAATATACATAATGAAATTCTTTTGTTATAGATGTCATTGAACAATGAACATACAACTGAAAACGAACATAAAACAGATTCAAACAAAATACACAATGCAAACCTCTTGATACAGATTTCATTTTCGTTATTTTGCCGTTTTCGTTTTGTCGTTTTTTCCCGTCGGATCATTCGTTCATATTTGCGGTCGTTCGTTATGCGGCTCATCCGTTATCCCGTCGTTTTCGTATTTTGGTGCTTTACCGTTTTCGTATGTACACATTATCCCGCGGGTACGAAAATGAAAATTTTCGTACGAAAATAACATTCGTACGAATGGGAATGCACATATCTAAGACTGCTCTTAATGTGCTCCAAAGAAGCTGCTGGCAGGACTGTTTCTGACGAGCTGCCAGTGCACCGCTTCAGTGTGAAAGCCCTCGGGGCTTTCACACTGGAGTGAATGGAGCCGCTGTTTCAGGGAGCTTTGTAGGCACGATTTTTTGCAAAATGCCCCAGTGTGAAAGGGGTCTAAGTGGGACCTAAGGGGTCTAAGTGCTTTTACTGATCAGCTCCAGTGCTGAAGTAAGAAATAATACACCCCAGTATCACTTTATATGCAGTAGTACCCGCAGCCTACTGTATTAGGGTGTGTACCCCAAATCTCAAACACACATGCCTTTCTCTGCAGCCTCAGCTGTGCTGAGTGGCTTCCTTTTCATTCACAAACCGAAGCATAGTAAACAGTTTACTATGCTTCAGTGAGCAAGTGTGTTTATTTGGAAAAGGAAGGGGCTGGTAAATTACATATTTACTAGCCCCTACTTCTGCACTCCATCTCAAAACATGGCAGAAGCCAGTGGGAGAGGAGAGAAGGGAAGCTAGCAGCACTAGACATGTGCGTTTTGTTTCGTTATGGATTTCCGAAATTCGAATAGTACTGACTTTAAACAAATCCAAAATAACTAAAATTCGAATAGTTTTCGTAAATTTTTCGAATTCAAAAACTTTTCGGAATCTAATAGTTTTCCAATTTACAAAGAGAAAAAAATATTTTTTTCCACTCTATTCCTTTATTTTCTATTCTAATTTATTCTTTTTGGAAATTGTAAAACTATTTGAATTAGAAAACTATTCGAAAAAACTTTTCAAATTTGAAATTGTTTAGAAAACTTTGAATTTATTCAAAAACGAATAAACAAAACGAATCCCGAAAATGAATTAAACAAATGAAAAAATGTATGTAGCCAACGAATCGAAAGAAAAAAATTATTTTGTTCTGCACATGTCTAAGCAGCACTGCAGGGCGGGGGGGGGGGCAACAAGCCGGGCAGCAGGGGGAACTGGCACAGCACATAGCGATTAGTACCTTAATAAAGACTGAGTACAACAAACTGCAAAACATTGCTGGGGGTGCCATAGTCCATGTAGAAGTTTGCTATAATTTGGTCTCAAGCCCCGTAGACACGCTCAGTTTGCCGAGTAAACCGCCTGTACGAGGCTTTCAGGTTTCTCGTCGGGAAATCTGGCCAGAATCTCGATGATCCTGCTCTCTATTTTCTCGTCGGGATTCTTGTCAGCCTGTTTCCTGACGAGAAACCTGAGCATCTACCTGCCGCTGTGGAAACCCGCACATGCTCGAAATGACTTTGACGCATGCGCGGTAGCTTCCACGTCATAGGTAGGGTAAGGCAAGATGGCGGGGACGGCATTGAATGTGACGAGTGCAAGCTCGTCGTACGCAATGACGTCACTGCGTTCTTGGCTTTCAAAAGAACCGCGTCTGTATACTTACCTGTCGCCGTGGAAACCCGCGCATGCTCGAAATTACTTTGACGCATGCGCGGTAGCTTCCACGGCATAGGTAGGGTGAAGCAAGATGTCGGCGACGGCATCCGATGTGAAGAGCGCATGCTCGACGTACGCGATGACGTCACCACGTTCTTGGCTGAGTGTACACTCGGCGGCAAGAGATTCTTGCCAAAAATCTCATCCTGACGAGATTCGTGTGTACGAGGCTTTAGTCTCTGTGCAGACTTCTAGGGGAATTTAAATAAAAAGGCAATTTTAATAACATTACTTTTCAAGAGTCTTGGGTAACAATCATTTATACTATTTTAAACAAACGTGAGGTTCCTTTTTTATAGGTTTTCTTTTTCAAAACTATCCTTGTGATCTTTTTTTACTGACATTGAGTTATAAAAGTGTCAGAACATATTAACAAGAAATGGAATTTACAAAACTTGGACCACCAGTATAAAACACACACAGGGCCAGATTCAGGTACGAGTTACGACGGCGTATCGCCAGATACGCCGTCGTAACTCTGAGTGAGTGGCGTCGTATCTATCTAGAATCAGTTACGCATAGATTTGTCTTAGATCTGACTGGCGTAAGTCTCTTACGCCGTCATATCTTAGTTGCATATTCACGGTGGCCGCTAGGTGGCGTTTCCGTTG
Organism: Rana kukunoris; assembly: GCA_029574335.1. Classification (NCBI taxonomy): domain Eukaryota; kingdom Metazoa; phylum Chordata; class Amphibia; order Anura; family Ranidae; genus Rana; species Rana kukunoris. The sequence goes on from CM056059.1 coordinate 280,192,104, forward strand.
ATTTATGTGTCAAATATGCAAATGAGCTAGATACGCCGATTCACGAACGTACTTGCGGCCGGTCGTATATTTTTACGTTGTTTACATAAGCGTAAGTCCAGCGTAAAGTTACCCCTGCTATATGAGGCGTACGTAATGTTAAGTATGGATGTCGGGACAGCGTAGAATTTTTCGTTGTTTGCGTAAAACGTTCACGAATAAGGCTTTGCGTCAGTTACGTTCACGTAAAAACCAATGAGTATTTGCAACGTAATTCTGAGCATGCGTACTGGGATACGTCCACGGCAGTTCGTTCAGCGCGTCATTTACGTGGGGTCACGGTTAATTTCTATACAACACGCCCCCTACATGCCTAATTTGAATTATTATGCCGGCACATTTACGCTACGCCGCCGCAACTTACGGAGCAAGTGCTTTGTGAATACAGCACTTGTCTGTAAAAGTTGCGGAGGCGTAGCGTAAATAGGATACGCTACGCCCACACAAAGATACGCTCTTCTACCTGAATCTAGCCCACTGAGCACACTTTGGTACACAACCTGTTTTTCCTAATCCTATTAGGCCCCTTTCACATGTCAGCCTCCGTTCGTCCGTTTTTACAAGTCCGTTTACGGACTTGTAATGGACGCCTATGGGGTCGCGTCCGTTAGCGGATGATGCGTCTGCTAACGTCCGCAATGATCCGCGTCCGTTAAGGTACGGTTTTTCGGACGGAAGAAAACCCTATTTTTCTTCCGTCCGGCGGATCGGATGCAAACGGACAGACGGTCCGTTTTCATCCGATTCCCCATAGGGGATAGCGGAGGAGAGACAGGGTGGTCCCTGCACAGTGTGCGGGGACCGCTCTGTCCGCCGACAGCTCAGCGGGACCCCCCCGCTGAGCCGACGGACATACACGGAGCGGACCAAAAAACAGACCGCTCCGTGTGAAAGAGGCCTTAGTGAACAATGTTTCCACACTGGCTGAACAGTTTTCCCAAGAACATACAGGGGTCTATGGACAGGATATGGAGAGTTAAAAGTAATGTGTGCTTTACAGAGCTGCCAACTGCCTGCGATGCCAGGGATGGCCTCGGGCTTTGAAAAAAGTGCTCCTGAAAGTCTCTTACCCTTAGAATGTTCCCAGTATTAAAAAACGCTCAGCTGTTCCACAAAATGATTTTCACATGATAAATTAAATTTGTTTCATTTTATTAAAGCCGAACTCCAGGCAGAGAATACACAAATCAATGTACCTGCAATGCATTCATTAGCACATTCTTAAGCTGAACTCCAGGCATACAGCTAAATACACAGATGGCAAGAATGTTAGAGCTGTTTTATTCACCCAAAGGATTGTTTGTGTCCATCCAGCCCTGAGATTTACACAGCTATGCCACACAGCACAACCTTGTCTGGCACAGGTGATCTTTCTCTGCTGCAGTTTTACTTACATGTCTCCCCCATCATTCTGTGACTGGACAATGAAAGAAGAAGCAACACATCAATGTTCTTGTCTTTCTGTCACTCTGCTCTCTCCTTCTATCAGCATGCTCCATGGACTGCACAACATTGTGTTGTTTTTCCCTCTCCCTCTTTGACGTCTGCTGTAAAAGGACTTTAAAGGGTCACTAAAGGAAAACATTTTTTTTTGGCTGAAATGACTGTTTACAGGGTATAGAGACATACAAGTTAACTGATTCCTTTTAAAAATGATTAAACATCGATAAAAATCAATCATATAATGTGCCTGCAGTTTAGTTTCATTTTTAAACTGGTTTCATGTTTCTGTGACGTAAAAAGACACACAGAACAAAAACAAACAAATACAGGGCAGTGTTTTGTTTTTAAAATGAATCTGATTGGTTCTGAGGAGTTTTAGACACACAGTAATGACAGCTTGGACCACAGTGAAAAGCTGCCATGAGATTTTTCATAAGGAGCCAGATAAGCAGGAAGTGTGGAGATCAGAGCAGAATTACAGCAACTTCAAAGCAAAAACGAACAATGAGGACATGAAACCAGAACTGCAGTAAGGTAAAGGAAGCTATTTATCTAAAAAAAAAAAAAATTCTTTAGTGATCCTTAAGGCTGCATTCACATCTATGCGGCAAGTAACGCCGCATACGCGGCGTTACTTGCCGCGCTTAGATTTTTTTTTTTTTTTTTTACAAATCTCCCCATTGATGTCTATGGCCGAACGCCAATGTCGCTTGAAAAAAAGGGTGCGGGACTTTTTTTCAGGCGACAGGCCTTCGGCGTTTCAGAGATGTGAACCATCTCTATAGACATCAATGGGATTTTTCCCCTCCAGCGGCACGAGCGTCGCGCGACAGGCGTTTTGTCGCCTAGATGTGAATGGAGCCTTAGAGGCTGGTACCATGACACATTCAAGTACTTACACTGCTTGGTTTAGCTTTAAATTATCTTTTTTGATATTTTCTTTTTTTTTCCTTTATTGTAAGTGCTTGATTTGTCATTGTATTGTCCTAATGAAGTCCCTGTATAGCAGAGGTCAGACTGGGAGTGGGAGAAGCAGTCCAAGGAGCCAATCAGTTGTCCTGAATAGTGTTGAGTGGAATACGCCATATTCGATTTTGCGATATTGCGCGAATATATAGAAGAATATTCGCGAATATTCGCTAATATCGAATATTCGTGATATTTTATCCAAAAAAAAATTTGCGAAATTTCGCTAATGTGAAAATGATTGCAAAATTCTCATAAACGGAGATCATTTCCTGTATTACTAAACTAATATGCACTAAACACTAACTCTACACTAACTCTACTTAAAAGAAAGGAGAATAAGGGGGCAAAAGAAGGGCGGAGAAGATAATCGCGCAATATTCCTATTGCGCGATTATCTTCTCCGCCCTTCTTTTGCATCAGAGCCAATCAGAATAACTCGAATATTCGGCAAAAGGAATATCGCGCAATATTCCTTTTGCCGAATATTCGAGTTATTCTGATTGGCTCTGATGCAAAAGAAGGGCCGAGTAGCTGATGCGATTCTTTTATGTTGCCGAAAATTCGCATTGCGAATTTTCGGCAACATAAAAGAATCGCATCAGCTACTCGGCCCAGGGTCTCTCTCTAATCATACCAGCAATGCTTTTAGACGTCGATGGAGATCACTAGGATGTGATCTGTTTTAAAAATAAATTTAAAAATACGAATATTCGCCATAGCGAATATTTGCCGCAATATTCGAGTTATTTGCGAATACTCGAATATGCAATATTCGTAGCGAATATTCGCAATGCGAATATTCGTGAGCAACACTAGTCCTGAAGTGCAAGTAGCATGCCGATAGGAGAGAGACGTTCGTCAGAGAGATGACATGCTTTTACATTCTATCTAGTCAGGGGTTGGCTAGTGACCCTGATAAAACAAAGTATGCAAGGAGAAAAGCTTCAGTCACCAGTCATGTGGAGTCCAGCTATAACTCTATTCACAGTTAGGATTTGTAATATTTGTAAAATCCAAGTCATTCCATTGGCTCAAGACTATTAACCGCTTGCCGACCGGCTCACACCAATGTACGTCGGCAGAATGGCTCTCCTGTGCAAACTGATGTACCTGTACGTCAGTCCGCAAAAGCAGGAGGGAGCGTGCCCATTGGTCCAGAGGACTTGATGTCTGCCAGCGTCCTGCGATTAAACAAGACAGGGATCAACTGCTTCCAGTGATCGGATGCAGTGATCTCTGTCGTGTCAGTGGTAGCCCATCCCCCCTACAGTTAGAACACGCTGAGGGAACACACTTAACCCCTTGATCACCCCCTAGTGTTTAAAATCTTTCCTGCCAGGGACATTTATACAGTAATCAGTGGCTATTTGTAGCTCTGATCGCTGTATAATTGACAATGGTCCCAAAATAGTGTCAGAAGTGTCCGATCTGTCTGTCACAATGTCACAGTCCTGATAAAAATCGCAGATCCCCACCATTACTAATAAAAAAAATGAATAATAAAAAATGCCATAAAACTATCCCCTAATTTTATAGCTTTTGCACAAACCAACCAATATACACTTATTGCAATGTTTTTTTTTTACCAAAAACATGTAGAAGAATACATATAGGCCTAAACTGAGGAATAAATTATTTTTATATATATATTTTTGAGGGATATTTATTATAGCAAAAAGTAAAAAATATTGCTTTTTTTTCAGAATAGTTGGACAGTTTTTGTTTATAGTGCAAAAAAAATAAAAAAATCGCAGAGGTGATCAAATACCACCAAAAGAAAGCTCTATTTGTGGGAAAAAAAGGACGTCAATTTTGTGTGGGTACAGTATCGCACGACCGTGCAATTGTCAGTTAAAGCGACGCAGTGCCATATCGCAAAAAATGCTTTGGTCATTAAGTAGGGGAAAATCTTCCAGGACTAAAGTAGTTAAAGGCTGTTTTGCAATGCAGCCAAACCGCAGCATGGGTGCAGTGCAGTGTACCAGCAGTTTTCGTGCAGGTTACCTGTGGTTTCACGCGGACCAGCGAGCACTGCACTTTCTCAATGGCCCAGGGGGTGGGGGAAGGAGGCCGCACTTCCGAGTGATCTCGGCAAGATCACCTGGAAGTGGGAGTTGGTACCTGTTAAAACCAGGAACAGATAAGCGGAGCTTCCCCTTTTGGGTGGAGCTGAGCTTTAGGTGCCCTTTCAGAAAATTTACCAAAAACGTGCGACATAACAGAAGTCCATAAAAAACTGTGTGTAACTAGCATGGAAACTGTGGGTACACTCAGGGCCGTTTGAAAAAATTTGGGGGCCCCAAGCAAAAAAAAAAGTGACTTTTCAAGTTGAGAAGCGGGGGGGTCTGGTTGGCGGCTATCCTCCGCCTCACATGCACACGCCAGCATATGTTGGTGTCCGCACAGGGGCCCCAGCAGGGAGGGCCCTTGCCACACCGCTGCGCCCTCCTGCAGTCCGGTCAGCCGTGTACCATAACCGCGCGGTACAGGAGATTCAGTTTGCTGTTCCCAGGCCGGACTGAAAGGAAGTGAACACTCGGTGTGTGCACTTCCTGTCAGTCCGGCCGGGAACAGGAACCTGAATCTCCTGTACCGCGCAGTTATGGTACACGGCCGACCGGACTGCAGGAGGACGCATCGGTGCGGCAAGGGCCCTACCTGCTGGGGTCCCTGGCCAGCTCGGGGCCCCTGGCCAGCTCAGGGCCCCAGGCAATTGCTTGGTTTGCCTGTCGCTTTCTGACAGGCCTGTACCGCACGCGCATCCTGAGACTCTCTGAAGGAATGATAACTTCAGATGCCATTGTACTATCCTAAAAGAGTTTTCCTATTTCAACTAGTCCAGTAAGTGTTTCTTCACAGATACCAATTCCTAATGAAGGGAAGCCCTTTGAGCTCCTCAAGAATGTTGGATTTTTACAATTTAAAACATCCAAAAAATTATATATGGACTGTACATGATTGCCGTCTGTTGCCTTTCTCCTTCCATACAGAGGTTTTTAATTGCTTTCTGTGTCTCCATTAGGAAAATTTCCTTAGTCGTTCAGACAGGAAGTAAAGGCAAATCTACCCATAAGAGATAAATATATGAATGAAAACACATTTTTTTGCAGACTGGAGAAGGGTTTTATAATGCAGGGCTTTTTTTCTCAGAGGAGAATTGCAGGAATTCAACACTGTCCCCCCACACTGTATTCACAGCTCCACCTCTCTCACTTGCAGGGAGATCATCCAGTGGGGGGCATCAGCATTCGGGGACCACAGAAAAAACGGAGATCACAGAGGGTGCAGCGTACCACGTGCATCCTTTTGCCCATGACTGCACCCCGGGCACCTGCATTTCCCTTGTTCCTGTCCTACACTCAGTGGGATCTACAATCTGTGGGAGCCAATGGGTAACAAGCTCTCACTTGTAAACATAGAAGCCAGACTTCTGAGTTTACAAGTGATAATGATCAGCAGGGAGCCAAGGCCAGAGCCAGAGGAACTGAGTTCCACCAAGTTCCAGATGTAAAAAAAGCCCTGTTTTTTTGAGGTCTGTGTCCTTGCTGGAGATATTACCGTTCTGTTCTGATCGGATTTTTGGTCCGATGGTGTGTACACACATCAGACCATCACACCACTTCAGCCCGGTCCGATGAAAACGGTCCGTCGAACCAGTTTCATCGGACTGGTCTGATCGTGTGTACGTGGCCTGACAGTGGTCACTGGGCCAGGAAAGGTAAATCTCCCAGATAGCAAGGATAACTTGCCACACATTTATAGCAGTGTTGAATTGTAAGTCTATTAACTTACGCACATTTTCACTGGCAAGTTGTACACTTGAAGAGCACTTCAAGCACAAATTCTAGTTGACACTTCCAATTTGTAGCAAATTTGCATGGGCAAAGTTGCAGTGGTGGGTCTACAGCAAGCACTCTGCAAGTCTACAGCATGAAAATTTAGCCACAGTGACCCCTGTGGTGGGATGACTATTGCACAACATAACTGATCCAGAACTTGCAGAAGACTTGCAGAATGTTTGCAAAGAAAGTCATGCAATGCGAACTTGCCTCAATTGCGCATTAAACTTGTGAAGCCTGGCAAGTTTAGCAATAGCTTAGCAAGTCATTTTCAACCTGCTTGTTATCTGGGCTTCCAAATAGGAAAATAAAAATAAATGGAGTTTCTAATACATCCCCATTTATCTATCACTTTATTTTAAACAGTATAAAATTCTATATCACTAACATTTAGATTTAAAATGACAAATCTGACCAGCAGTGACATGGCCCAATCAGTGCAAAAAGGATTTTTTTACAATCCTATTGCAGCCTACTGCAGCACTGTGTGCAGTTTGTACAATACAAACAATTCCATACAAATCCCTGCATTGATAGAATGACATTAGCTTTGTGTTTTTGATTTTTTCGGTTTAAATGTTATCCATTTGTTATACGCATGACTCATACTGTATCCATTATATTAAACCTAGCTATAATATAACAAAAACAATTCCATTGCTTACTCTCATCCTCATTACAGCAAGGACATTTTAAATCACAAAAACATGTTCTGAACAATAAAAAAAAAAAATAGTTCTTTTGGTAATGAACCCTTGGTGCCAGAACAAGATGCAGATTGATACTCCACACTGGAATCAAAGGCATTTAGACATTCAAAGTGACAAAACATAATGTCCCATTGACTCATTCATCTAGCAGTACACAGTATATTGCTTTTGCATCCCTGATTTGCCCATCACTATGCAATTCTTCAATTATTAAAGGGTCACTAAAGGAAAAAAAATGTTTTTGCTGAAATGACTGTTTACAGGGTATAGAGACATAAAAGTTAACTGATTCCTTTTAAAAATGATTAAAAATAGATAAAAATCAATCATATAATGTGCCTGCAGTTTGAGTTCACTTTTAAACTGGTTTCATGTTTCTGTGAAGTAAAGCGACACACAGAACAAAAACAAACAAATCCAGGGCAGTGTTTTGTTTTTAAAATGAATCTGATTGGTTCTGAGGAGTTTTAGACACACAGTGATGACAGCTTAGACCACAGTGAAAAGCTGCCATAAGAATTTTCATAAGGAGCCAGACAAGCAGGAAGTGTGGAGATCAGAGCAGAATTACAGCAACTTCAAAGCAAAAACGAACAATGGGGACATGAAACCAGGACTGCAGTAAGGTAAAGGAAGCTATTTAGCTAAAAAAAAAAATCCTTTAGTGATCCTTTAATACAGGGGTCTCCAAACTTTTCAAGCAAAGGGCCAGTTTATTGTTCCTTAGACTTTAGGAAGGCCGTTTTGTGGCCAGCAGAGGCAGAACATTTTGGCATTAGTGACAATAAATATGGCCTCAGGATTGGTGGTCAATAGGCGGAGTGGTGCCCCTATTAGGAGGAGGAATAGTATCCCATCATTGGTATCAGTCGAAGAAAGAGTGCCCAATTGTTGGTGTCAGTGTGAGAAATAGTGCCTCATATCAGTGGAAGCAATAGCACCCCAAGGGCCGGATAGAAGCAAGCAAAGGACCACATCTGGCCCTCGGGCCGCAGTTTGGAGACTCCTGCTTTAATACATGCAAGCAGTGTTCGCATGATCCAGACAAGTGCAAGAGTTGAAGAAAGTTTTCAATACAACTAAGGGGTAAGTGGAAAGAGGCTTCTGTAATCCAGGTAACACAGGAGGGATTGGTGTAATGTGTTACAAGAGATTTAGGAAATAATGATGGGGCAAAGGGGACAATAATATGTTATAGAACATTATATACTAAACACACAATTAACAGAATTACATTTGTGAGAGGTCCCCAAAGGTTTATCCACCCCTTGAGTATCCTGTTGTCATAATGGTAGTCCGGTACTGAGACACATATACACATTTGTTACCACAGTATGTAATTGCATAGACATCGTCATTTTCAAGTCACCGTTCCATTTGGAATTTGAACTGTTCATTATAATAATTCACCTTCCTACTGAGAGTGCCATTAATACTGTCACCACAAATATTGAAAAAATAAACATTACCAAACTCATACATGATGAGTGGTGTGCACATATCTAGAATCAATTGGATATCATCTTTCATTAGTTAAGAGTGAAATATTACAACAGCAACAAATGCCGAAAATGGGTTGGGTTACCCAGAGATGTCTGAAATATGCAAGTAACTACTTAGCATTGGTTCAAATGTTAAGTTGGTAAAGAACGTTGTAATTAGGAATAATGAGAACTGTGGAGTTCTGCTGAGTAGACAGAATGATGACAGATAGGAGCAGAGCATAATATAAATAACGAGGCCAACATATTAAGACACATTTTTGAATGAAGCAGGGGTAAAAGAGCAAGTGGTGGAACTTATATCCACCAATCACAATTTTTAGGAATCAAATTTTAATGATCAAGCTCTGATTGGACGCTATAAGTTTGCAGTTCAGTTGTGTTTTTTTGTGCAGAATCCTTGAATAAGCCCAAATAGAGAGGTATTTAGGGGAATATTTTTTTAAAACATAATATGGCAATTTCACATGTATGCTATTATAACATACTTTTTAGGATTATGTGAAATTAAAAAAATCAACATATTTCAGTAAGTGAAAACGTTTTCTACTTTATAAATATCACCAATGTGTGTGGCCTACACAACCTGTACAATGACAAAATCACAAGACAAAAGTAATCAAGCTAAGATTATTATGCAAGTACTTGTGATTTTTTTTTATCTGCACCAAGCCCATAAAAAAACATGATCGCATGTGAGTCCCACATTTAGGGCTACTTTGTCCAATTTAAAATTCTAGAATCCTTTTGTTTCTTTAAACAGCTCCTCGATTAATTGGTATTTCTACCCCTGAAGGAGGAAGGCCTTTCTCTGGTCCACCACCTGTTACCCAGTGATAGCAGTCAGTGACACTTCGAGGCTTTGTCTCCCCTCCACAACGTGTACAGTACACAATACCAAGGGCCAACATAATTACTAGAAAAACACACAGAGGAACAAGTAAGGCTACCACCAACCATCGGTTGTCCCTTTTACCCTTTGATTCTTGGGGTGTGTTGGAAGAAACTGATGATAAATCAGACGATACAGCATTTCCAATATGATTAGACATTGAGAGGTCCAGGGAAGGCACTGTGTTTTTATTGATATGTACTCTTGTTATTGGCATCTCTGTTGTTGTAGGTTTATCTTCTTCTTGGAAAATGTAAGGGTCTGTTGTCGATATCCTAGCCTGCTCCGGCAAAACTGTAGTGGTTCTGAGTTGAACCGTTGTGGAGATAGCAGACGTGACCTCTTCCCTCTGAAATTCATTAACATTTGATTCATCTTGTGGTAATGTAGTTGATAAGTACCTTGTAGGAACTGTTGAAGACAATAAATAAACTCTAGGTGGTACTTGTTTGAAAGTGGTTCGTCTGATTTTATCCATCTTATAGGATGGTGGTATGGTCTCAGATGGGGTAACGGTGGGTGAAGCTGTTATTTCCATGTGGTTTTCCCAGTCCATTGGGTCTGTTGTTGTGTCAGAAATTGTATTCAAAGTTGGCTCCACAGTTGTTTCTTTTTTAAGCGATGTTGTTGGTTGGTCTGTATAAGTCCTACCAGGAGTTTCTGTGTCATCTAAGTCTGTCCAATACCAACCATCAGTTGCTGTATCAAATGTCTCTGGTTCTTGCTCAAAAATTCTAGTCACAGATGGATTTGGCTCATGTCTAGGCTCCAATAAATCCAGAGGATTGCAGCTCACACGATCAGCATCCAGTTCATAGCCCTCACTACAGTAGCATTCAAAGCCCCCAATATAGTTCACACACATCTGTTGGCACATACGAGCAATACGGCATTCATCTATATCTACACAGCGCTCAGGATCATCTTCTGCAACAGTAAAACCCAAGTCACAAGAGCATGTATATGAGCCCAGAGTATTTTGACATAAGTGTTCACATGTTTCTTCATCTTCACATTCATCTACGTCTTCACAACTATGTTCATCAGCAGCCAGTTCATAGCCTTCTGGGCATATGCACTGGTACCCCTGACCACCTGCTCCAGCTATGCATTGGTATTGACAAGGGCATCCTTGTGCTTCGTAGTTATGGTCATCCTCTGGTTCACAGGAGTGTCCATCTGGCTGGAGTACATACCCTTCTTGACAGCTACAAACTCCTTTATCACACAGCTGTTGACAGTCCTGGCATTGCAATTCTTCAGGATGTTGGCAAAAAGGCTCATCCTTGTTCCATCCCACAGTACCATCCTCCTTTAACATGCAGAGGACAGACATGCTCTGATGCTGACCTTCACATGACACTATTGCAACAGTGCCAAATGGAAGCAAGTCTAGCCAGGTACCCTCATAGCCAAAGGGTAAAGAATAGCGAACATTTTGTTCAGTCAAAGTTGAACACAATCCTTGATAGCGAAACTTGCATATAAAACCATCAACGGGTAATGTACAAGATCCTTCCAGCCATTTAAAATCATCCTCTGGTTTACCATGGCCCAATCCAATTGCCACACATCGTGGAGCTGAACAGGAACTTGGTGGCCCTGCTGACACCGGCTGGCTAACCCAGTTAGTGTAAGCAGTGTCTTGGTCTCCAGTAGTCCACGTGAAACCACGCAAAGGCTTTTGAGGAGCACACTGCCTGGGCTGACGCTGCAAGCCAATCCAAAGCCTTAGCTGCGGGTCTCCATCACTGTGGGAACCTGTTGAGGAGGTAAGAAGTTGCTCAACTAAAGATGCTTCCTGGGCATTTTTGACGGTTGCTAGGTTGCCACCTCTTTCACGACAAGCTCTCCAAGACTCCAGAAACGTACGTCGCTGGTACAAGACTGCATAACATGAGTCACTTGGCCCACAAAGGGCATCATGCTCTCTAAGTTCATAGGAAAGTGAAATAGGAAGGAATAAAACAACTTGCAGATTGAGGATAAATAAAAACATGGTGATGTTGGTTGAACTGATGGTTGCTTTGGTGTGCAGTATTGCAGAGGAAGTCTGATAAGCCTCCCTGCAGATTGAACTTTATCCTTCTGATAAAATGTAACGTATACAGCTCAGGATTAGCTCTTTCCAGCTGTTTCGGTGGTTGGTCACATTTGCCTCAATAGTTCCTTAAGAGTAGCTGTGTGGGTTTCATCCTCATGGTGTTGGCAAAGATTTAATTGACTTCTCATATAACTTTGCTGTATTCCTTTTATGTGGGATTCCTTGAGCCAATTTCAGTGCTTGTTAGTAAATCTGTGCTGGTCTTCCAAGATATAACTTTTCCTTCTTCATTCTCTGAAGCAGCCAGTTATCTCACATCACAGTCTGGTTAGGAAGTGGTTGTCATCTTTCTGCTCTTTGTCTGTACTTTAGCTGTCTCCAGTCTGATGCCTTTAACAGACGAAATCTGAAATGAAGTACTACTATCTTTCTGCCTGTGGATTTGGGAGGGAGGTCCTTTTCTCTTTTTTTTTTCGCTCTCCCACACGCACTGCTCTCCCTCCCCCTCTCCATCCTTGTATGGACAAAGTTTGTTTCTGTCTTTTTTTTTTTTTTGCTCTTTTTCCTCTCCCCTGTTTTACTCCTGGTCTCAGACCCCCTGAGATTTAGCAAATATTTCTGTGCTGGCACAGAAAGAGAAAGCAAGAAAGACTGGGGTTGGGGGATGCAGAGAATAAGAATGAATCACAGAAAGGGAGTGAGGGTATATGAGTGAAGGGGATGAAAGAGAGAATAGGAAAGAAAGGAAACTTCATAGGAAACAAAGGAAGAAAGAGCGATAAATATATCAAACGAGGAGGTGCGAAAAATGAAAGCAAGCAAAAAAAAAAAAAAAAACGCCGGGAACAGAAAAGAGAGTTTCCTTCTGCAAGCAGCTAAACCCTCTACACTACTGAAAGAAGTAATTAATGTTAGGGCCCGTTAACAGCGGAAGGCAGTGTGGGAAAGGTATGTTCCGTGCATGTATCTCGCACTACACGTGAACACGCTTCCCTTGCAAGATGCACACAAGCACCAGTTAATTGTTAATGGCACCCCAAATGAATCTAGTAAAGGCAGCGCATATGTGGCCACTAAACCACATGGTATTGCAGTAGCATGTAGTTCGGTGAAGTGCAATTTGCAAAAGTAGTGCTTGCACTACCTTTTTGCACATTCCAGTGCATTTTGCAGCCCACTCAAATGAATGGAATGTCAAAACTGGAATACGAGGGACCGCAAGGAAACACATGCACTCCAATGTGAACCAGCCACTACTCAGAGATAACCAAATCAATTAAATCAATTAAATCAAATGCATTCATCTAATAAAAGCATTTTTTTGAATATACATTAGACATGTGCACACTGAAATATAGTTTTTGTCTGAATAATTAAATGTATTTTGTTTCTCCCGAAATTCGTTTTTATTTATTTTGTTTAGTTAAAAAATGCATTTGTTCGAAAATCCAAATTAATTAAGGCAAATCTGTCATTGAAGGCTTATGGTGTCTGTCGAATGTTCAAAGAAGATTCGACGAAGCAGCTAAACTGTATGGGCCAGATTCAGGTAGAGTTAGGCTGGAGTATCTAGTTAGGCTGTGATACTCCAGCCTAACGGTCGCTTTAAGCCGGCGTTTTTGTTTTCTGTAACCAGAAAACAAGAAACGCCGGGTTGGAGTTCCGATGCGAGCAGCGTAGTTGAATTTCGCCATTGCATCGTTACTTCAACTTAAAAATGGCGCCGGGGGCGTTCCCGCTGATTAACGCTGAAAAAATATGTTAATCAGCGGGAGTCGGAAATTCAACATCTTTTTCGAGCGCGACGCAGTGACTTTACGACGTTTCCGGAAGCGATACGCGACGTAAAGATAAAGCAGCCCCCTAGTGGAGTATCCTATGTTAAGTATAGGCGTCGTCATCGCGTCGGAAAAAACAATAATCGCGTCGCTTGCGTAAAACGTTCATGAATGGGGATGTGACGTCATTGACGTTCACTGACAGAATTTGGAGCATGCGCACTGGGATGCATTGACACTCGACGCATGCGCAGTACGTTCGCCGCGGGATCGCGCATAGTTTAAATAATACACGCCCCGTACCCGCCCAATTTGAATTCCGCCGGCTCATTTGCGATGCGCTGCCGCAACTTTAGGAGCAAGTGCTTCATGAATAACAGCACTTGCTCCTAAAATTTCGGCAGAGTAACGTAAATGAGAAGCGTTACTCCAGAGCAAAGATGCTCTCATCTACCTGAATCTGGCCCTATGATGCTGCAATCGTCATGCAAAGGGCTGCAATTCATGAAAGGGGTGAAACTATACAATCCTATACATGGTATTGTATAGCTATGCAAGCCATACGTAAGCTGCATAGATGAGATACATGATTAAATGGGTTGTAAAGGCTTGTTTTTTATTTTCTAAATAGGTTCCTTTAGGCTAGTGCATTGTCGGTTCACTTATCTTTTCCTTCCATTTCCCTTCTGAGGCGGCGTAAACACGACCGAGAAACACGTCGGGCGAAACACATGGTTTTCCCCGTCGAGTTCCTAATTTTCCCATTGCCCATCGAGGAAATAGAGAACATGCTCTCTTTTTGGCTCGACGAGTTCCGACGGGTTTCTCTGCGAAAAGTGTACACACGACCGGTTTCCTCGGCAGAATACATCTCCCATCGAGTTTCTTGCTGAATTCTGCCGAGGAAACCGGTCGTGTGTACGCCGCCTCAATGTTTTTTTTTCTTCTTTTTCTTTGTCTGAATTTCTCACTTCCTGTTCCTCCTCAGTAAGGTGTTCAGTAAGCTGTTCTAAATGTCTTTCCACTGCTCGGATGATGGTGGAAAGCTTACTGAAGAGAAACAGGAAGTGAGAAATTCAAACAAAGAAAAAAAACATTTAGAAGGGAAATCGAAGGAAAAGGTAAGTGAACCAACAATGCACTAGCTTAACTACTTGCCAACCAGCCACCGCAGTTCTACGGCGGCAGGTCGGCTCCCCTGCGTGAGAGCCCGTAGCTCTACGTCGGCTCTCGAAGCGGCCACTAGGCACGCGATCGCTTGTTACAGAGCGAAGACCGGGAGCTATGTGTGTAAACACACAGCTCCCGATCACTGTCTGGGAGAGAAATGCTGATCTTCTGTTCATACAATGTATGAACAGAAGATCAGTCATTTCCCTCAGTCAGTCCACCCCCCCCCCCATACAGTTAGAACACACCCAGGTTACACATTTAACCCCTTTCCCGCCCCCTAGTGATAACCCCTTCACTGCCAGTGGCATTTTTATAGTAATCAATGCATTTTTATAGCACTGATCGCTATAAAAATGCCAATGGTCCCAAAAATGTGTCAAAAGTGTCCGAAGTGTCCGCCATAATGTCGGAAAAAAATCGCTGATCATCGCCATTACTAGTAAAAAAAAAATATTAATAAAAATGCCATAAAACTACCCCCTATTTTGTAAACGCTATATAACTTTTGCGCAAACCAATCAATAAACGCTTATTGCGATTTTTTTTTACGAAAAATATGTAGAAGAATACGTATTGGCCTAAATTGAGGAAAAAAAATGTTTTTTATATATTTTTGGGCAATATTTATCATAGCAAAAAGTAAAAAATATTATTTTTTTTCAAAATTGTCGCTCTATTTTTGTTTATAGCACAAAAACTAAAAACCGCAGAGGTGATCAAATACCACCAAAAGAAAGCTCTATTTGTGGGAAAAAAAGGACGCCAATTTTGTTTGGAAGCCACATCGCACGACCGCGCAATTGTCAGTTAAACGACGCAGTGCCGAATCGCAAAAAGTGCTCTGGCCAGCAATATGGTCCGGGGGTTAAGTGGTTAAAGGAACCAATTTAGAAAATAAAAGACAAACCTTTACAACCCCTTTAATTTCATATATATTATTATTTTATACAATTTATATAGCGCCAACAGTTTACGCAGCACTTTACAATGTAGAGGGGGGACAGCACAATTACAGTACAGTTCAATACAGAAGGGACAGGAGGGTCATGCTCATACAGCTTACATTCTAAAGAGAGGGAGGGGGTTGGTACAAAAGGTAATAGATGTGGGGAATGATTTGGTGGGGGTGTTGCATACAGTTGACTCAACTGTTCCCTCTTTTGGAACCATATCTCCCTGTCCCTCTTTGCTAGTCAGTTGACCCTCTTTTTGAACTCAAGTATAGACCTCTATGATAAATGCACTATATACACAGTACATAGACACAAGTTTCAAGTACAGATACAGATCAACAGACCAGTGCCCATCAATGCAACCCGATCAGTGCCCATCAGCTCAGCCTTACCTGTGCCCAACAGCGCAGCCTAGACACTTCCCATCACCACAGCCTTGTCAGTGCAGTCATAGAGAGGAGAGTCCCTGGTTTACACAGAGCAGGGAAATCCTGCTTACTTGGTGCTCACAGCCTCCTGGACCTTCTCCTATGGTGGACGTCACACAGTTGCCAAGGGTTAATGGCAGAAATTTGGTGAAGATTACGATGAAACATTCGCCTGTTGCACCTCTAGTGATATTAGGACAGTAGAAATGTGCTACAAATAATAGCAAGATGGTATATTACTCCATAGAGCACATAAATTGAATATAGAGACCCCCCCCCCCAACTTGCTGGAGGGGCTGCGGCACCCCTGGGACTTTTGCACACCTATAGTGGGAGTGTGAGAAGATTCAGATATATTGGGGCAAATAATAGACAATATCTATCAAATAACAGGGGAATGGATTCCGAAAGAGCCATGGAAATGTTTGTTCCATGATACAGATAAAAAGACAGCCCAATCTAGGAACACCATGGTTCCCCACCTTCTGAACGCTGCTAAAAGTCTGATCCCAAGACTATGGCGAACTCCGGAAGCTCCTAATATGAAGGGATGGGCATTAAAAATTGATTGGCTGAGCTCAATAGAAGAAACAATACACAGAATGGAAGATTCTCTAGAAGCACATAACCATATATGGGAGAAGTGGGCGGAGTTTAAAAAATCACAAGACTTTGTGTTGATGATGGAGGGTTAAAGGGATAAGATACTGGGGGAAACTATGGAGGGGGTTGAGATAGAAATGATTAAGTCCAGGATGGACAGACGGGTGAAGGGAGGGAGGAGAGAGAGAGAGGGGAGAAGGACTTTATATTTTTTTTGTTTTTTAGGGGAGGGGGGGAGGAAATGTATGCTTTGAATTATCCTGAAATTGAAAGGTGGCGACACCTATTGTACAATCTGTTATATTGAAAAATCTATAAATAAAAAGATAATATACAAAAAAATAAACATTTTCTCCCATCATAAAAACACTCCACCATCAGAACGCTTCTTAGGGTTGCAGGCAGGAAGGGCATGCAAGTAAAACACCTAGACGTTAAAACTGCATTCCTATATAGAGACATTAAGGAAAACCTCTACATGGAGCAATCACCAGGGTTTGAGCAAGGAGACAACCCTGTGTGTAAACTTCAGAAAAGAATCTACAGTCTTAAGCAATCTGCAAGGATGTGGAATGAGAAAGTGAACAAAGTACTTACAAGAGAGGGATCTCAAGAAGTAAAGCAGACCCCTGTCTCTTCTCCAGGAATCAAGAAGACAGATGGATATACATCCTTATCTATGTTGATGACATTATAACCTATTTTGAACAAGAAGGGGATTACAATCAGATAGGTCATCACAAGCTGAAAGAAAAAATTGAAATTAAAGAGCAAAGAGAAAAGCTAGTATCTGGGAATCCAAATAGAGAGAGAAGAAGTTAACTTCTCAACCAATTAAAAAAAATCTGATATCTTGGAACAAATCCATATGCAAGATGCAAAGGAAATTAAAACTCCTATGGAACCAGGCTATCTAAAGAGCAATGAAGCAGAAAACTTGCTACCAAACAATGACACGTATCGCAAAGTAATCAGTAAGCTGCATTATGTTGCCACTGTAACAAGACCAGATATAGCTGCAGCAATGAGCATACTATGCAGGAAAGTTTCAGCTCCCTGTCAGCGTAACTGGAACACAGTAAAAAGAGTAATGCAATACCTCAAAGGAACAATTCAGATGAAGTTACGCTTACCAGCAACATCAAATCCAAATCGGCAACTGAAGCAGAATACCTTGCAGCAGCACACGCTTGTCAAGAAGCGATATGGATTTGTCAACTTTTTGTGGACTTTGGGATAGACATCTCAAAACCAATTCCCATTTTTTTTAAGACAACCAGGGATGTATAAAGCTTACACAATCAGAAAGGGTCAATCCTAAAACCAAACACATCAATGTCAAATATCACCTACAGAGGGATAATCAAGAGCAAGGTGTTATTGACATTCAATACTGCCCATCAGAGGACATGACCAAGTCTTTATTGAAGGAAAGTCATAGTTATTTCCAGAAGAAGCTAAATGTAAGCACATGCTGTTGAGAGGGGGTGTTGGAAGAACAACAACATGTAATTTAAAGTCGCTTATATAAACTGACAATATATATATATATATATTTATATATATATATATATATATATATATATATATATATATGTGTATGTATATATTATGCCTTTTTATCCAGAAGGTGGCACTGCAGTATGATAATGTGTTATTTTATGGTAAAGTAATAACAGAATGTTCTGTCTATATTAAGTGCATGTACTTGTTTATTCCTGTTTCCTGTAAGACATGTATTGCTAATCCTCCATGGAAGTAAAGTATTCTCTGCATACAACAAACTTTCCAGCAAATAAAAATTCCAGTTCTATGTTGATGAGGGTAGGCTATTTCTTTTCCACATTGCATCACAACTGCATTGCAATAAAGCATGGTAACATCCACATTATGAGGTGCGCCACCCCAACGTAGAGTAACACATAGAGGTTAATTTACTAAAACTGTAGAGTACAAAATCTGTTTTAATTATTTATTTTTTGTCAAAACCCAATTGAAGAAGCTGAAGTTAGAAGCTGGTTGGCAACCATGCACAGCTGCACCAGATTTGTACTCTTCATTTAGTAAATTAACACCATAGTCTATGTGTGTTGTGATACATGGCCCCTAAGGCACATATACATTAGGACCAAACTCATCGTTGCTATAGAATATCATAATGCACAGACGTGAATGTTCCAGGTCATGGATCCCTGAATCACCAGGAAGTCATGCAACAGAATATAACATGGATCAGATGCCTCAGAAAACGTCTCCTAAATGCTGCCCTAAAAGTCCTCCTTGTTATTTATGGGTGTAGCAAGATGGCGGATCTGTGAGCTCCTGGACATTTAAAGAGAGATCACTCATTTCTGGAGTCTTAAGCAGCATTTGGGAGATGTTTTATGAGGCATCTGATCCATGTTATATTCTGCTTGCATGACTTCCTGGAGATTCAGGGGTCCCTGCTGGAAGGTGAGAGTAGACCTGAGGTGGAGGGATTGTTACAATCTGTGAATTATTCAGCACTGGTGGAATATTTTTTATGGACTTTCATCTGGCACTATATATTTTATATTTTTATTTTTTCACAATTTTTTCCTCGGATGTTCCTTTTCTGTTTGGACACTGATTTACACATTTGTATATTTAAAATGTATATCTTGGATATTATTGTGCTGCACTTTTTCTGGTTTACTATTTGTTATTTGAATTTTGTGTTAATTCTTTAGTGTTCATCTTGCATACGGGGAGTTTTAGTTACTAATAATTTTTGCACTGATTGCACTTTTCTGTTTTTTAAACACAAAAAAGACAGACAATTTTTTTTTTCACTTTCTGCTATAATACATACCCCCAAAAATATATAAAAAAATAATTTATTCATCAGTTAAGGCGGATATATATTCCTCTGCAAACTACGGTATATATTTAAGGACTTGGCAGCGATCTGCAATTTTTAGCAGGACTGGGACTTTGCGGCCACGACTCTGACCCCAAATAACACTTTTTGTGCACCAGTGACATTATTACATTGATCAGTTCTATAAAAATGCTGGCAGGGAAGGGGGCGATCAAGGGGTTAAGTGTGTTCCCTGGGTGTGTTCTAACTGTAGGGGGGATGAGTTCACTGGAACATGACAGAGATCACTGTTCCCAACCACTGGGAACAGACGATCTCTGACACGTCATTAGGCAGAATCACGGTGTACAGAGGCAGAATGGGGAACTGCCTTTTTTAACCACTTAAGGACCTCCGCACGCACATATACGGCCACAGAATGGCACGGATGGGCACAAGGGCGTAAATTTACGTCCTCGCCCAGTTGCGGGTCGGGGGTCCGATCGGGACCCCCTCCGCTGCGTGCGGAGGTCCCCGTGTCTCCGGGGGCGATCCGGGACGAGCGGGTGGATGTCGGTGTTTACCGGCCCCCCCGCGATCGCTCCCAGCCAATCGCTGCGCTCCCAGTCTCCTGTCACTTCCTCCTCCTGTGTAAACACAGGAAGGGGGAAGTGATGTAATCTCTCATCGCAGCGGTATTTCCAACCGCTGAGATGAGAGGAACACCTAACAGTAAGTGTGCACCAACATTACACTGACACACACTCACATAGGCATACTTAACCCCTTGCGATCTGCCCCCCCCACCCCCCCCTGTCACAGTGTCACTGAATGCAGTGAACTAATCACTGCATTTAGTGTCAGTGTGACAGGCAGTGTAAAATCAGTTAGTGTTAGGTTCAGGATAGCCCCCCCACCCCCCCTAATAAAGTTTTAACCCCCTGATCACCGCCCTAGTTAACCCTTTCACTCCCTATTGCCAGCGTCACTAAGCGATCATTTTTCTGATCGCTGTATTAGTGTCGCTGTTCCCGCTAGGTAGCTATTTTTTTTTATTGCGATTTTTTTTTTTACTAAAGACATGTGGCTAAATACATTTTGGCCTAAATGTTTGACTAAAATTTAGTTTATTTGATTTTTTTTTAACAAAAAGTAAAAAATAGTGTTTTTTTTTCAAAAATGTCGCTCTATTTTTGTATATAGCGCAAAAAATAAAAATCGCAGAGGTGATCAAATACCACCAAAAGAAAGCTCTATTTGTGGGAAGAAAAGGACACACATTTTGTTTGGGAGCCACGTCGCACGACCGCGCAATTGTCTGTTAAAGCGACGCAGTTCCGAATCGCAAAAACACCTTGGGTCATTTACCAGCGTATTGGTCCGGGTCTTAAGTGGTTAACAAGGCGATTCCCCATTCTGCCTCTGTACACTGTGACAACCGTAACGCATGGGACCACTATCCTCCTTGCACGGACCGACGTATAGGGTACATTGGTTCGCGCAGGAGAGCCGACCTGTCACAATAAATGTACATGAGCAGGTCGGCAAGTGGTTAATATTTACAAAAACATTATTTTGCGCTTAGTGTGAAAAATTGTACACAGAGCAGCATCTACTAAGCATCAGAATTTTGGATGTCAGAATCCCAACAAACACATACAATGAGTGTGTATCCACACAAATGAAAGTGCACAAACATCAAATTAAAATATTAGTGATGTGCAAATCTTCTAAAAAAAACAGTAAAAGTCCAGTAACAAGGAAAACCTTGAACTATCCACCAACTCCTTGAATGTATCTTGAAGAGACAATG
Organism: Rana kukunoris; assembly: GCA_029574335.1. Lineage (NCBI taxonomy): Eukaryota > Metazoa > Chordata > Amphibia > Anura > Ranidae > Rana > Rana kukunoris. Next base: position 280,213,111 of record CM056059.1, read on the forward strand.
AAGACACTCGTGCCCTTCACCACAAACACGTTTGGTCTCTTACCAAATATGAAAGATCCCCACCACAGAAATTAGCCAGGCATGTAATTAACAGACCTCCAGACATTCGTCAATGGCAACAGGAGGACGCCAACTTCCGGTTTCAGTGTCAGATCAGGCCACATCCGCAGTCATGGAGGAGAATAGAGGCCTCACATTGTGTAAAACCACCAAACAATTTATTAAAACAATGGACAGGTACTTACAGAGGTAAAGCATGTCACAGCATGTACTAATGCCTCACCGTTGACCACATGGTGAGCGTGCTGATGTCTAGTGTTGCTCACGAATATTCGTATTGCGAATATTCGGCTCGAATATGGCATATTCGAGTATTCGCGATATATTCCGAATTTCGCGGTGAATATTCGCTATTTCGAATATTCGTATTTTTTCAATTTTTTTTTTAGAACAGATCACATCCTAGAAATCCCCATCGACGTCTAAAAGCATTGCTGGTATGATTAGAGACCTTGGGCCGAGTAGCTGCAGCGATCAATTTATATTGCCGATAAATCGCAATGCGATTATTCGGCAATAGCGATATCGCGCGATTATTTTCGAGAAATTCGCAATATTGTTTTTAGCTAAAATAACACATATATTCGATTTCAGAGTGTTACTGTCGAAATTCCGCAATAAATTTCTCATTCGCATTTTTGCGAAATTACGATAAAATATCAAGAATATTCTGAGCCAATCAGAGTGCTCCATTCCGCATTTCTCGAATATTCGCAATTATTTTGTATTGTAATATATCAAGAATATTCTGAGCCAATCAGAGTGCTTCTTCCGCATTTGCCGAATATTCGCAATTATTTTGTATTGTAATATATCACGAATATTCTGAGCCAATCAGAGTGCTCCTTCTGCATTTGCCGAATATTCGCCATTATTTTGTATTGTAATATATCACGAATATTCTGAGCCAATCAGAGTGCTCCATTCCGCATTTCTCGAATATTCGCAATTATTTTGTATTGTAATATATCACGAATATTCTGAGCCAATCAGAGTGCTCCATTCCGCATTTCTCGAATATTCGCAATTATTTTGTATTATAAAATATCACAAATATTCTGAGCCAATCAGACTGCTTCTTTCGCATTTCTCGAATATTCGCAATTATTTTGTATTGTAATATATCACGAATATTCTGAGCCAATCAGAGTGCTCCATTCCGCATTTCTCGAAATTTCGCATTCGCATTCGCATTCGCAATAGCGAAAATTCGCAATCATTTCATTTCCAAAAAATATCACGAATATTCGTATTTAGCCAATATATCTCGAATATTCGACTATATATTCGAGATATATCGCGAAATCGAATATGGCATATTCTGCTCAACACTACTGATGTCAAGTAAAGCCCCACAAGTTAACTTAATTTGTGATGCCAACACGCTCAACGTGGGGTCAGCAGCGAGGCATTAGTACATGCTGTGGCATGCTGTATTTTCTTTTACCTCTGTAAGTATAAGTACCTGTCTACTGTTACATCTTTAAATAAGTGTATGTTATGCAATAAATAATCAAGTGCGTAATATCCAATAAAAATGGAGGACAGTTCATAGAATGGTAGATATTGAAAACTCTGGAATGTATACCCAGAGGCAGAGAAGGGGTTAAGTGTGATCCCACGTAAATCCCCCTCCTCTATCCTATACATTTTTCAGGATCCTGAAATAATTAATTCCATGTTTTTTATGAGTTCCCTTGGGGGAATCACTCATAGCATCACCTTTAATTGCTTGCAGACCCCACAGTCCACAATGCCATAGCACAGGTTCTAATGATAAGAGCAATAGGAAAGAACTGAGGCTGCTAATGATCTCATGACACACACATGCAATGAATTCCCATGTTAACACGACAGGAACCTAATAAAAGTGGCACGTTTAGTGTGCACAAGCCTGTAGGGAATCCTGGGGTTTTACAGTTTTACACATAAAATTACAGCCCGTCTGTTAACATGCTTTTTTTTTTTTTACAGGGGAAGAATTCGTCAGGTACTTTTTTTTTTTTTTCTTTTAAGAAATTCTTGCTGTTAATAATAGTTAAAATGTGTTAAAAAATAAAATAAAGCCATCACTAAATGTGAATGCATTTGTCAATATGAAAATTATGGAAATACATTCGGTATCATGTCAACTGGCTAAGACTTTGCTTTAGTAAATCACTTCAGGCAGAGTTAAAGTAAAGCCAAAACTTTTTTTTTATAGAGTAGAGAATGATCAGAATCTAGTTTTGCTTTTGTTGTCTGTGTCCAAATGGGAAGGTTTCCCTTTACTTCTTGTATCAAAAACATAACATGAGAAAGGGGAAATCTCTCCAAAGTTAGGGAAATCCCTTTTAGCTGTCAGTGGAGCAATTGTTCCTACTGGAAGATTGCCTTTGTATTTTTCAAAATGCTAGATTACTCTCTAATATGACTCACTCATGAAATAAGAGTTTTCCAAACAAGTGTACCTCCAAAATACGAGGGAGAATACTTACCATTCCAGCTGCCATACTTGCCAGAATGTTGCTCGGTTCAGTAGAAGTGTTTAATTTCTGTCTCCCCCACTGGTTCTTCCTGCTGATCTTCATCCACTGGTTCCACCTGCTGATCTCCATCCACTGGTTCCACCTGCTGATCTCCATCCAATGGTTCCACCTGCTGATCTCCATCCAGTGGTTCCACCTGCTGATCTCCATCCACTGGTTCCACCTGCTGATCTCCATCCAATGGTTCCACCTGCTGATCTCCATCCACTGGTTCCACCTGCTGATCTCTATCCACTGGTTCCTCCTGCTGATCTCCATCCACTGGTTCCACCTGCTGATCTCCATCCACTGGTTCCACCTGCTGATCTCTATCCACTGGTTCCTCCTGCTGATCTCCATCCACTGGTTCCTCCTGCTGATCTCCATCCACTGGTTCCTCCTGCTAATCTCCATCCACTGGTTCCACCTGCTGATCTCCATCCACTGCTTCCTCCTGCTGATCTCCATCCACTGCTTCCTCCTGCTGATCTCCATCCACTGGTTCCTCCTGCTGATCTCCATCCACTGCTTCCTCCTGCTGATCTCCATCCATTACACCACTCCCTATCAACCAGGTCATCAACAGCTGAGAAATAATATCTGAAAGATTGCTTCTTGTTTCAGCTTGACAGAGGTAAGTGCCACAAAGGCACATATGTCCGAATAAAGCTTATCTAAAGACATTTTACTATAAGAAGAAGTCCACTGCTCCTACCTGTTGCATCACAATAGCTTCAGAACATATCACCCGTCGTACACTAGTGGCTCCTTGGCCAAATGCTGTGTGCGGCGCTGCTGTGTCACAGGGTGCGATGACGTCAGACGTCAACAGAGGCCGCCACTTCAGCTCCCCTTGTCTGAGGGTGGCCTAGCCCTCCCAAACTTTAGGGAGTACTACTGGGCGACTGTTTTAGTGTCTGTTAGATGGTGGTTTGTACAGGATCATACCAACACATCGGTTACCCTTAAAGCAGCAATCTAGTCTATCGAGGGGTAAGAGCTAGCACCCAGATTACTGCACCAATGAGGGCCACAGTGGCGGTGTGGGGACAGGTCTCGAGGCTTCTGGCTAAGCCCAGATCGTTCTCCCCCCACGTCCCTCTTTGGGGCAATCCATCCCTGTCTGAGAACTGTGCCGGATCCACAGCTATGGGCGCGCTATGACATTAAAACTCTGAGAGACATCATGCCAGAGGGATGATTGCTCTCTTTTGGCGTGTTGAAAGCTAAGCTTGGACTTCCACCCTGGATGTTCTTCAGATTTCTCCAGCTCCAGCATGCGATCCGAGCGCAGTTCCCAGACCCTATTATGGTGGAGCCCCACTCGGTGGAGAGGCTCCTCACTTTGCGCTTTATGGATAGGGTGCTTTCATCTATTTACTATAGATTAACCTGCACTGGGGGATCCGGGGTGTCGCAGGCTTTCTCGGCCTGGCAACGGGACTTGCCGGCCCTCACGTCAAAGGACTGGTTGGAGGGACTGCAGCAGTGTATTCCCCTTATGATTTCGGCGAGAGAGCGTTTCATTCAGTTGAAATTTATTCACAGGGTCTACTATACGTCTCAGAGGTTGGCGGTTATTTACCGCACCTCTGATAAGTGCCCTAGATGCAACCAGGACGTGGGGAATTTTATCCACATGGTCTGGCTCTGCCCAAAGATCCAGGAGTTTTGGCGGCTGGTTGTGGCTGATGTAGACTCGATTAGTGGCGTGGCTGTTGGACTGAATTCCGTGGTCCTATTGCTGGGTATCACAGATAACCTCTCCACTTCAACGCATAAGAAGCTTTTTATTTTCTATGCAGCATTTTATGCTCGGAAATCAATCTTACTTCAATCAAAGGCTGCTCAACCTCCTGGTCTTTCTGCCTGGCGGAAGCTGGTAAATGACACCCTGCCCATGTATAAGCTGACATACATGGGGCGTAAAAAGTTTGAAAAGATCTATGCGGGTTGGGTGGTGGCTAGGAGACTGACGGTTTAATGTGTTTAATTTTACTTGTCTGTCCTTTTCCCTCCGATGCGGTCCTGGGCTTCCTCCTCCCCCCCTTGGTCTTTAGTTTAGAACATGATGGTCCTCACGTTTAGATTCTGGTAATATATCTCCTGTTCTGGGGCTCACTGTGGATGCATATTGTATTGTAAGATCTGGTCACTGTGTTTGGCTTGCTGGCTGGGGTGGGCCGCTCCCTCCTGGGTGGGCCCCTCCCTCCCCTCCCTCCCCTCCCCCTTCCCTCTCCCCTTCTCCCTTTTTCTCTTATCTGGATAAGGTACTAAGATGTTTTCATATTGAAAAATGTTCTCCTTTTATTTTTGTAACAACTGTTTGGGGCCTAAGGCTGCATTCACACCTAGGCGTCAGCGATTTTGGGCGTCAAAGTTTAGGCGTTTTGTACCGGCGATTTGCGGCGACCAGGGCCAATCCACCCTATAGGCTCACTATGCAAGCCACTTAGGGCCCCGCAAAGCTGCAGAGGGCCCTCCAAAATTACTAGAGGCCCCGTCTGGTGAAAATAATTTTCAGCCCTTGTTTGGCAACTCGCTGGCTGTATGGGAGAAGAGGTAAGAAGTCAGAACCCCAGCTTCTCACTTTAATGTAAGATGTAATTTCCGAAAGCAGAACACCCCTCCCCCCGCTTCTTAACTTTATTGTGACATGTCATTTTGCTTAGGGCCCCAGGGAAGTCAGGATCGGCACTGGCGGCGACAAAACGCGTAGTTTAAAAATCCCGCTTTTTGTATAGCCATGGTCGGGTATGCGGAACGGCAAAGCCGCCCGATACGCGCGTCGGAAAAGGGTCCGGGACTTTTTTCAAAATTGGCGTTCGACGTTCTATCGGCGTACGGTGTTCGGCGTTAGGAGATGTGAACGATCTCCATAGACAATAATGCAAATTCGACGGTACGGCGTATTGTAGCGTCGCGCTTCAGGCGACAAAACGCCTAGGTGTGAAAGCAGCCTTATGGCCCTGTGTGCGGGGGAGGAACCACAAGGAAAGGAGCAGATCTGAAAAGTCCAATAGGTGAGCATAAAAATAACAGTCGCTGGATATGGACCATAAAGACGTGGGATCACCATCTGTGCATATTATGTTAAGAATTGGAAAAACAAAACCTGTAAAAGAAAAGGAACATAAATGATGTTAACAAAGGGAAAGTCATACATATTGAAGGTAATGACCAAACATAACATTAATAAAGGAATGTAACAAAATCGGCAATAATCTCACTCCAGATGAAATTTCAGTGCTTTCTAAGGCCGAGTACACACGATCAGTTTCAGCGGACAAATCCGATTGTGTGTACAACCTAGCGGACAGGTTTGTCCAGCGGACAAATTTCAAAGCACGTTTTGAAATTTGTCCGCTACAAACCTGTCCGTCGGATATGTCCGCTGGTTAGTACGCCTGGTTAGTAGGCAAGTGGTTAATCAATTTAGTCAACCACTGTCAACTAGCTTTCAATCACAATTTACAGCAATTTAGCTATTAACTAATGCACACTGCGTGACCTAACCCCCCACGTGTATTGTACCAATTAAAGATAAGTGATGATTAAGTGGCTTCTTTCAATATTTATCATAAAGTAGCATTCACTATTAGTGCACCAATGGTAAGATGAGAGCACAGCCTATATTTATACAACAAACTCCTATGGGGATTTTATAACCCTCCTCTGTTTACTCCATGCATAAGTCCTTTTTTGTGCAGGGGTGTAATTATATGGTAAGCTGCCATAACTTTGTGGAGACATAATGAGGCAGACCACACTTTAATAGAGTAATAAGGTTACCTATAAAAAACATTTTAAATGGTGGAACCAGACAACAGGGCATGATGCATATACAGGTTCCTGGCGTGCATACTTAATGTGGCTTATTCTGCCTTGTAAACAATAACAAAAACAGGTGACAAAGAAAGGACAAAGAAAAACGAAACCCAAAGAAAAACATGATGCTTAGGAAAATTTGAAATGCCGAACGCCGAAGCCGCCTGATAAAAAGGGTCCGGGACATGTTTGAGCTTCATGCGATCGGCGTTTAGGCATTCGACGTGGAGATGTGAACCATCTCCATAGAGATTAATGTTATTTCTCCTCTCCAGCGTATCTGAGCGTCACGCTTCAGGCGACAAAACGCTCAGGTGTGAATGGAGCCTAAAGCAGAACTAAACTGCATTTGAGCTTCACAAATCAAAAATGCTATTTAAAGGAGTTGTAAAAGGAAACATTTTTATTTTTTTGCTGAAATGACTGTTTACAGGGTATAGAGACATAATAGTTAACTGATTCCTTTTAAAAACAATTAAATATAGATAAAAATCAATCATATAATGTACCTGCAGTTTCTAGATTCGTTTTTGCATGTTGTTTCCTGCCTGTGCTGTACAGAGCCACAGAGTCAATATAGGGCAGTGGTGGTTTGGAAAACGAAACTGATTGGTGCTGTGGGGTTTTAGGCACACAGTAATCACACCTCCTTGATTAGTGACCAAAGAGAGAAAGCTCCCAGTACTGTGGTCATCAGGAAACAACCAGGAAGTGTGGAGATCAGAGAAGAATTAAAGCAACTTGAGAGCAAAAATGAACAATGAGGACATGAAAACAGCACTGCATTAAGGTAAAGGAAGCTATTAAGATAAAAAAAAATTCCTTTACAAACCCTTTAATTAATTTTTATAATTGGAGGAAACTGAACCATCCATCCATGTTTCTATGCTTTGTTTTGTTGAGAAATCACTTTGAAAAAACATCACTTTAGCATTTCTGGCTGTGGCCATCTTGAGTAAGGGCATATGTTTCATGTAACATTTACTTCCTGTAATCCAATTGCCCTTACCTCAGGCCTGCTTGCAGGAGGCTGTGCTTAACTGTAAAAATCCCACCTCCCTCCGGATTCCAGCAAAATGGCATTCTCCAGCAAGAAGAAACGGGACAATGCTGGAGGCAATTTACAACACACACACATTTTGGTAGCATAATTATTAATGTGAAATGTATGTTCCTTGCTAAAGAACATATTTTTTCAAATTAAGTTGTTATCCTCCATCATGACTGAACACAATTTTGCAACTTTTACATGTGTTAGTTAAACTGCACATATCATCTCAACTACTTAGAGCAAAGCACCCTTGAAGAAGCCTTGGTCAGAGGAGAAACATGTTGGGTTTTGGATTTTTCATTTTTCATTTTTTTTTTTAGCCACTTCCAGCCCAAGGACGTCATCCGGTGCTTCTCCAGGCTCTCCTTTGCCATCGGAGACCCAGGGGAAACGATCTGCCGGCGTCCGATGGAAACCATAGAGTAGACTGGTGACCAGATAGTCACCAGTCATCTCCATGATCGTCGGAGGCCCGGGCGCGATGTTATGACTTCACGCTCGGGTCCTGGAATGTAAACACAGCCGCAATCGCGGCTAAAAGCATTAGATCGTGAATTTTTTTTTCACAATCTAATGCTTTCAAGCCTGGAGGAGAGATGTGGGGTCTTATTGACCCTGCATCTCTCCATAAAGAGTACCTGTCATTAACCATTCCTATTACAAGGGATGTTTATATGCCTTGTAATCGGAATAAAAGTGATAAAAAAAAATATGTAAAAAAAGTGTAAAAATAAAAGAAATTGAGTAAAATAAAAAATAAAATAATAATTTTTTTTTAAACGCCCCTATCCCCAGTAGCTCGCGCTCAGAAGCGAACACATACGTAAGTCCCGCCCACATATGTAAACGCCGTTCAAACCACACATGTGAGGTATCGCCGCGTGTGTTAGAGCGACAGCAACAATTCCTCCTCTGTAACTCTAAATTTGTAACTTGTAAAAAAAAAAATAAGCGAAGCCTATGGAGATTTTTAAGTACTGACGTTTGGCGCCATTCCATGAGTGTGCGCAATTTTAAAGCGTGACATGTTAGGTATCTATTTACTCGGCGTAACTTCATCTTTCACATTATACAAAAAAAATTGGGCTAACTTTACTGTTTTGTTATTTTTTAATAAAAAAAAACAGCTTTTCCCCCAAAAAAGGCGTTTGAAAAATGATTGCGCAAATACTGTGCGAGATAAAAAGTTGCAATGGCCGGCATTTTATTCCCTAGAGTGTCTGCTAAGAAAACATATATAGTGTTTGGGGGTTCTGAGTAATTTTCTAACAAAAAAATTATGATTTATGCATGTAGGGAGTAGTGCCAAAATAGGCCCGGTATGGAAGTGGTTAAACCACATTATGATCATTATGACTGGAATAAATGTTGATTCTTGGAGAATGCTGAAGGAAGACTTTTGATTGCCGTTGGAGGTGATACCGGAATAGTACAGTGTGATAACCAGGCTGGAATTAAAAGCTGTGATGTTTTAGGCTTTAGGGTGGTAGTCAAGCTTTACAGTAGTCACTGAGTTCTTTAGTGTAAGTCCAGACCTGTAGCCAGTAATGGGTAGGTCACTGGATTGACCACCCCAAAGGGTACTCTTCCAACTTTCAGTGGGAGAGCTTTCTCTGTTGATTAAGACAGATATCCACTGAGGTGTCTACCTACAAGGGATTCATATCCGGTTGCTATGCCATGTTGCTAAATCTCTTCCTTCCCTAGCCCTCTGAAGACGGTAGCTCAGTGGGAACAGGATGTGGGCGCGTTTGAGGATGAGCAGTGGTCTTCATGTGCTCCCTGAACATGGCGCATAGACTGTTGCAGGTCTACATTCTCCTGAGGGTCCATTACACACCAGCCAGACTAGCACGCATGGGACTGGGGGTGGACCCCTGCTGCACTAGGTACAGTAGGGATCACAGGGATCTTATCCACTTACTGTGGCGCTGCCCAAAGCTCTACTCATACTGGACGAAGGTCCTTGACACTATTAATGGGGCCTTCCAGGTTCGGGTTCCCTTGGAACCTAAGATTTGTCTACTGGGGATAACTGAGGGCCTCCTAGTGGAAGATATCCCTAGACAAGCTATTGGTAGAGCCTTGTTCCAGGCTCGCTTGATGATCCTAAGGCACTGGAAGGACACTGAACCACCTACAGTGCAGGAGTGGATTACGCAGATGGGGGTCACACTGAGACTGGAAAAAGTTGTGTATCAAAGAAGAGGGACCAGCGGTAAATATGAAAAGTTATGGGCCCCTTGGCTCAACATCCCAGGTCTGGCCCCGATAGATCTTGTATATGATCGTTTGTTTTAGATATGGGATGAGGGGTAACGTGTGTGTTATGTTATGCTGTATACTTGCTGGAGTGTAGGGAGGTAGGACGGGGATAATGGGCGCTGATCTGTACCTGAAAACTTTAAATTGCCCACTAGGGAGAGGGATTGGGGGTTATTCTGGTTATTCTACCGTGCTGTGCCACGCTGACTGTGTTTTCTTCCTTTTGTTTTCCTTTGTGATTATGCTCTGGAGTTTTCTGTATGTTTTTCTGTACTTTTGCTCAATAAAAACCTTTGTTTGAGGAAAAAAAAGACAGATATCCACAGAGAGTGTCTCTTTTGTCCAGCGAATTACATTGGGACAAAAAGTATCCCATAGGCGGAGGTTGTACAGTAGTCCTCTATTTTCATATTTTTTCGCATGGCATTGACACTTCCTATGAGTAAAGTGGCACATATAGTTTTTTTACTTATATTTTTTTTATCTTAGTATAATTTATTCACTTAAGAAAAAGTTATGTTTTAGGCTCTGTTGGGTTTGATGGTGGAGTCCATCCCCGTTCTTTGAATTTTGAATCCTACTTAAAATAAACTAACGCTGACCTTTGACCCCAACCATAACCCTAACCCTGGCCTAGATTAAATCCTTATCTAGCTATTTTTTTTTTCTTTATTTCACTCACGCTTTTGTTGGTTTACATTTTTCTCCGCAAAAGGAGAAAAAGATACAATGTATCCTTCTCTCCATTAAAAGGAAAAAAACACAGGGGCAGTCTAAACAGTGACTGATCACTGTGATAGTCAATCGGAGGCTGTCACAGTGATCAAGTTCTCAGGAACCAGGACTCCTGGTGAGAGCCTGGTCTCTGTGCTAGGAGTGTGCTGTGCAGTGCCCTCCCAGCACAAAAACATGTACACATGTATGCAGCCTCACAGAAGAAGACCCACTTTAGTAGGGCCGCTTATATGTGTACAGTCGGCGGCAAGTTGTTAATGTACAGCAGTAGGCACTTTGTTATGTTGCCTCTTATATTGTTGGTCAGCAGGAGGAAAAAATGGGCATTGTCAGTAGTCAATGGCCAGCATTAGTGATTAGTGGGAGAAAAAAATGCTTGGCATTTAAGGGGAAGAAAAATGACTAGTTTCAGTAATCAGAGGAAAAAATGCCCAGTGATAGTGGCTAATGGGGGAAAAATACCAGTTATTCATGGTCAATCAAAAGATATAAAAGCCAGCATCAGTAGTGAGTGGGTGTAAAAATGCCTTACGTTGGTTGTTAAAGGGAGGAAACAATTCCAAAAGTCAGTGTCAGTGGAAAGAAGAAAATGTTCAGAGTTGAGGTTCAATGGGAAATAAAATGCCCCTGGAAGAAGGGGGCTAGGCACTCTGTTGGAAGAGGGGTAGGCTGGAAGCAACTCTACAAAGAAGAGGAGATACTCCTGCTTTTAGTTAATAACAGACTGTGCTATTTTTCTAAAGGAGGATAAGAGCTCCTAGTCCTCAAGGGACTTTTTGCCACTGGTCCTGAAGGTAGAGGGAGAGCAGTCTAGGATCATTACTTTGTATAGAGGAAGAAGGTTGTCCCCATTCATTGTTTCTGTCAAGTTAAGTCTCCCATACCTCCTCTACCCCATTCAAGTTATTATCCCTAGAACAAAACAAGAAAAACAAGTATAGAGACTGACTTCTGGTGTCTGGATGCAAGTGAAAAATGCAGGTTGCCTGGCTGTGCAGTAATAGGGGGTAGTGATACACTAGCAACAGCAACATAGTCTCTCCTCCTTCCTCAGCTGTTGTAATGTCTCCTCACTAGCTTCTCTTCATTCTCATTCCATGCTCTGTTCTTTGATGCACTATGCATGCACCCCTTTCTAAGAACTTCAGGCAAGGCCTATTTGAAACTCCAGAACATTTACTTGAGAACTATTGAAATTATAGAACAGTCTTCTGCAGATTCCTCCATATATGACTCAAATTCATCCTAACCTTTAGCTGCCCAGATCACACCTCATAAATACTGTAGAGTCCATTGAGAGCGTCTTTGGTACCCTGACTGGGTACCCACCCAGGAGGAAGCTTCAAAAGTAAAGCCCTGTACACATGATCAGATATCTGATAGAATCTAATCCGATGGATTTTTTCATCAGTCTTGCCTACACAGCATCGGTCAAAAATCCGACCATGTCCAAACGCAGTGACGTAAAACACTACGACGTGCTAAGAAAAATTAAGTTCAATGCTTCCAAGCATGCGTCAACTTGATTCTAAGCATACGTGGATTTTTGACCGATGGACTTCCACACAGACGATCAATTTTTTTATCGTTTTTTTTGTTCATAGGAAGAGCATGCAGCCTGGCAGGTCAGGAAGGGGGGGGGGGGCGAGTGAGCACCCCTCCCCCTTCTGTATCATACCAGGCCACATGCCCTCAACATAGGGAGAATGCTTTGGGGGGGGCTTTTTGGTCGACCCTAACTGCTCGCCCAACACTACCGTGTGTATATATATATTTATTTTTAATATGCATGTTTATTTAATTAATCTTGACAAAATTCTTTAAAAAGAATGGGAAAGGGTGCATGCCAAAAATATGCTGAAACTGGATGCAGTATCAAGCACAGCAGAGTATGTGTATTCTTGTTTTCACAGTGTATGTATGTATACTAATTCTGTGCTACAGTTATCTGCATTGTGTCATCTGAAAATTCGTAGTTTGGGAAGGGAGTGTCTCTTCAGCAAACAATTAAGTGTGTGTTACTGACGTAAGGCAGGATTTATTGTCATAAGTAACATCAAATAAAACCTCACAAAGTTCTATGGTCTAAAGCCAGCATTGAAGATTTCAAAATACAGACGCCTAAAAATGGAATCTTCAACTTCCAGTACTCATCAAAAAGGAATTATGAGGAATTAATCATTTTCAAACATGCAAAAACAGTACCACAGCAACACCACAAGCTACTTTCTTATAGGCACTATAGAAAGCTTCATTTTATATATGTCTGAGGCCGCGTACACACAATCGGTCCAAACCGATGAAAATGGACTTAAGTCCAGTTTCATTGGTCCAAACCGACCGCGTGTACAGCCCATCGGTCCGTCGTCCTTCGAAACAAAGTTTTAAAACTTGCTTTAAAATCGGACTAATGGACGCCTGACCATCGGTCCAAACCGATGGTTAGTACGCAAAAGGATCGGTCCAAAAACCTGCGCATGCTCAGAATAAAGTCGACGCATGCTTGGAAGCATTGAACTTCATTTTTTCAGCATGTCGTTGTGTTTTACGTCACCATCGTTTTTTTTGAACTGATGGTGTGTACGCACCATCAGACCATCAGTCTGTGAACCGATGAAAACGGTCCGTCGGACCATTCTCATCGGGTTGGACCGATCGTGTGTCCGCGGCCTTAGATTTTCTTAAAAACGTAGGCTACTTTCACACTGGGGCGGGGGTTGGGGGCTTTATTGCTGTGGCTTGAGAGGCACTTTCAGGCCCTTTACGGGCGCTATTTTTAGCGCAAAAATGTCTGAAAAGCACCCCAGTGTGAAAGGGGTCTTAATATATATATTTACAGGTCAGATCCAGTTGGGAATATGTCAGAGGAAACTGACTAAACATGTTGTATTGTCATCATTTAGGAACCAAAATTCTAATTGTATTGTATAAACCTTTTTTCTTAACCACTTTCCGACCAGCCGCCGCAGTTATACGGCGGCAGGTCGGCACGGGTGCGCGAGAGCCCGTAGCTCTACGTCGCGCCTTTCGCGGCCACTAGGGGGCGCGTGCGCGCCGCCGGCGGCCCGCGCGCGCGCCCCCCGCTCGCCCCCGAGTCCCGTGCGTGTGCCCGGCGGGCGCGATCGCCGCCGGGCACACGCGATCGCTCGTTACAGAGCGGGGAACGGGAGCTGTGTGTGAAAACACACAGCGCTCGTTCCTGTCAGCGGGGGAAACGCTGATTTTCTGTTCATACAATGTATGAACAGAAGATCAGTGATTCCCCCTATTAAGTCCCCCCCCCCCATACAGTTAGAACACAAATAGGAACACACTTAACCCCTTCCCCGCCCCCTAGTGTTAACCCCTTCACTGCCAATGGCATTTTTATAGTAATCCAATGCATTTTTATAGCATTGATCGCTAAAAAAATGCCAATGGTCCCAAAAATGTGTCAAAAGTGTCCGAAGTGTCCGCCATAACATCGCAGTACCGAAAAAAAACGCTGATCGCCGCCATTACTAGTAAAAAAAAAAATAATAATAAAAATGCCATAAAACTACCCCCTATTTTGTAAACGCTATAACTTTTGCGCAAACCAATCAATAAACGCTAATTGCGATTTTTTTTACGAAAAATATGTAGAAGAATACGTATCGGCCTAAACTGAGGAAAAAATATATTTTTTTTATATATTTTTGGGGATATTTATTATAGAAAAAAGTAAAAAATATTGCATTTTTTTCAAAATAGTCGCTCTGTTTTTGTTTATAGTGCAAAAAATAAAAACCGCAGAGATGATCAAATACCACCAAAAGAAAGCTCTATTTGTGGGAAAAAAAGGACGCCAATTTTGTTTGGGAGCAACGTCGCACGACCGCGCAATTGTCAGTTAAAGCGACGCAGTGCCGAATCTCAAAAAGTGCTCTGGTCTTTGGACAGCAATATGGTCCGGGGCTGAAGTGGTTAATCTTGCTGAGTTCCTAATTCCCCAGCCAGGAAATGAAGAGGATCACACTGGGGAAAGCTTTTATGAAAATAGCTGTTTCTCAGGTTTCTTCTGATTATATTATAAACTGCAGTACCATATTGTGTATTCATTTTTAATAGGGAGAATGGCACTTGGGTTTACCCCACAGCCCAACAGTACCAGTTTGCCAGATTAGCATAAGGAAATTTAAAGGTGGTGCCAGGGCTGGACTGGGACAAAAATTTGGCCCTGGACTTCATCCAGACTGGCCCACTTTGACAGGTCTCTCCCATGGCGTCCGGACAACTCGCGCCCCGGCCACCCAAGCCCCCTCTCCCCCTTCACTTGTCACTAGCCATTCTACTTTATTAGAGTAGAACGGCTGGTACTTGTACTCTTATAGGCAGTACCAGTGGGGAAGCTAGACATTATTTCACCCGGGGCAAAGAATCAGTTTGTTGCCCCCCTTATGGGACAAGATTAGACAGAAGTGAGAAACTTCCAGGCCATAGCTGTTTAGTTAGCTGTCTGTCCCCTCCCCCATGCTCCTCTGTCGCCCCCCCTGCTCCTCTGGTCCTCCCCCTGCTTCTCTGTTCCCCCCCAGGTGAGCGCTATGGGAAGGGAGAGACAGAGGAGCAGAGGGGGGTGGTGGTCTGCTGTTACTGAAGCCGGCCCACTGAGCCATCGGCCCACCGGGAAACTCCCTGTAGTCCCAATAGCCAGTCCATCCCTGGGTGGTGCCATTACAAGGTAAGTTCATGTAATTGTATGATTATCAAATTCTTCATTAACCACTTCAGCTCTGGAAGGTTTTACCTAATTCCTGACAGGCTATTTTTTGCGATACGGCACTGCAATGCTTTAACTGACAATTGCACAGTCGTGCAACGCCGTACCCAAATAAAATGTATATCATTTTTTTCCCCACAAATAGAGCTTCCTTTTGGTGGTATTTGATCACCTTTGTGGTTTTTATTTTTTTTTCACTAGAAAGCAAAAAAGATTGATTATTTTCAAAAAAAAAAAAAAAAAAAAAAAAAAAACAATGGCCCAGATTCACAGAGCGATTACGCCAGCGCAACAGGAGATGCGCGTGCGTAAGTCGAAATGTGCGCGTGCGTTGCGATGCACGGCATCCCCAGAACGAGATACGCAAAAAATCTACTTTTTTTTGTCCCGCGTAATTTCGTTAGACTGGCGCATCCGTCCGCGCAAAAGTGCGGTAGACAGACCATTGATTTGCTGGGGCAGCGCAGGCGACGCAGTGTGCGCAACAGTAAAATGTCCTGTCTAAAATTAGAGCATATAAAAGCTGGTCTAAAAAGAGAAAAAAAGTCTACTTGTTAGATAAAGCAACACTGTTAGTGAGGAGCTCAGCAGTCACACGTGTTGCACAACATTCTGTATGCCAACATGCCAGGGGCATCGTCGCACATAGCTATACTACTGACTTTAGATGAACAAAGAAGGATGAGGGCACGGAGGATGGCACGGAGGATGGCACGGGAGAGGATATACCGCACCCGCATAGACCTGTTTGGCATGAGTGTTTCTGAGGTGTATCGCATCTTCAGATTCACCCCTCATGTCATCCTGGAATTAACCACAACCCTGCAGGAGGACATCACCAGCCCAACACAACGCTCACATGCAGTGCAGCCACTGGTCAAGGTCCTGGCAACACTCCATTTCCTTGCCAGTGGCTCTTTTCAGCGTACAAGTGGAGTTGTGGCTGGGATGTCACAATCCTCCATGAGCAGATGTGTGCACCAGGTTGTCCCTGCAATCCTCAGACGCATGGCCAACCAAATCATCAAACCCACCACTGAGGAGCTGCGGCTGAAGGCAATTGACAGATTTCTACAGAATTGCCAGATTCCCACGCACTGTGGGGGCCATTGATTGCACACATGTGGCACTCCAGCCCCCCCAGGAGACAGAGCACATGTACCGCAATCGGAAGCATTGGCATTCCATCAACGTACAGGTGATAGTCGATGCCCAAGGCCTCATATGGCACGTCCGTGCCAAACACCCAGGGTCCAGCCATGACAGCTACATATACAATCAATGCCACATCCGAATGGAATTCGATCAGAACGTGTATGGGGACACCTGGCTGGTTGGTGAGTGACATGGGAGTCAGGCATGACTATCCCCTCCCATGATGCACACATCACAAGGGGCACATGCATGACTAACATCCTCCTGTCTTTTCCCTTACAGGTGACTCTGCATATCCACTGGGACCCCATCTCATGACTCCTATCCGGAACCCCCAAACCCCAGGAGAGGAAAGATACAATCAAGCACATGCCCAAACACGAGCAGTGGTGGAGCGCACCTTTGGCCTCCTAAAGTCACGTTTCCGATGCCTGGATAAGTCTGGGGGTACCCTCTTGTATTCCCCAAACTTTGTGTGCCAGATCATCGGTGCATGTTGCATGCTGCACAACTTCGCAGTAAGAAAGGGCCTGCAGATTGACCTACGTGATGACCTGACCCCTGAACCAGACAACCCCCCCCTAACCGAGGGTCCCCCGTCTTTTGAGGGAAGAGCAGCCAGGAGACAGCTCACATTGGGCATCTTTGCACGTTAAACACACACATTAATCATGGCACAATGAGAATGCATGCATGCACACCACTGTGGTCCCTAGCACAGACACATCACATCCTCATCAAATTGGATTGGCACCAGTCCACCATGCAGGACTTGTGAGCAGCAACGCCACGCCAAGGCTCCAATTATGTCACTGTACATTCATACACCATTCACACGGACCTGGGGATCACTTCTCCCTGGTCCTGGGGAACCCTTCTCCACCTAAATTGAGGGTGACACCCCTTTTCCGGCAGGAATGTCACCCCCACATTCAAACGGCATTCACAACCCAAAAAAAAATAAAAATTACCAACAAAACCAAAAAATTTCCAGCAAAAAAAAAAAGAGGGGAAAAAAAAAATTATTGCCCTTGACGTGAGCCACGCCTGGGGCGCCCCCGGCCACGGCCCCGGCTCCTCAGGGGAGACTCATGGGGAGGGGGAAAACCGGGGAAGGAGGAGCAGCCCCTGATCTCTGCCCACCTGGCGGCCTGCCCTCCAAGGCCACGGCTATTCTGTCCAGGGCAGCACCAAGTGTTGCCGTGTTGGCCTGGATAGCCTGGGTAAGGGCCCTCACATCCTGCCCAACGCCTGCTGATGTCGTCTGCAGGTCGTTTAGGCATTTTGTGAAAGCCCGGGAGTGGGAGTCCAGGTTCCCCAGCGTATCCTTGATGGAGGACAGGCTCTCCTCCATCCGCACCAATGTCTGGCTGACCTGTCCCAGATGGCGGGTCTGGAGGAACTGGTCCCTTCTCAGAGTGGCAGGCAGGAGATCGGCCAACCCCCTGGTGTTCTGGGATGAAATCCTGCCTCCAGCTGATGCTTGTGGCCGGGGAGAAGGGGAGGCCTTTGGGAGGGGAGCCATGTTGGGGGAGGAGGGGGGGCTCCCTCTTAGGGAGGGCTGCCTGCTGCCAGCCAGAGGGGAAGAGTCCTCAAAAACCAAACGTCCAGTGCCTGACATGGACTCCTCCTCCTCATGATTCTCCTCCTCCTCTTGAACCTCCTCCGCTGACTCCGGCCTTGTCGGGGGGGCCTCATTAGGCTGCTGTCCTGGGGATGGTGCGGTCAGGCCAGATGGCCCTGCACCCTCCTGCACATCTGTGGATGACACAAAACATTCACGGGTTGGAGGATCCACACACTTGCCACATATTCCCTTTCACCCCCTCCCCCACACATGCTACACACCTGATATTAAAAAAAAAAAAACTTACCTGGCACCACGGGCTCCGGACTTGAGTCAAAGCCGGGCAGGCCCTCAACTTCATGCCGATGAAAGGTCAGGGCCACCGCACGCTCCTCCGCTGTCAGCCTAATACGGCATGGTGGGCACCCTCCTGTGCCCCTGGCATGGGCATGCATTCTGGCCAGCTTCTGTTTGACCAGACGCCGGAGGTCATTAATTTTTTTGTCAATCCCAGACCGGGTCCGTGTCTCCCCCTCCCCCGCTGAATTGACCTGCTCAGTAATGATGTCCAAAATCTCCCTCCTCCTGGCCGGGTTGGTGTTGGCACCGTCTGGGCCATGGAGGAAACGCCCATAATCGCTAATGGCCCAGGCAAGAATTCGTTTTTCCCCCACAGTAAAAAAAGGATTTTTAATAAACAGCTTACCTGTAAAATCCTTTTCTTGAAGTACATCACGGGACACAGAGCGCATAGCCATTACACTTGGGTTATATGGGTACCTTCAGGTGTGGACACTGGTGTAATCAATTTCACAGGAAGTTTCCTCCCTATATAACCCCCTCCCACTGGGAGTGCTTCAGTTTTGTAGCAAGCAATTCTCCCGAGGTTACACAATGTTCCCCAAAAGAGGGGTGGGAGCTCTGTGTCCCGTGATGTACTTCAAGAAAAGGATTTTACAGGTAAGCTGTTTATTAAAAATCCTTTTTTCTTTATCGTACATCACGGGACACAGAGCGCATAGCCATTACACTTGGGATGTCCTAAAGCAATGCTCTATGAAGGGAGGGAGACCGTAAGGCCAAGAATAGCCAAATAAAAACATTGTCAGGAGAAAACATGGCTCCATCAACAGAAACACAAGGGGGCGTGAACCGGGCCAGAGGATTCTATACTGCTGCCCGTAGGACCGCCTGCCCAAAAGCTGCGTCCGTACCCTTTGCAACGTCCAACTTATAAAATTTAGTAAACGTATGTACGGAAGACCAGGTTGCCGCCTTGCAAACCTGTGCCATAGAAATCTGATGGTGTGCCGCCCAGGAGGCACTCATGGCCCTCGTAGAATGGGCTTTAACTGATAAGGGAGGTGGAACGCGCTTCAGACCATAGGCCTGAAAAATCAGCTGCTTAATCCACCTACCCAAGGAAGACTTGGCAGCCGGCTGACCCTTCTTGGGGCCATCCGGAAGAACAAAAAGCACATCTGTTTTCCGAATCTTCTCTGTAGCCTTGAGATAGACCCTCATGGCTCGAACCACGTCCAAAGTATGAAGCCGTCTTTCCTCTCTGGACTGGGGAGTAGGAAAGAAGGATGGTAGGACTAGGTCCTGATTCAAGTGAAAACTGGATATGACCTTAGGAAGGAAAGAAGGTTGAGGCCGTAGAACAACTCTGTCCTTATGCAGAATAAGGTATGGCTCCCTGCATGATAAGGCTGCCAGCTCGGAAACCCTTCTGGCTGAAGCCATAGCCACCAAGAAAACCAACTTTCGGGTTAGTAGCACAAGAGGGATTTCTGTCAGAGGTTCAAACGGCTGCCTTTGTAAAGCTGACAAGACCAGATTTAAATTCCAGGGGCAGAGGGGAGCTCTAATAGGGGGATTCACATGCAAGACCCCCTGCAAGAAGGTTTTTTAATAAGCGAATGGGTGGCCAAGGGTCTTTGAAACCATATTGATAAAGCCGACACCTGCCCCTTTAGAGTACTAAGAGCCAACCCTTTGTCAACGCCAACCTGGAGGAATCGCAAGATCCTGTCAATAAAAAACTTTCGAGGATGCCATTTTTGAGACTCGCACCACTCCACATAGGTTCTCCAGACTCTGTAATAAATATTTCTGGAGACCGGTTTCCTAGCCTGAATCAACGTAGCTATGACCTGATCTGAGAGGCCTCTGCCCTTAAGGATTAGGGATTCAGCCGCCAAGCCGTCAAATTTAGCTGCTGTGAAGCAGGATGGCAGATTGGGCCCTGAGACAGCAGATCTAGGCGCAGGGGGAGCGGCCACGGCGCCCCGACTGACATCTTCACGATGAGTGAGTACCAAGCCCTCCTGGGCCAGGCTGGGGCCACCAGGATCACAGGCCTGCGCTCCACCCGGATCCTCCGTAGAAGGCGGGGAATCATCTGCAGTGGAGGGAACGCATACAGAAGAGAAAACTGGTGCCAAGGGCAAACCAAGGCATCGGTCCCGTAGGCCGAGGGATCCCTGGCTCGGGATATGAATTTGTCCAACTTTTTGTTGGATCTCGTTGCCATAATGTCCACGTCTGGGACTCCGAATCTTTGGCAAATCTCTTGGAATACCTGGGGGTGAAGCGACCATTCCCCCGGGAGCAACTGTTGACGACTCAAAAAATCTGCTTGAGAATTGTCTATCCCTGGGATGAACACCGCCGAGATGCAGGGTACATGGGCTTCGGCCCATGAGAAAATCAGGTTTACTTCTCTTTGGGCTGCTGGGCTCTTCGTGCCCCCCTGGTGGTTTATGTATGCCACCGCAGTGGCATTGTCGGACTGTATCCTTACTGGCAGACCCTGAAGGGGGAGAGTCCAGGCGATCAGGGCCAGCCGAGCAGCTCTGATCTCCAAGATATTGATGGGAAGCAGTTTCTCTGCCCCCGACCACAGCCCTTGCTGGGTCTGTTCTTCTAGAACTGCCCCCCAACCTAACAGGCTGGCATCCGTGGATACTATCTTCCACGTGATGGGGCAAAAGGATTTCCCCTTTGACAAATTTTGAGAGACCAGCCACCAAGACAGGCTGCGCCGGACCTTCGGGGAGAGCACTAACGGACGATCTAACGCCTGAATGGACTTGTTCCAAGCAGAGAGAATGGCTGCCTGAAGATATCTGGTATGGATCTGGGCGTAGGGCACAGCCTCGAAGGCGGCAACCATCTTCCCCAGCAGTCGCATACATAGGCGAATAGTCGGCCTCTTCTTGCCTAAGATCATTTGAACTGCTTGAGCTATTGATCTGATCTTTGCTTGACGCAAAATTATCCTCTGGCAGTCTGTATCTAGCCGAAGGCCTAGATATTCCAACTGCCTTGTGGGTTTCAATACCGATTTTTCTAGATTTACAATCCATCCGAATTCCTCTAGATGCTGAACTGTGCGACCTACTGCCTGATTGAGGTTGGAGGCTGAGCTGTCGATAACCAGAAGATCCTCCAAGTATGCCAAGACTAAAATGCCTTCTGTCCTTAGGACGGCTAGCACCGGGGCTAACACCTTTGTGAATACCCGCGGAGCTGTTGCCAACCCGAAAGGGAGGGCTACGAACTGGTAATGGCGGTGATGTATCATAAACCGAAGAAACCTGTGATGTGCCGGGTAGATCGGCATGTGCAGATACGCATCCTTTATGTCTATAGATGCTAGGAAGTCGTCTTGATGTAGGCTGGCTGCCACCGAACGTATGGACTCCATACGAAAGGTCTGAATGTTTAGAAAGCGATTTAGGCGTTTGAGGTCCAAGATAGGCCTGACGTCGCCATTGGGCTTTGGTATTATGAAAAGGTTGGAGTAGAATCCCAGACCCCATTCCTGGGTTGGTACTTCTACGATTACTCCTTGGAGTAAGAGACGATCCAATGCTTTTGCAAGAGAGGCCCTCTTTAATGGGTCGCCTGGAAGACTTGACCCCTGAAAATGAGGAGGGGGGACTTCCCGAAACTCTAGCTTGTAGCCCGTGGTTACCACGGATCTTACCCAAGAGTCGGGAATTCTGGCCTTCCACACTTCGGAG
Source organism: Rana kukunoris (assembly GCA_029574335.1). NCBI lineage: Eukaryota > Metazoa > Chordata > Amphibia > Anura > Ranidae > Rana > Rana kukunoris. Next base: position 280,235,048 of record CM056059.1, read on the forward strand.
AAGAACCGAAGCCTTCCCCCCACCCAAGAGAGTGGGGGCGCCCCTTCATGAATCTGACTTAAGGACTGGTTTAACCGGCTTGCGAGACCATGGCCTCTTGCCTGTCGTGGCTTGTCCTTGTGGGCGGCTATTAAATGCCGAACGCCCGGGAGGCCGTCGATACTGACGGGAAGTTGAAGGGGCCGAGCCTGCGAAGGCCTGTCGCTTAAATGCGGGCCCACGTGATCTTTTCTTGATGGGCAAGAAAGAACTTTTACCACCTGATATGGTCTGGATATATTTATCTAGGTCTTCACCGAATAGTCTCCCACCATGAAAGGGAAATCCTGCTAAAAGCTTTTTGCAGGGTGCCTCTGCTGACCAGTTTTTTAGCCACAAAAGGCGACGCATATGAACCAACAGCAGAGATAAACGGGATGCCTGTTGAACGGAGTCCTTAATAGCATCTACTGCAAAGCAGAGAGCTCTTGGGAGGTCAGCCAATTCACGAGCTTGCTGAGCCGGTATGTCCTTTAATATCTGTTTAGTCTGATCCTTTAAAGCCTGACAAACGCCAATGGCTGCCACTGCTGGCTGAACCACGGCACCTACTGTGGTAAAAGAAGCCTTCAGTAGGGTCTCCAATTTTTTGTCGACTGGATCTTTAAACACCTGGACATTTTCCACTGGACAGGTCAGGGATTTATTTACGCAGGAAATGGCTGCGTCCACGGTAGGGAGTGCCCATTTCTTTGCAAATTCTTCTTCCATAGGATAGAGAATGGTAAACCTTTTAGGAGGGATAAAAATCCTGCTTATGTAAAATCTTTTCAAAATTTTCATACGCCTGAGAAGGCGGCAATACAGAGGAAAGTCCTGTGAGTATTGCCACACCAATGCCCGTTAGCTGGAGTCCAAGGTTGCCCGACTCAGACACTGCTAGATCTAAGGCTGAGTCCCTTTAAGCAAAAAAATATATATATATTTTTTTTTTTCTCTGGTCAGTGTGGACTTTTAAGTCCAGACCTGAAGATCCAAAAACCACCACTGGGTGTCACTGTTAGCCAGAACTGGCTCAGCTGCGCGCTCTATGTCCTCACTCTCCACTGCTCTCAGGAGGGAATGACCAGCCAGGAAATGCTTTTTTGTTTTATCTGAGACTGACGCTGCTGGCCCGCCCCCCCCCCCATGCCCGCTGACGTTGTAAAAGGCGGCGCGCACGCACGCGCGCGCGCGCCCCCGCCCCCCCACGCTGAAACCAACATGGAGGAAGCAGAGAGCAGAGGAGAAGCCTGGACCAGCGCTAGAAACACAGACACCTGGTAAGCCACTAATCTTTGTAGTGCACACATAGAGGAAGCTGTCTCCCTAGGCTTCCTAGGAAACAGGAGTTTTGTCAGCACTTCCTCTCTATACACGTGGGGCTGCAGTATCATGCTAACAGGCAAATCTGGGGGGAGTAGCAAAATACATATCTTTTAAAAGCATATATATATCTACATGTTATCTGGGTAAACATTAGTACATCCCATCCTGCCTCAACAGACATAGTGGAGATAGTGGCTGATGCACAAGCATACCATTAGCCAACCCAGAACCCCCAGGGGGATACCTACTGTCGAACCAAGTCCCGCAGGTTCCCTCTTACCTGCTCCACGCCGCAGGGTATTGCAAAATGCAAGAGGCCCAGCCTTCCCCCATCTCCGTGGGTATTGTCTTGGACCTTCAGGGACCGGGGTCCTGTGTTAAGGAACCCACACCCCTGGACCTATATAGCATCCTGGCATCAGTAGCGTTTAGTTCTTGGAAGAGACTAAGGCACTGGAGCCCAGAATCCAGCCCTCCAAGGAGAGGCATTATAGGCAAAACCCCACTCCAGCAGGGCCCGGGTACCGTACACCTTGGCTTTGAAGCACTTCGGACGGATCCGGCTAGCTATCCTGGGTCCCGAGACCTCCGAGGGACAGCTAGACGTGACCAACACCTAAGACACTGGCGAAAAAACTGAAGCACTCCCAGTGGGAGGGGGTTATATAGGGAGGAAACTTCCTGTGAAATTGATTACACCAGTGTCCACACCTGAAGGTACCCATATAACCCAAGTGTAATGGCTATGCGCTCTGTGTCCCGTGATGTACGATAAAGAAATTGAGCTTTCGCTTTCTCTCTGTCATACTTCCAAAAAAACTCACTCCCAGTCAACCAAAATCACTCACAAAAACAAGCACAACCAATCAAGCAAAAACACACACAGAGAGAAAACTAAGACCCAAAAAATCACACAAGCAGCAAGCACTCAGCAAGAAACAGTCACAAAAACAAACAGCAAAAAAACAGCAAGAAAACAAACAAACAGAAAAATATCAAACAAACAGTCTCTCAAACACTTATCAAAAAACACTTTCAAAGATCTACTAACAACCACTTGATCACACAGAACACTAATCTGACAACTACAAAACACAACGCAACGAACAACAGGACAAAAGCACTTGGTTAAATGGGAAGGGACAAAGGGATGTACTTTTGCAATGCAAGTGCGTTTGTGTGTGTCTATTTATGCTGTTTGCGTAGTTCACAACGTTGCCCTAGTCCATTTCCAATTTCACTGATTGCGCCGCTCCCGAGTTGTGAGCATGCGCACAGCGGAGCTGACCATGGTCTCCTTCAAGCGCGCATGCGCGAGCCGGCCGGCCCTTCATTTGCATGGGGTCACGGCTCATTTCAATGTAACACGCCCACGTCCTTCCCAATTTGTATTACTCCGCCTTACGCCTCTGAAAAAACGTTACGCATGCGGAATTTCCTGCGCAAAAGCTACGAGAATAGGGTGATTACGCGGCAAAATTGCGCAAATCTAACGTAAAGGCGGTGCGCTACGCCGGTCCAATAATGCGCAGATGTACGTGAATCTGGGCCAATATTTATTACTTTCTCCTATAAATAATTCTCAATTATAATAAAAAATAAAAAAATTCTTCATCAATTTAGGCCAATATGTATTCTGCTACATATTTTTGGTGAAAAGTAAGCATGTATTGATTGGTTTGTGCAAAAGTTATAGTGTTTACAAAATATGGGAAATATTTAGGGACTTTTTTTCATGTTTTTACAAGTAATGGTGGCAATCAGTGATTTTTAGTGGGACTGCGACATTGCGGCGGACAAATCGGACATTTAGTAACAATTTTTGGGGACCAGTGACACCAATACTGTGATCAGTGCCAAAAAAATTCACTGACACTGTAATAAACACATCCAGGGAAGGGGTTCACATCAGGGGCAATAAAGGGGTTCCTTGGGAGTGTTTTCTTACTGTGTGGACATCTGATCTAAATACAGGAATTACAGGTGTCTTTCTTCCTGTCTGACAGAAGGACAATCTGCCTTGTTTAAATAGACAGACCATCCTTCTGTCTCTCCAGCAAGCAATCGTGGGTGTCCAGCAGTCATCGCGGTCGCAGGACCCGCTGATTGGCTCCTGCTGTGTCCAATCACAACGGAAACGTGGCTTTGGTGCATGTACGTGCCCCAGAGCCGTGCACAAGAATCACATACAGGTAAGTGATTTTGCGCAGTAAATGTACGTGGGGCGGTCCTTTACTCCCAGCTACCCATCATCTACAACTTTTCCCTACAACCCTGCTGTTATGACAGCATTGTTCCAGCTTTTCCTCAATGCCACTGTCCAACAAATAGCCTATAGCCTGTTCTGTCATATATACAGTAGTTCTGGGAGACTGCCCTGGATAAAAAGAACAGTCATCGGCTAGATGAAGTGGCTATTTCCATGTATTTCTGTCACTTACAAGTTAAACATGTCTGTTTTTTTTTTGTAGTGATCACAGCAACTCTTGGGCACCGTTGTGTTGGCATGAGTGGGTAGAGTATTTACAATCCAGCCTTCTTGTCTGAACATTACCTTTTCAGTGAAGAACAGGCTCTTGTGACTTTATGGATTGGTTCTCTGTGGAATCTCTGCTCTCTTTTAGCTGATTAGGGGTTCAGTTGCTTAAGTTTCATGTCCAGGGCTTATGGTTTGGGCCTTCATCTAAGGCACATATTGATTTGGTTCACAAGCCTTGGAACTACTGAGAAGGACATACAGTACATTGAAAATACATTTTTCCATAACCAGCGAAGCATTGTCATAGAGGTTAGAATGTGCTTGAGGATCCCAGTCTTTATACTCAAATTAATACCAGAGTGGATCAGCACCTCAAGGAGCCAAACACTAATTATACACATTAAATATCGTATAGTTAAGGATTTGCTTCATTGTCTGCCTTGTAAATAATTCCTTCCTCTTTGTTGGAAGCAAGTGATCCATATATCATACAAACAGCTGAAAATTAACAGCAGTCATGGTTTCTTTCTCTGTTTTGTTCAACAGTGCTTTGTTTGCAAAAAATAAAATGCCAAAAACATTACAGATAGTATGACGGAACAATTTACTTTGTTACAAAATCATTCCAAGCCATCATTTAAAGCCAAAGGGCCAGATTCAGCAACACTTGCGCTGGAGTATTTCGATATGCGCCGCGTAACTGTGAAGATGCTCCGTCGTTTCTATGTGCCCGTACCCACCAAACTAGATGCGCCCAATAACGGGCCATTTGCGACCGGCGGAACGTTCCGACGCCAGAGTATCGTCAGCGCTTAATTTCGCTTGGCGCATCAGTCGCGCCTATTGATTTCCCCTGCAAATATGCAAATGAGGGATTTTTCCCAATTCACGAACGGATTAGCACCATACGCTGGCTACATGCGCCGCGCGTATCTCGTCCGTCCGGCGCAAAGTTATTTCTACAAAAGGCTGCTTTATCTTTACTCCAGACGGCCACAGGTCAGCAGGAGAGCAGCTACAGCAGCGTTACCGACGATAAGAGCTAGCTGAGCACCCCCACTTGCAGGACAACACCTCTGTCCATGCTTGTCTGTCAAATTTTACAGCCATGGAGGAAGACATCATAGGTCTCCATAGCCGAGATGACGGCTGTCAGCTCCTGACCATTAAAGTTCAGCTTTCTCCTGTGTGTTTGCGGGGAACGGGAGCAGCCATCTCAGAACAAAAGTAACATCACTGCGGGGAGGGGGAGCAGGATATACTTTAGTGCCGGAATGGCGCTTCTACGGGCGCATTTAAACGCCCAACGGAAGGCATTGCGCTGACGTTTCCCGTGAAGTGGTGCCGACGGAAGTTGTGAGCATGCGCACAAAGGGGGCGAGTGGAGCCTCACTCATTGCGCATGCTCCGTGGTTGATGCGCTGAACGTAAGCCTCTGCGCTGGGCTCCGCCCATCATTTACATATGATCACACCCACTTCCCCTTGCGTCGGGTTACGCCAGCGCATTATCGTTACTCTGGCGCAAGTTTACGCGCAACTGCTATGTGAATAACAGTACTTGCGCCGAAAGGGTCTTCAGAGTAACGTAAATGAGAAGCGTTACTCCAGAGGAAAGATACTCCCATCTACCTGAATCTGGCCCAAAATGTATTTCTTATCTACTTGTAATAGAAAATGCTTATAAGTGTAATTTTTTTATGCTGCAACACTGGCCAGATTTAAAATTATTGTGACAGATCTCGAATACTCCAGGTGGGCACAACCGCCAGACAGGGCTGCTGTTAGAAATCACGGGGCCCCGGTACAGCCTAACTGACAGGGCCCCCCAGTCCCCCCAAAAATCTTAAAACAATATTTTCACAAACAAATACACTAAAATCATTATTAGCCGAAACAAACATGTGTGAATAAGCTCTTTTTTAAAGTTTTGAAAAATCTTTAAACTTTTTTGTTAATATTTTTTTTTTAAAGAATGTTAATATGTATTAAAATTATTTTATTTATTTTTTATGAGACAGGTAAGGCAGCAGTGCCGTGGGGGGCATCACAGTAACATGGGGCACAGAGGTGGATCAGAAGAAGCAGAACAGGAAGGGGGAAGTCATTCTGTAATTGTCCCTCCATCTCACCACAATGATTCCCTCTGCTGTCTGGGCTCCCCTGTTTGTTCGGGCCCCCTACAGGAGGGCTGGTGGTCCCCCCCTATCAGCGGCCCTGCCGCCAGACCTGTGTCTCCTGTCCTCCAAACGCACCCGCAGCCTGCAGATTCGCCATAACCAGCCCTTAACCCCTCAATCACTAGACAATCCATACAGGTGTTGAGGGTTAAACATGCAGAGCATTAACGGTTTATTAAATCCAAGACATATAGTTTTACACACAATTAGGGACACTCCCCTTAGCCTTGTCATAGAGGGGAGGGGGTGAGGGACAAGGAACAACCAATGGGAACTGAATATTTGTACATTGACACAGGTTACAGATAAACATAATGAGATTATGGTAAGCCGGCAGCCTCTCAATACACGTCCCCTGTGGAGAGAAGCCTCTAGTCCAGACCATTGTCTATGTGATATGAATCAACACAATTAAACACAGCAACAAGGGGGGATGGGGGAGAAGAGATGTAGCATGCATTACATTATCTTAATGCCAGCTTGTCCCGGGTCTCCTGCCTCGTCTGGGCCATAGTCTGTGGGTAGGAAGCCAGCCCCCAGTCCCTTCCAAAACACACAGTGACAGTGGGTTCTGTCACAATTATCATATGGAGAAAAAAATTTCTTGGCTGAGCACATCCATGCTAAAGTTGACCAGTTTACTACAAAACACCTAAGCGGGAAAAAAAATGTACTGTATATTGTCTATGGGTAAAGGTACCCTCAGAAAATGATTTTTTTTTCTCTAGATCAACCAACAAATTCCACACACAGTGGCAGTATCCCGTGTCCTTAGACTGCTACTGCTGCCTGAAATCATTGTAATAATGTATAATAAAGATTGTAAAGAAAGCTAACACAGAGAATGTCCTGGAGGTAGACTTCTTTTGTCAGGTCCGAGTCAAACGCCTGCTTTAATTTCTGTATATTTGACGTTACACATGTAGCATTACCCCCGGAGGAGCTGCTGGTTGTTTTGGGTGGCACATTTGCCTCGTGGCTCTTCCGAATTCCTAGTGGTGTATGATGCATATAGAAATAGTAAAGAAATGTCCACAACAAGTGTCTTTGTTGTGCTCTTTATTATCCAGCCGGGTAAAAACAATAAAACTTGTGGTGAGGAAAGTAAATTTAAAGAAAGAAAGGAGAATAGCAAATTCAGGTGTAGTAATAGGGAAACAGTCCTGCTCCCAAGTGTAACACTTCTCTGCGCCACTCCTGCTTGAGTGGAAATAGGGTACCCAGACAGGCCTCTCTCACTGACCTGGCAGCCGGAGTATCACTCGAACCTTTGTAGGATAAAGTCTCTGCCACAGACCCTCCTTAGAATGAGCTTCAGGGAGACACCTCTGCCACAGTCCCTCTCTGATTGTAGTTACGGAGGCATTCCTGCTTAGGTGAATCATGCCTGGATCTCCTTCTTAAAGTTTCCCAAGTACCGACTGACAGGTGATCAATCCTTCAGTGTCCGGCTACATTGATCCACAGTGGTTTGTCAAGATCCTTTTGGACTGCCAGCCTCTCAATGGCACACCTCAGACAAACTTCCCACCAAACAGCACTACCACTTGGGATCCTTAGAGGTGGGAACCCAGTCGTTCACTGGGTCCCCATCACTGCTCAAATGCTCTGGACCAACATGGAACCAGGAGCACCGCTTAGCATGCATGCCCCAGCCAGGTAGGCCATAGCGCCGAGGCGTCGTGGTGTGGCCCCCCTAAAGGTGGGTGCCACACTCGACGAAGAAGACCCAGAACCAATGGCGTCTGCCCCATGAATACCCCTCACAGCGAGGCTCAACCCTCCTGATTGGCTGCTGGGAAAGAGCACCCAAACCTCGACTCCACTGCTGCCACCTACCGCACAAGGGGTGGGAAGAACACCCCTGTACAACAGAATGAGCCCAGAGACCTTGTTTTAAGCATAACAATTAGAATCAGAGTTTTAACTACACTCTGATCTCCCTTTAAATTTAAATAGCACTGGTACTTCAAAGTAACCAGGCGCTACACAAAAGACACCTGATAGATACCGTCCACAACGCAGTATGTCTCAATAAACTCTACACAGCTCTTCAACACAAGTAAAAACGTTTTAAATAAACTGATACCAATGATCCCATTATCCCACATCTGTTGTTGTTTGCAAACATCAAGAAATGTGGGATAATAGAATCATTGGTATCATTGGTTCTCCTGGGTCTCTCAGTCCCCTAAGACCTCTAGATTCTCTCAGTTCTCTGAACTCGCAGAGTTTTCTCGGTTCTCTGATTCCTCCAGACTTAGGGCCCTTTCACACGTGCGGACCGTATGTCCGTATTTCATCCATCCGTTTTCGGATGAAATACGGACGTACGTGTATCCCTATGGTATAGGAGGTGTCCGCGGATGAACATCCGCTGACACCCGATCTCATCGGTCCCCGATATGCTCCGTTTCTGCAGAAGGAGGAAAATCCTAGCGGACCCCCCCCACATAGAGGAGAGCAGAGATCTGACAGGGCGGTCCCTGCACGGTGTGCAGGGACCGCCCTGTTATCTGCCAAATCAGTGGGGATCAATGGAGTAATCCCCGCTGAGCAAGCAGATGAGAAATGTACAGCTCCTCACAGGATCCATGAGTGTGAAAGGGCCCTTACTTAGCTGTCTCGACTCTCACAGCCCTCTGGACAAGGGTTCTCCTGTCTCCAGCATGGAGTGCCCTCTCGAGTGCAGCACATCTGTCTTCTAATGGGAGCCCTAAGCTATGCCCAAGCCTGTGCACAACTGCTTGCAGGTCTTCTGGACACTGGGTTGGAGACTTCCCTCCCAAAACTCTTCAAAGTCTCCAAACTCCGGAAACCCAATCTGGGAATACCAAAACCTGAAGAAAGTTAAATTTTCTCTGCTCTAAATCGAGCCCTGCACTCTGCATAGTTTAAGCCCTGTGTCACTTCTACTTCCATTTTCACAGTGGTAGGACTTTGCACTTTCACAAAGTTAAATTATGTCTCGTTACCATGTGAGTGAAATGGTTTGGGTCGGTACAGTTTGAAAAGATTAGAATGGTCCGGCCTATTTCGGTGAGCGTTTCCACTGCAAGTCGGACCATCAGGGGCCATACAGGGTTTAGAAAAAATGCCTAGCGTGTCCACCAATCAGTGGAATGTATTGTAGCTCCGCCCTAAACAAACCGTACCATTTTCTATGGCCCCACATCTGAAGCAGGACCCAGAATGGTGGGGTATGGTTCGGTTGTATGGGCCGCTTTCATAATGGAAACACTCAAAATAGCGTACTGTACCGAACCAACCTAAACCGATCCGCTCCGTGGAAACGAGGCATTCGTTTTCAGGCAGACCTGTAATGATCTATGGCCAAAAGAGTAGTAGCTAGTAAGCATACCATGTGAACATACCTTCAATTATATTATTATTTTCAGGAGCTAGCTGGAGTGTCGCCTTGACAAAAAGGATGTGGACAAGCAGCTCATATAACATATTTAGCTTTGATGTCTGCAGGAGGAAACCATTTGACCGTATAACTCGTTAACCATGGTTAGACTGCTATAGGAGGAAGGAATTTCAGGTATGGTACTGTTCCTTATACATAGTCTTTATCATTTGTATAACTTCACAGACAGAAAAATATTTGGACAGGAATGTCTGTATGTATTGCTTTTACAGATGACAAGATTCTAATACTAGACATGTGGCATTCCACCTTTATGCCAGGGAATACATTTATGTATCCGGCAGTGTACTGTTGTGTTCTGGTGTTTTTCAGGTTATCCTGCTGGAAGTTTTAGTAAAAACAAAAGGACTTCAAATCACTTTTGTGGTAACAAGGGCTTAGGTTCCTTGTGCTTTGCAAAAACACTATGACAGCCATTCTCCTTTTCAACCTGCCAGGTGACATCATCTCCTCTCTGAGCCAAGTATAACATACATGTAAGAATAAGCACTTGTCAATGATATTATCCCTCATATCAAATAATCTTTTGCTTAAAAAAACTTAGGTTGACAGAAAAGAAAAAGATTGATTTGGTTGATTGAATTTTCTGCCAGGAACTTTTTAACTGAAGCAAAATACTTTATTAATTAAAGCTTCCATTTACTACAAATCATTCCTGAGAGATGCAATATTTATCTAAATGAGTATTATAGGAAGCATGCACAACCAGCTTTAGAAATTTCCACTTTGCTAAAACTCTACAAAACATTAATGAAGCCTAAAGTGTAAACTTTTTTTCTTTGTTAGTTTTTAATAAAGTGGGAAAGGATTAGAGGAGGATTCAACCCTCTATATGTACTGGTGCCCACTGCCAAGGAAAGGGTAAGAAAATGCAAAACGTTAGAGTTTCCTAAAAACTAAATGTAGCGCTACCCCCGGAGGGGCCTCTGGTTAATTGCTGGGTCCGGCACATTACATGACTCTATCGTTGAGCAGGGGCGAATCCTTCCAATGGACTCCAGCCCGGGTCACCAGGAGACAGTAATGCTTACCTGTAGCATCCTGGTCACCAGATCCCCGTTTAGGGTGGCACTCGGCCCGAGACCTGTTTCAATGGAACCTAGAACCCAGTCGATCACTGGGGTCTTCTTTCGCCTCCGGTTGAGACTCGATGAAGCCTGCAAGCTTGGCCAGGAGGGCCTCGCTGGCGGGGCCCATAGGTGCGCACACCCTGAAGGTGGATGCCGCACCCAGCACTGGGACCCCGCAAAGTTTTTAGAACACATGACACCCGTCACAGTTATACTCCTCACCGGCATGCCCTGCGAAAGAGGAACTTCTCTAATTGGCTGCTGAGGAAGACTTGCTCTGCCAGCTGCTGGCCGGAGATGATACTACATCCCTAGAAAGCAGATTAGCCCAGGAGGCTTTTCTGGAGCGACAGAAGTCATAATATAAATAAATCACGAATAGGAGCAACGTAGCTCTACCATTCCAACTAACTTTAGCGTAGTGCCCATACTGAAAGTAAGGGGGCGCTACATAGAGGTTAGGGGAAATCTTAGAATAGGGTACATCTGTTCCAGGGTTGACCATCTTAAGCCTCGTACACACGATCGGATTTTCCGACGGGAATTGTGTGATGACAGGCTGTTGGCGGAAAATCCGACCGTTTGTACGCTCCATCGGACAATTGTTGTCAGATTTTCTGCGGAGATATGTTGAATGGTAGGCTTTAAAATTTTCCGTGGGCAGTGGTCTGTTTTCCGAGCATGTGTACACAAGTCCGTCGGACAAAAGTATGAAGTACAAACACGCATGCTCGGAATCAATGCTCATCAAACACGACATTAGCAGGAGGTGCCCAAAGGGTGTCGCTAAAGAGCTGAAAAATCACTACATTAGTGTTTGTTGGCCTACAAGTGTGTGCCTTTTGTATGCAAGACAAGCTCATGGCCAACACCCTTTGGACAAAAGTCTGAGGCCGCGTACACACGAGGGGATATGTCCGCTGAAAACGGTCCGATGGACCGTTTCAGCAGACATCTCCGCTCGTGTGTATGGGCTAGCGGACAGATTTCTCCACCCGACAGATTTCAAAGCATGCTTTGAAATCTATCCGGTGGGAATCTGTCCGCCCTACATGTCTGCTGGTTAGTACACTTACCAGCAGACATGTCGGCCCCCACCGCCGCCACGCCGCTGCCGAATGGATTCGGCGCATGCGCAGAAGTGTTTTACTTCCTGGTGCGGTGACGTGGCGGTGACGCGGCGGCGTCAACGTCACCGCCGCGTCACCACTACGTCACCGCGCCGTCCGGCGGCGGGGAATTTGAACCGATGGTGTGTACACGCCATCGGATCAAACTCCCGATCGGACATATCCGATGGAAATGGTCCGCGGACCGTTTTCATCGGATATATCCGATCGTGTGTACGCCGCCTGAGGCTTTGTCCGCGGAAAATCTGATCATGTGTGTACGAGGCTTAAGAAGGGAATTCCCCTAAAGTTGGAAGATTTTTTCTATCACGTCTTGTTATGTCTCCTGTTATGTCTCTCGAACAGCAAGTAAAAGGAAATTTCCCCAAGGGTATTTAGAGAGCAAAAAATAAACCAAAAGGGATTTTAATCTTTATTTTGCCCAAAACGAAATAAAGAAAATGGCTATGCATAAACTTGTATTTGTCTTTGTTTAGACAATAAATTATTTTTGACATCAAGCAGTCTAAAGTATTGTTCCGTTGTTATTATATTATTTTTTATGCATGTCTTTCATTAGATTAGGTCATAGGACTTTAATAGATTAGGTTATGGGACTAAGTTATGACATGTACAGCAGACATGGTGTGAAGATGTATAAGAGCAAGCTGGTTGATTTACTAAAGTAATACATACTGTTCCATTTGCAAAATGTATTTTTACATTACATTGTGTATAACACCTGTAAGTGCTGGCTTTGATAAGTGTGTGTGTGTAATGCCCCTACCTGCACCTGACCACAACATTTAAAATCTTGTGATACAGTGAGACACACAATTGTAAATAACATGCAACTTTATTTAACAGCTGCTACATACTAGAGCTGCACCACTCTGGATAAAATGAGAATACATTTTTTTTGGCTTTGAATAAAGATTATGATTCTCTCACAAATCATCTTTCACATTATACAACAAAAAAGTGGGCTAACTTTACTGTTTTATTTTTATTTTTTAATTCATAAAAAAAAAAAAAACGCAAATACGGTGTGGCCGCCATTTTATTCTCTATGGTCTCTGCTAAAAAAAATATATATAATGTTTGGGGGTTCTAAGTTCATTACTTTGATCTAAAAGAACCAATGTTGTGATAAACTGTGCCAACCGGCTTTTATTTTTTTTGACAGCTCTGAGCAGGGAACTGCTCTGAACTTGTTACATGAATCGTGGAAATGCCAGATTAAGATCGTTAGGGGGTTGAATCGAGATCGCAATTTTTTAATGATTAATCGCGCAGCTCTACTTCATACTTAAAAAAATCTATGGCTAAAGCAAACAAGCAACACGTTCAATAATGCCCCTTGGTGAATCAATGTATGTTGACTTTAACTACTTGCCGGCCGACCGCCCGCCGTCATATTACTGCGGGACGGTGGCACTGTTCCGCGAGAGCACGTAGCTCCACGTCCTCTCTTTAGCGGCCACTAGGGGGCGCGTGCGCGCCACCGGCGGCCGGCGCGCGTGCCCCCTGCTCGACCACGAGTCCCGCGCGTGTGCCCGCACACGATCGTTTGTTACAGAGTGGGGAACGGGAGCTTTGTGTGTAAACACAAAGCTCTCGTTCCTGTCAGCGGGGGAAACGCTGATTTTCTGCTCATACAATGTATGAACAGAAGATCAGTGATTTCCCCTAGTGAGGCCACCCCCCCCCCCGATACAGTTAGAACACAAACAGGAACACACTTAACCCCTTCCATGCCCCCTAGTGTTAACCCCTTCACTGCCAATGGCATTTTTATAGTAATACAATGCATTTTTATAGCATTGATCGCTATAAAAATGCCAATGGTCCCAAAAATGTGTCAAAAGTGTCAGATGTGTCCGCCATAATATCGCAGTACCGAAAAAAAACGCTGATCGCCGCCATTACTAGTAAAAAAAAAATATTAATAAAAATGCCATAAAACTACCCCCTTTTTTGTAAACGCTATAAAGTTTGGGCAAACCAATCAATAAACGCTAATTGCGATTTTTCTTTATGAAAAATATGTAGAAGAATACGTATCGGCCTAAACTGAGGAAAATAAATGTTTTTTTATATCTTTTTTGGGGATATTTATTATAGCAAAATGTAAAAAATATTGGATTTTTTTCAAAATAGTCGCTCTATTTTTGTTTATAGCGCAAAAAATAAAAACCGCAGAGATGATCGAATACCACCAAAAGAAAGCTCTATTTGTGGGAAAAAAAGGACGCCAATTTTGTTTGGGAGTCACGTCGCACGACCGCGCAATTGTCAGTTAAAGCGACGCAGTGCCGAATCACAAAAAGTGCTCTGGTCTTTGGACAGCAATATGGTCCGGGGCTAAAGTGGTTAATAAGTTCCACTTTGAGAAAGTCTCTTCCCAGACAGTTTATGTTATCCAGCAGACACGATCATAGAAATATTATCTGAATTTATCCTCTGTACGTAGCTGAACAGTCTTTGCTCGATTATGCACTGCAGTCTATCACACTATCTCCTGATGAGTTTAACAGGCAGCTGAAAATCTAGCAGTACTGCAGGGCAGCCAAGTAATGTAATCCTGAAAATCTGATAGACAGTCAATGTAGCACAAGTAACTTCTTTGCAGAGACCATGCGCCATTTATACAGTTCATAGAGGAGTCATTTTTTTTGTTCAACCAGTAGGTTGAACTAAAAACTGACTTAAAGGGGTTGTAAAGGTTTGTATTTTATTTTATTTTTAAGGAAAAAAAACATTTAGAAGGGAAATCGAAGGAAAATGTTAGTGAACCAACAATGCACTAGCTTAAAGGAACCTATTTAGAAAATAAAAAATGAACCTTTACAACAGGGGTGCCCAACCTTTTGAAGAGTGGGGGCCACTTAAGAAACTTGGTAGCCAGTCGAGTGCCACAATGAGCGGAGAGGGCAGATGACAGGTCGCAGGTGCTCTATAGGCCCTCCAATCCGCCCTGATGGAAGGGTTAAAATTCCCTTCTGTTTTTTCGGATTGGAGGTAGGCAGGAGTAAACAGACATCTACCACTCTATAGAGGTGAATTGAGGGTCTGATTTGGTCGGGCTGATCGTGTGAATAGGGCCTAAGGCTGCTTTCACACGGATGTGCTGCGGTTTACTTACACCGCGGGTGCAGCATAGGGCACCTGTGTCTATCCTGCGGGTTAGCTGAACTTTGCCATAGACTCCACCTGTGGCAAAAGCTGACGCTGTAGAGGAAGCATCGGTTTATGGGGAACACTCATGCTTTGGGATGGCAGGGCGCAAGCTGCGATCTGGGCTTGCCAACCCGCCATTCCAAAGCAGGAGGTCGTGGGCCACATCACAGGGCTCCATGGGCCACATGTGGCCCCCGGGCCACTGTTTGGCCACCCCTGCTTTACAACTCCTTTAATTCTCCCATCCACACACTCAATGTGGATGGGGGAATCCTCTTTCAGCTACCCTTTTCACAGAGCTTCTTTCTCCTTCCTTCTTCCAGACTGTTTGCAGAGCATTCCTCCCTCTGTTAGCATATACTGTATGTATTTGTATTTCACTTGTGTAGCTATCCCATATATGTAAATTGTGGCAGGCATTTTGGGGTGGTCTGGAGTTCAATTTGGGAAAAGATAGGCAGACAATGACTATAGGATTCTACGTTTAATTTCGGCTACTGCCTAGCCTTCCCCTTGGCTGTAGAATCCCCCCCCCCACTTCCCACTGTGTTGTGGAAGGATACAGTAATAGAAAAATTATTGCATAGGTAGAATATTTTTTTTTAACCACTTAATCACCAGGCCTATTTTGGCACTTCTCTCCTTCATGTAAAAATCTAAATTTTTTTGCTAGAAAATTAATCAGAACCCCCAAACATTATATATATATTTTTTTTAGCAGACACCCTAGGGAATAAAATGGCGGTCATTGCAACTTTTTTTCTTGCACGGTATTTGCGCAATAATTTTTCAAACGCCTTTTTTTAGGGAAAAAAACTGTTTCATGAATTAAAAAATAACAAAACAGTAAAGTTAGCCCAATTTTTTTGTATAATGTGAAAGACGATGTTACGCCGAGTAAATAGATACCAAACATGTCACACTTTAAAATTGCGCACACTCATGGAATGGCGCCAAACTTCGGTACTTAAAAATCTCCATAGGTGACGCTTTAAAAATTTCTACAGGTTACTATTTTTGAGTTACAGAGGAGGTCTAGTGCTAGAATTGTTGCGCACACTCTAACGCACGCGATGATACCTCACATGTGGGGTTTGAACGGTGTTTACATATGTGGGCGGGACTTGAATGCGTTTTCGCTTCTGCATGCGAGCGACCGGGACAGGGGCGTTTTTTTTATTTTTTATTATTATTATTATTATTATTTTTGTTACTTGATCACTTTTATTCCTATCACAAGGAATGTAAACATCCCTTGTAATAGGAATCACGGTGACAGGTCCTCTTTATGGACAGATATGGGGTCAATAAGACCCAGGCTGGAAAGCATTAGATCGTGAAAACAAATTCACCGATCTAATGCTTTCAGCCGCGATTGCGGCTGTGTTTACATTCCGGGTACCAGGCGTGACGTCATAACGTCGCGCCCGGTCCTCCGACGATCATAGAGATGACTGTGACCGTATTCACACATTTGACACCTTTTCAAAGGACTTTTTATTTTTTTCTGCTTATCACCATTCATATATTTTTTGGAGCACTTTATGGACTGTTGCTGTATATATTATATTTTTTCACCATTTTATCATTATTAAATTTAGGCATCCTACGGTATGACCATAGCTGCCTATAGCTATGCCTCCAATGCCTTGACTATAATGAAGTAAATGTAGAGAAAAATGTAACTGTCTGCTGAATGCCTAGGGGGGAAAAGACTATGGCCCGGATTCACAAAGCACTTACGCCGACATATCTCCAGATACGCCGACGTAAGTACAAATGTGCACCGTCGTATCTGTGCGCCGGACCCACAAAACAAGATACGTCGAAAAATAGGCTTCAGCCGCCCGACGTAACTTTCCTACGCCCAGTGATGTCCCCCCTATCCATGTGTCCGGCCCCCTCATCTACATACAGGGTGCCGGACTATGGATTGCAATGGGGGGCACGTGATTAAAGCCAGAGGCTCTATTAGCCTTTTAAAAAATTGTGAGCTCCTGATGCAGAGCACTGCGCTCTGAGCAAACCCACATAGGGTGAGTACATGGATTGAAAACTGGCTACAAGGGCGAGTTCAGAGGGTGGTGATAAATGGAGAATACTCGGAATGGTCAGGGGTGGGAAGTGGGGTCCCCCAGGGTTCTGTGTTGGGACCAATCCTGTTTAATTTGTTCATGAACAACCTAGAGGATGGGGTAAACGGCTCAATCTCTGTATTTGCGGATAACACTAAGCTAAGCAGGGCAATAACTTCTCTGTCGGATGTGGAAGAGCTGACCAAATTAATTGGGTGGGCAACTACATGGCAAATGAGGCTTAATGTAAAAAAATTTAAAATAATGCATCTGGGTGGCAACAATATGAATGCAATCTACTCACTAGGGGTGAACCTTTGGGGGAATCTGGGATGGAAAAGGACCTGAGGGTCTTAGTAGATGATAGGCTCAGTAATGGCATGCAATGCCAAGCTGCTGCTAACAAAGCAAACAGAATATTGGCATGCATTAAAAAGGGGATAAACTCCAGGGATAAAGCCATAATTCTCTACAAGACTTTGGTCCAGCTTCACTTAAGGTATGCTGTCCAGTTCTGGGCACCAGTCCTCAGAAAGGATGTACTGGAAATGGAGAGAGTACAAAGAAGGGCAACAAAGCTAATAAAGGGTCTGGAGGTTATTAGTTATGAAGAAAGGTAACGAGCACTTAACTTATTCTCTCTGGAGAAGAGACGATTGAGAGGGGATATGATTTTAATTTACAAATACCATACTGGTGACCCCACAGTAGGGATAAAACTTTTTTTGTGGAATGGAGATTATTAAGACACGTGGCCACTCATTAAAATTTGAAGACAAGAGGTTTAACCTTAAACTGCATAGAGGTTTCTTTACTGTAAGAGCTGCAAGGATGTGGAATTCCCTTCCACAGCCGGTGGTTTTAGCGAGGGGCATCAATAGTTTAAAAAAAAAAACGATTAGATAAGCACCTGAACGACCGTAACATGCAGGGTTATAGTGAGTGAGTGAGTGAAAAACGTGTGTAGCGCTACCCCATTCAGGAGCCGCTGATTGATTTGGGATCGGCATATTAAGTTACCTCTGTATGTTGTCTAGGGGTGATTGCAGTGAGCAGAGCAATAAGAAAATGTACAAACCTGCCGCTGAAGTTTTCTGAATGCTTTATTTCCTGGTCCAACACGACCAACATCAACATGAGGTAGAGAAAAGGTTGATGAAAGGAGAGAACGTTGCAGTATCAGGCTTTGGATGAAAAGAAAGCAGTCCTACTTTCTGTAGTAGAACAGTTCATCACCACTCTAGCCAGAGTGAGTGAAGTGCCTCCGGACAGACTTCTGCCACAAGCCTGGCAGCCGGAAAGTCACTTAAAGTGGATGTCACAATGTAGAGTATACGATTTCCTATCATCTGTGCCCAGTCTTGCCACACAGAGTTAATCCAGCGCTGAGTAATCCTCTTTTAAAGTTCAGTGCAAATTAACAGAATTCCAGAGAAAAACCTGCCAAATTATAAAGTTCGGATCTCTGTTATTGCTTTCAGTAACAGGTTATTTACATATCGAGCTTGGACATGTTTATCATAACAAGAGGTGATCCAAAGTTCATTGTATATTACTAGGATGTGTTATGATGTTATATCACCTCATGTTATGATAAACAAAACATAACATATGATAAACATGTCCTAGCTATATTTGTAAATAACCTGTCACTCAAAGCAAGAAGAGAGATTCCGGACTTTTTGATTTAGGCAGGGTTTTATCTGGAAGGCTGTTCGTTTTCATTGAACATAAAAGAGGATTACTCAGCGCTGGATTAAATCTGTGTGGCAAGACTGGGCACAAATGATATGAAATATTATACTCTACATTGTGACATCAAAAAAAAAAATTTTTTTTTTTGGGTTTACATCCACTTTAAGGTTGCTGGGAGGAACAAGTCTCTCTCACTGACTTGGCTCTAGTTGAATTTAGCGTTTTAAGATGAAGACCCCTGCCACAGGCCCAGTGTTGGACTGTAGAGCAATTCCTCCTAGAAAGTCCCTTTTCTTTTTTAATTTTTTTTATTTATATCAGGAAACCGGTCCCAACCGACCAACAACAGAGTAAGAAAACATCACACTGTGGTGCCACACAGGGCACTGACATTCAATATACAGGGTATTTCAGACTATTCACATGAAAAAAAAAAAACATTCCACTTGTGCGTAGTTATGAGCTAGTGTCAGGTAAATATGGGATAAGTCATGTTCCATCTACTGGGCCCATAGGGGTCCCACGTATATCTAACCTGCTGGCATGAGCCTTGACATCTCGTCCTCCGGATCAGGACGGAGGGGCCCGGCCCCAAGTGTTTTACCTTTATATTGGAAAGGAAGAAAGTCCTTTTTCAGTAGGGGTCACCAACTGACAGTCTATGGTTAGCTGTCAGTTCCTGGCAACCAGATCCCCGATGGTTCGTTCAAGCCCTTTTGGATTACCTCTCCTCAAGCCGATCCTCCACCGAACAGCACACAGCTTAGGATCTCTTCAGTAGAAGTGGAGCCCCCAGCAAGTCGCTAGGGCCCCTTTTAACATCAGCAGGGAACTCCGCGTAGCATGCGCCCCCGGCCTGGTAGGCCATATCGGAGGGGTCCGTTGGATGCGCACACCCTAAAGGTGGGTGCCGAACCTGGAACCCGTGAAGAACCCCAAAAAATGGCGTCTGCCACAGTTATACACTGGCGCCTGAATCCCTCTGGCGCCACCCGCTGCCCAGAGACAGAACCGCATCCCCGGAGCACAGAACAACCCACAGGACAAATTAGGGCCGACAGCAGCCCAATTTAGGAAAATTAGAAGTGGGAGCAACATAACTCTCCCACTAACTTTAGCGTAGTGCCTTTTCTGAAAGAAAGAGGGTGCTACACCTGTATAGCTCTACAATGCGATTGGTATCCCTTTTCCTTCTGTTTATCCCTCAGAATAGGTGGGTACTAAGGTTTTTTCTGAAGGCCAGGTGATCAATTTCCGTTTGGAAGTTAGTTGGTAATGCGTTCCACAGTCGAGGCCCTTGGACTGCAAATCGACGTTCTCCTTTGGTCTTGTAGCGGGCTTTGGGGATTTGTAGTAATTTTTGGTTAGTTAATCGAAGAACTCGATTGGGGTTTTGGTGTTTTATTTTCTCACATAAATATTGGGGAGCGCTTCCGTTTGTGCGTTAGGCATAGGGCCTTAAATGTGACCCGGTCTTTTACGGGCAAGCAATGGAGGGATCTCAGGAACCGGGTGATTGATTTACAGGGGTTTTTCCCTGTTACCATTCGTGCTGTTGTTTTCTGGACGACTTGGAGACGGGCAAGCTGGTATTTTGGGAGTCCGAGGTAGAGGGAATTTGCATAATCTAACCTGGAGTTAATGATTGTCCCTACCACTACTGCTGTGTCTTCCTTGGGGATGAAGGGGATAATTCTTCGTAGGAGACATAGAAGATGGTGGGATCCACTAACCACTGATCCTATTTGTGCATCCATTGTCATGTCAGAGTCAAAAATGTATTGTTAATACTGACATATTATCACACACATAGTATAGAAAAAATGAAGTCGCGCTATAAATGGTATACAGTAAAAAGAATTAAATAAAATACGTGGAAAGTGTCATTAGTGCAAACTAAAATAACACATGAGCAAGCTTATCAAAAACACAGTAGTAGTGAACAGTGAACATGATTTGAAGTCCATATGGTAATTATACAGTCCATCAAGAAATATATTGAATAGACAGAAAGAATTTCCCAGTGTTGATAGATCCACGAACAAATATGTGTAGTGACAAGACAAAGACCTCCACCGCACAGAAAACACTGACCCTTACCAGAGTCTATGATCTCACCGAGATCAATATCAGCAAATTGTAACATTCATGTTTCAGCAGGGAACGAAAAAGGACATCCACAAATTGCAGCCAGTAGGTGTATTCGGCTCAGACAGCGATCAAATATCAGCCCGTGGTCATATAAAAAAATTTGAGAGAAATCCACATAGCGTAAAACCGTACTTTTAATCAATAAAAAAAGGATTGTATGCACTTACATCCATCCGTATTAAAACAGCATATAGCAGCATAAATTCAAAGAGAGCCGGCCGGCGTTTGGAGCGTGTTACCCGACTTCCGGGTCCTCACACGTGATGCGGTGACGTCAGCGCGTCGCCTCCCGACGTTTCGTCACAAAAGGGACTTGGTCACGGGATGAGGCGACGCTCCGAGTCACCGCGTATAAGTAAACAAAAGAAGGCGGAGCTATCCCCAGGGTAATCCCAGTTGATCGATCAACTGGGATTACCCTGGGGATAGCTCCGCCTTCTTTTGTTTACTTATACGCGGTGACTCGGAGCGTCGCCTCATCCCGTGACCAAGTCCCTTTTGTGACGAAACGTCGGGAGGCGACGCGCTGACGTCACCGCATCACGTGTGAGGACCCGGAAGTCGGGTAACACGCTCCAAACGCCGGCCGGCTCTCTTTGAATTTATGCTGCTATATGCTGTTTTAATACGGATGGATGTAAGTGCATACAATCCTTTTTTTATTGATTAAAAGTACGGTTTTACGCTATGTGGATTTCTCTCAAATTTTTTTATATGACCACGGGCTGATATTTGATCGCTGTCTGAGCCGAATACACCTACTGGCTGCAATTTGTGGATGTCCTTTTTCGTTCCCTGCTGAAACATGAATGTTACAATTTGCTGATATTGATCTCGGTGAGATCATAGACTCTGGTAAGGGTCAGTGTTTTCTGTGCGGTGGAGGTCTTTGTCTTGTCACTACACATATTTGTTCGTGGATCTATCAACACTGGGAAATTCTTTCTGTCTATTCAATATATTTCTTGATGGACTGTATAATTACCATATGGACTTCAAATCATGTTCACTGTTCACTACTACTGTGTTTTTGATAAGCTTGCTCATGTGTTATTTTAGTTTGCACTAATGACACTTTCCACGTATTTTATTTAATTCTTTTTACTGTATACCATTTATAGCGCGACTTCATTTTTTCTATATATTGTTTTGGTGTTGTATAACACCTTTGAGACGCTGCTCAATATTTGTCCACTTATTTTGTTTAGATCTGCGCAATTTTCTTTCCTGTTTAAACTGTTATCCTTATACTTATTATTGCTGCAATCTATTGTACTTCTTCACAGAAGTGGGTCACATTTTTGTAACCCATTATCCACATGGATATTTTTGAATTTAGGGCCACACGGGTGGTCAACACTGAGGGTGTATTTGAGACCTTTAAAGATGGTGATGGCGATTTGGGTGGTCTATTTATGAGACTTAAGAATTTAACAGTCTCTGAGCTACACACCCAATGGGATATTGTATTTTTGGATACATATATCAAACACCAAATGGTACCTAGAAGCCTTAGATGGGAGATTTACCCACAGAAGTGTGACACTGATCTTGAAGGGTGGTATAAATACTTCAATGAGTCAGGGCTTAACCTTTTGAAGTTTTTAGGTGAACGAAAGACCACCAAACTAAAGAAACTAGATGATGAGATCATACAGATTAAGGATAAACTTATCCCTCTTATGACCAGTACGGAATATATTGAAAGGTCTAAGAATCTGTTGAAGATTCTAGAGAAAGAGGAAAGGGAACAAAAAATAAAGAAAAAGAAAAAGTTTAATCGGGATATGGGAGACTACCAAAACAATATTGTCTTTGACTGGCAAAAAAAATTACTGGCAGAGGCCCATGCAACCAGTAATGCCAATACTCCAGCTATGGAGCCCACTCCCTTACCAACTACTACCCTTTCCAATAACAACATTCCGCCTCCATTAATCTCTGGAGGGCGGAGCTATCCACCTAAAGGGAATACACCAAAAGGACAGCATAAAAACAGTCATAAGAAATCTGTGATGGCATATCCATCTAATAGAGGACGAGGGGGTACTGGCTCACGAGGCCAGTTCGCCCCTCCCCCGACTGTTTTTCCCCCGAATTGGAATCATTACCAACCTTTGGGCCCCCCTAGGACACAAGGGAGAGGTTATTCAAAGGGCCCCCCGCCCTATTCTAACCAGACATATAGTTTGGGACAGTATAATCAATATATTGACCCACAAAGTTTCCAGTCTATGAAAACATCTAGTTATGGTCCTCCACCTGCTTTGGCAGGTCCAGAGGTGGTGCACTATTCGGGCAACCTTGAATCTGAATACAATATTCCAACACATAACAACTTTTTACCTTTAGGTGACTGTTCCAACCAAGAGGGAGGATTTTACGGTCCACCCCCTGGGCCTAACTTCCAAAACGGGGAGATCACTGAAACATATGAGTTTGGGTATGGATGTGATAATGCCCTTATACAACCCACTAACCATGGCCAGCCACATTGGGGTTTTCCCCGGGCAGGCCAAGGCGTCAAGAGAATCGCAGAACTAAAAGAGGGACTAGAGGGGGGAGGGCTAGGAAGCCCAAAAAGACCGAGAACATAATTGGAGCTGGTATTTTTAATTTGAGTTCACATGTTTTGGATAAAGCAGAGCTTTTAGTCTTGGACAAAGGACTTAAATATGTCCCTCCCAAAAAACTTGACAAATTTAGGACCTACATGGATATTCATAAGTATGTACGGAAACTGAATATCCAACGATATATGAGCTCAAACCCGTTTAATCCTTCCACGACTTCAACGTTAAACTATACACATTCTGGCCTGGCCAATGCCTCTGTGTATAACCCACCAGGGCAGTTACCAGCAGCCCTCAGGGTGTTTAGGGATTTAGCCCTTAAAGACCTTGAGGATATGGAGATTAAACAAATACGTTGTAAAAAACAGCTAGAGGAAGGCATTGATTCTTTATGTAGGAACAAAAATTTAGTTATACGTCCAGCTGATAAGGGGGGTGGAATTGTTGTCCTTGATAAGAAAGACTATCTGCAGGAAATGCAACATATCCTTGGTGATAAGGACACCTATGTCCCTTTGATATTAGACCCTGGAAAGAAATACAAAAAAATTCTACAAAATATCGTGGATAAAGGCCGACGGAATGGTATACTTAATGAAAAGGAATCTGTGTTCTTGGTGCCTAAAGCTCCAAGGACCCCTATTATGTACTACCTTCCAAAGATCCACAAAAATCCAGTTTGCCCCCCGGGACGTCCCATTATAAGTGGGATTGATTCAATCACGTCCCGGGTGGGCAAATATATTGATTTCTTTTTGCAACCCCTCGTCAAGAAAATGCCGTCATATATTAAAGATACTAAGCATGTTATAAACCTACTATCTAACCTGAAACCTACTTCTAACATGTGGATGGTTACAGCTGATGTAACATCGCTGTATACTATTATTCCACATGACTTGGGTATTGAAGCGGTATCCCATTACTTGAATAGGGATAGTGGCCTACTGGATGAACAGATTTCCTTTATAATGGAGCTTTTGGTTTTTGCCGCGACCCATAATTTCTTTTGGCATGGGGGTCAGTTTTACAAACAGAATCGTGGTGTCGCGATGGGAGCTAAATATGCTCCAAGTTTGGCAAACCTTTTTATGGCCAGATGGGAGGAGGATGTCGTCCATGATCAGCCTAGGCCCCAGATTCTTCTGTGGGCCAGGTATATTGACGACATCCTCCTCCTGTGGGATGCTACTGAAGGTGAACTCTCCCAGTTTATTGATTTTCTTAACATCAATGAGCGTGGCATCCTTTTGACATACGAGGCCAGTAAGGAGAAAATTAATTTTTTGGATCTAGCTATATCTATTGATGATGACAAATTTGTGACCTCAACATATTTCAAATCAACAGATAGAAATTCCTATATTTCCAGTGACAGTTGTCACCATTCTTCCTGGCTAAAATCTGTGCCTAAAAGCCAGTTTCTACGCCTAAAAAGAAACTGCACTGATGACGCCATGTTCAAAACACAAGCACAGGTTCTTATGGAACGGTTTCTAACTAAGGGTTACTGTCAGAATTTTCTGAGTGATACTTTAAAATCAGTATCTGACATAGATAGGGCAGATTTACTAATAGAAAAATCCCGTATTGGCACTGCCCACCGATTTAAAAATCCGTTTGTTACAGACTACTCGTGCCAACACGCAAATGTAAAACATGTTGTTTCAAAACATTGGCATGTGTTAAGAAGCGATAATGTCCTTAAGGGATTACTACCAGAAAAGCCACAGGTAGTTTTTAGGGGTCTCCCTTCTCTTAGGGATAAATTGGCCCCTAATGTGCTAAATCCCCCGAAAATACCATCGATGTTTTTGGCAGATCTTTCTGGCTTCTATAAGTGTGGGAAATGTCAGAGTTGTGCTTTGAATGGCATCAGATCCAAACGAAGTACTACATTTCGTTCTACCAGCACCCAGAAAAACTTTACGATTAAGCCCTTCATCACCTGTACAACTATAGGGGTTATATATATGCTCATGTGCCCATGTGGATTGCAATATATAGGCAGAACTAAACGCCCTCTACATATACGCCTTAATGAGCATATTGCAAATATTCGGAATGGGTTCACTGAACACTCTGTGTCAAAACACTTTCTGTTGGCACATGATAAAAATCCAAACAACACGGTGTTTCTGGGCATAGACAAATTCAATCCCCATTGGCGTGGCAACGACCTAGTGAGAAGTATTTCTCGCTCCGAAATGGCGTGGATACATAAAACAAAGTGTTACACCCCCCACGGTCTGAACATTGAGGTGGACATTAATTGTTTTATTGATAACTCCTGATTCCATCTAACAATGGTTAATATATAAATATCTACCCATTTTTGTCACGTAATTGAAAGGGTTTTTTCACGTATTTTTATGTGTAAAAAATAGGGGCTTTGGGAGTTTTCTCCCATTTTCCCTATGTCAATCAGGACATACAATGATTATCATTTTTTATTTTAATGCCCTACATGCCAGCGTCCTTTTGACTATGTCTCTTGTACCATAGCCCCCCCCCCCCTCCCCCCTGGGGGGGTGCCTGACATGTAATATACTGATGTCAGTATAGCCATATATATATTTTTTTCAAGGAGGAAGTGATAAACGTGTCTAGTACGAATTTGTAGATTCACATAGATATTAATATTAATATTTTTATTTTTAATTTTTACCATCTTCCTTTTATTATATTTTTTTAAAAATAGAGAATATATATGCTTATTGTTGACTGTCAGACTAAAATCAGCAAAATATTTATATGGCTGTCCAATTTCTGTCACATATATATTTCTAATGTTTTGTGAGCATTGTAGTATAACAGTGCTTTATATGTTGTTTTTTTATATATATGTTATAATATAGTAGTTGAAATGTATTTCATTATAATGTGCGTACATTGCTTGTTGATTGTATGTGGGGCTTTGATTGCCTCCGGCCTCACTACATATCTATGACACAATGTATACTAGGTAAAAATTGACTCTGTAAAACACACCGTTTGCCGTATTACACGATAACATGGTGTGTTGTATTACAACAGGGCTGCCGTTTGGGTTTTGCCCTTAGTTGCTGTACTTAAACCTATTGGTATATTTAATATGTTTCCAATAGTTAAAATGGCGAGAGTACGATCAACTGGGATTACCCTGGGGATAGCTCCGCCTTCTTTTGTTTACTTATACGCGGTGACTCGGAGCGTCGCCTCATCCCGTGACCAAGTCCCTTTTGTGACGAAACGTCGGGAGGCGACGCGCTGACGTCACCGCATCACGTGTGAGGACCCGGAAGTCGGGTAACACGCTCCAAACGCCGGCCGGCTCTCTTTGAATTTATGCTGCTATATGCTGTTTTAATACGGATGGATGTAAGTGCATACAATCCTTTTTTTATTGATTAAAAGTACGGTTTTACGCTATGTGGATTTCTCTCAAATTTTTTTATATGACCACGGGCTGATATTTGATCGCTGTCTGAGCCGAATACACCTACTGGCTGCAATTTGTGGATGTCCTTTTTCGTTCCCTGCTGAAACATGAATGTTACAATTTGCTGATATTGATCTCGGTGAGATCATAGACTCTGGTAAGGGTCAGTGTTTTCTGTGCGGTGGAGGTCTTTGTCTTGTCACTACACATATTTGTTTGTGGATCTATCAACACTGGGAAATTCTTTCTGTCTATTCAATATATTTCTTGATGGACTGTATAATTACCATATGGACTTCAAATCATGTTCACTGTTCACTACTACTGTGTTTTTGATAAGCTTGCTCATGTGTTATTTTAGTTTGCACTAATGACACTTTCCACGTATTTTATTTAATTCTTTTTACTGTATACCATTTATAGCGCGACTTCATTTTTTCTATATATTGTTTTGGTGTTGTATAACACCTTTGAGACGCTGCTCAATATTTGTCCACTTATTTTGTTTAGATCTGCGCAATTTTCTTTCCTGTTTATCACACACATAGGTTGGACTTGATGGACTTGTGTCTTTTTTCAACCTCACCTATTATGTAACTATGTGGCAATAGCAATTAAATATTCACTATTGACACACTGATCCTCCTCCTGGCCAAATCAGGATGCCCCTATAATTTTTTTTGGTTGAACTAGATGGAATTGTGTCTTTCTTTAACCTGATGTAACTATGTAATTATATGTAGCTATATGATGCTGCCTGTGAAAATCACACTTACAGTTTAAAGGCACCTCCCAAACATGTCATTTAACATTTTGCGTTATTAATTGTTCCCCTTGATAATGTCCACATCTATTTATCCTTTGTTTAACAATAGCTTGCCTATGAGCCTTACAAATGGCCAGAGTTAAAGGGGTTGTAAAGGAATTTTTTTTTTCATAATAAGCATCCTTTACTTGCAGACATTCCTCTTTTCACTTCCTCATTGTTTGTTTTTGCTCAGAAGTTGCTCTATTTCTTCTCTGTTCTGTTTACTTCCTGCTTGTCCGATTGTTACTCACCACCGTGAAGGGAGGCTTTACTGTGGTGGTCAGTGACATGCTCGCCCCCTCCTGGGAACTACATCTGTGCGGCAGGACGCTCTCTACGTGTTAGAGACTTCAAGGAGGTGTAAATTACTGGGCGTGCCGCAATGCATACTGGGAAATGTAGTTCTTACATGAACGAGCGCCGCAAACCAGGAAGTGAATGAGAGAACAGAAACTAGAATGCTGAAGGTGATATAGATGAAGGAGTTTATTAGGTATTTACTTGTTTTTTAACAGAATCATTACACTATTCTGTCTGTCTACCTTGCAGACATTAATTTTAGGCAAAACATTTTTTTTTCCATTCCAACTCCTTTAACCCCTTCCATACAGGGCATTTTCAACCCCTTCTTGCGCAGACCAATTTTTAGTTTTCAGCGCTGTTCCAATTTGAATGACAATTGCGCGGTCATGCAACACTGTACCCAAAATTAAATCTTTGTGTTTTTTTCCCCACACAAATAGAGCTTTCGTTTGGTGGTATTTGATCATCTCTGCGACAATTAAAAAAAAAAAAACTCAATATTTTTAACTTTTATTTAATAAATATCACAATTTAAAAAAAAATATATATATATATTTTTTCCTCAGTTTAGACGATACATATTCTTCTATGTATTTTTGGTAAAAAAAAAACGCAGGGGGAGCTGAAGGGGTTAAAATGTTCCTTAAAGTGTGTTCTAACTGTAGGGGGAGGGGACTCACAAGGGGAGGAGAGCGATCTGTGTTCCTCTGTACTGTTTACACACACAGATCCACACTCCGGCCGTGATCACCGGCAATCGCGGGTGGTGCCGCAGGTGCGTGCACGCCCTGGATTTCCGAGAACAAAGGACGTCATATGACGTCCACCCGGATCGAGGAAGGGTTCCTGCCGGCGTCATTTGACAATGGCCCGGTAAGTAAAGGGTCAAGTATCAAAGTTTGCACCCCATATACTGCAATAGGATTTGCTGTTAAGTTGAGTTTTCCTAGATTTCAAGCATGATTCATCTACCCCCCCCCCCCCCCCCCGGGCAGAATTGTCTATCCCTACTGCATAGGTGTGAGCAGCCTTTGGCATTAGGGTGTGCACCCCAAAGCTCAAACACACTCTACCGATCACTCACGATGTTCATTCAGAAAGGGAAGAGGACGGTAAATGGCATATTAACTGGCCCCTTCCCCCACTCACCCTAAAACATTCACAACAACTGGTGGGAGAGGAGGGAAGCCTGCAGTGCTGTGGGGGGAAGGAGGGGGAGCCAGGTCAGTAGGGGGAATCTGTGCTGCACAGAGTGATTAGGGTGTGCCTGGGCACACCTGGCACACCCTGTGCGCACATCTATGCCTAGGGTTACCACCTCATCCCTTTAAAACTGAACACCTATTAATTACACAGGTTCTGAGGCTAATTTAATGCAAATCAGGCACTACTTTAGTTTAATTACAGCCTTAATCTACCACAGAACCTGTGTAATTAATAGGTGTTCAGTTTTAAAGGGATGAGGTGGCAACCCTACCTATGCCCTACTGCCTTTTATACAGCAGCAGAATTTTTGCCTCATAGCATCTGAAAACTGCATTGTATAGAGATTTATATGTAAAACTAAAAACTAAAGTGAATGTGAATTACGTGTCCTTGTAAAAGAAAGCAATTTTTAGTCTCCATGGAAAACATGTGCAATGTTTTGTAATCTGAACTAACACAGATTTACCATGAACTTCCCCTCAGTTTATCTAGCCAAAGTCTCTCCTCTGAATATAGACAATGGAAAAACAGTGTCACTACATCTAGTCGTACAGTTTTACAGTGCAGGTAACTTTAATGACTGTAATCTTAAATTGGAAACCACTGTTTACTTTAAATATTATAGTTAGTACAAACGTGTACTTCTTGTGGCACTGAGCACTGTGAGAGAATCTCCAAAACCAATAATAGCAATAAAAAAACTTCACATATGTTAGGCTCGGTTCACACTGATGCAATGCAGGAAACACACATTTTCTGCATTTCACATCACAGCAATCACATGTGTTCATGCAATCTGCTGCAGGTGTCAAATAAAAGTTAACAACACTCCAAAAGCAGGTCGCAGTGCACTTGCTAGAATCAGAATTGCGGAAAAAACTTTTCCTGCACCTTTTTTTTAATGCAGATGTGGTGCGATTTGAGCAATACAAAATGATAGGCTCAAATCCCCCCTCACAGAATCGTATGTGATTTGTACAGGAATGTGGTGCGATTCCTGTGTGAATCACATGCGATGTGATGCATCAGTGTAAACCGAGCATTAAAAAAATATTACTTAAAGCACGGTTCCGGGCATATTTATTTTGTATTTTTTTGTAAGCTAAAATAATCGCATTAAATAGTCCCTAAAACATATTATTAGCTCCCCAATCGTTCCAGAAAACATTGCAAACACTTGCCTTATATCTTCCAGCTCATGTTGTGGCCGTATCCATCATATCTGTGGGCATGTAAAGCCCAGTTCCTTTTACTTCCTGGTTTTCAGGGAGAGGTGCATGCTGGGTGATTTTTAGGCACAGTAATTCCCAGACAATCATTTCCCAGGAGGCAATGTGTCTTAGGACAGGAAGTTGAACCACCTAGGACCAGGAACTCGGCAGATTACGAGATGTGGCTAGTAACAGCCAGACAGAAGTAAGTAAAACATTTATTTTTTATTTTTATTTTTTTTACATTAAAGGCAAGCTGTTAATAGAAAGTTCATTTTTAGGGTGGAACTCCGCTTTAAAGTGATTGAAAAGTCTTGTTTTTTTTCTATAAAAAAATAAAATGTATACTTACTGCTCTGTGTAGTGGTTTTGCACAGGGCAACCCGATCCTCCTCTTCTGGGAGCCCTCTTCGGGGCTCCTGGCCACTCCCTTCTGTTAAGTGCCCCCACAGCAAGCAGCTTGAGTGGAACTTCCACTCATCGGAACCCTCCCCCTTCCGGTTTCACATTTGACACCTTTAAGGGGGAGGGGGTGCAGATACCTGTCAGGTATTTGCACCCACTTCCGGGAGTCATCTCTTCGGGTTTTCTTTGGGTAGTGCGTCACTTCCCACCCCCGCCTGTTGTTTTCTGGGAAACACACGGCTTCCAGAACACAGCGGGGACCATTGAAGACGGCGCTGCGTGACTCGCACATGCGCCGTAGGGAATCGGACAGTGAAGCCGGAAAGCTCACCTCACCGTGGATGGTGGTGGGGACAGCAGATAGATGAGCGATTGCTCGTCTTCTGCTGCAAACTTCGCTGGACTCCAGGACAGGTAAGTGTCCATATATTAAAAGTCAGCAGCTGCAGTATTTGTAGCTGCTGGCTTTTAATATTTTTTTAAAGGCAGAGCTCCATTTTAATGAACACAGTGACTGAAGGGTTAAATAATAGAGTGCTATTTTAGGATTTTTTTTTGTAAGCTGTTTGTTCTAAGCACATTTGAGAAAGTTATACAGTAAAACTTTGGTTTGCTAGCATAATTCGTTCCAGAAACATGCTTGTAATCCAAAGCACTTGTATATGAAAGCATTTTTTTTGCAGGGTATAAAAGAGAAGAGGGGCAACTCTATGTGTAGCAATAAGATGCTAAATGTTGTACCTTCATTAAATGTAACTATATTGCTACACTTAAAGGCTCCTCTCTTCTTTTTTATACTTGGTTGTGAAATGTCGCTACTCTTATATCAAAAAATTGCTTGTATATCAAGACAACATTTATTAAAACATTTTGCTTGTCTTGGAAAACGCTCTCAAACCAAGGTTTTACTATATAGTAAAGGTGAAATTTAAAATGAGGAACTTGTAAGTGAAGATATGTACTGGACCAATGTCTTGTCTGTTAGACAGAGGATTTCACTTTTGTTTTTTAAAACTATAATGTAACTTCTAAGTAACATTTTAGTTTTGCCTACTAAAACCTAAAGCAAAACATTCTAAATATGTGTATCTCTATGATTTGTTAAATGAATAAAGGAGATTTTCTCCTTGTAGTAAAATAAATCTGTCATCATAATGTGCCTTATATTTGTATCTGATTGGTGGGCAGGGATGTTCCAAACCACCTGCTTTTGTATACTTAACATGATGAGCCCAATAAACAAGTCTCTGCCATAGAGAGATAAATATGTAGGACACGTGGGTGTGAGCAGGGCTGCTGTTAGAAATCAGGGGGCAGAAGTGGGAAAGAGAATTAGGATCACTTAGAGGTAGGAACACGTTTAATAAATTAATGAAACTAACCCATTCCTCGGCCACTGACATGCGTACAGCTGAGACCAACTATAAATGTATCTCGGGCTGGTATACCACCCCTGACAAAACTCGCCATTTTAGAGCCGGTTCATCGACCAAGTGTTGGCGAGGTTGTGATGACAGGGGCACTATGGCGCACGTGTGGTGGGCTTGCCCGAAAATCCAGAAATTCTGGGAGATGGTTCTGACCTGTATCAAGGAGATTACAGGCATAGAGTTAAAAAGGGACCCTTGGATCGTACTTTTCCATGGTAGCTGTGAGTGCGTTAAAAAATACAAGCAGTCATTGGTGCCACATTTATTGAACGCCGCAAAACGGCTTATCCCAAAAAACTGGCAGGCCACCAAGAGCCCACGGATATGGGAGTGGATAGATGCAGTCGAGGAAACCTATAGAATGGAGGACCTGAAAGAGAGCATAGAGGGGAGTAGTGGGGATTTTCATGATAAATGGAGCAAGTGGAAGTCGTTTAAAAAGACTTGGAGTTACGTGGAGCAGCTGCGAGCATAAAGCAACATCGAGCTCCAGAGGTTCCCCGAGCGAAAAATAAATAGCCTTTGCCGCAACCTTGCAAACGAACAACCAGCTTAGAGCGCTTGTCGAACTAGGGACCATGGGGTGAGGGGAGGGAGAGGAGGGAGGATACGGGGGGGGAGTTGGAGAGGAAGGAAAATTATAACGGGTATTTTTTTTTTGGGTGCCGGGAAAGGTGCAGTTAATAGAAGCTAGGGTCTTCATAGGGACCATGCGGTATCCAAAGTGCCTGTATGTGCCTGTATGAAACAACTACTTTTTCACTACAAAAAAAAAAGAGGGAAAAAAAAAAAGATAATAATGATAAACCACAACTATAACAGTAAGTACCACAGATGATGCGACACAGTCAAACAGAGACACGTAAGCAACCTATCATGAGCAGGTCTCGGATGGTCAGATACAAGCTGATGTGGGGAAAAAAAAGAAGAAATCAGGGGGCCCCGTACAGCCTACCTTGCAGGGCCCCCCTCAAATATATCAAAACAAGATTTTCACTTAAAATATACTAAAATCATTCTTAGCGCACACAAAGAAAACAGAGAAGCTGTGTGAATTAGCCCTTTTTTAAATAGTTTTTTACATTGTTGAACAAAAACATTTTTATATATTTTTTAAAAACATTTAAATGTTTTAAAAAAAATATTTTACAATTTTTTTATAATATTTTTTTTACATTTTCTTTTTCCAATAATTGTATTCAATTTTACAAGGGATTAAAACAATATAGGGTTACAATTTGTTATTTTTTTAATGGGACAGGGAAGCCGGCAGCTGTGTCTCTCCCTGCAGCAGCTAAAAGTTGGTGGGAGGGAGAGAAACTGGTTTTCAGCTGCTGCAGAGAGTCACATAAGGCATCCTGTAATTGCCCCTCCATCCAACCGCACTTATTCCCTCTGCTGTTTGGGCCCCCCTGTGAGCCCGGGCCCCCTACAGGAGGACTGGTGGTCCCCCCTATCAGCGGCCCTGGGTGTGAGCAAACTCAGAATTCTGGATGAATTCTGCCCAGAGAATTGTCAAGTAGCTTTGAAGAATTAGTATAAAGATTGTCTGTAATAGATAATGACCACTGGCATAACTATCATTTTTAAGATGGCCGTTCTTCTAAACATAGTTCTGCTAATTTATTTGGTGGCTTCAAACTCTATTTTTATATAGTTACATAGTTAGTCAGGTTGAAAAAAGACACAAGTCTGTGTAGTTCAACCAAGCAAAAAAATAAATAAAAATACAATACCGTATACACAATCCCATACCTAGACTTGAAGGCAAAAACCCCAGCAAAGCATGATCCAATTTGCTCCAGCAGGGGACAAAAATGTTTCCTGATCCCCCGGAAATTCCCTGAATCAACTTTTTTAAATTTATTAGACAATTCAGCATTACAGTACAATCAACGTACAATGGTACTATAGTATACAGGTCTAGTCAGAAGTAGTAGATCAGTACCCGCCCGGGAGTTCCCACCTAACCAATATTTAGCAATCACAAACATATCGAGAATCCAGTTGTGCATAAGTAGTTCATGTCATTAACTCTATGGCATCTCTTACAATTTTCAGTTGTAACATGTGCATAGGACTGTGGGGGGGGTTTGTCAAAGCAAGATAATCAGCTGTACTCAGATAGGGGGTCAAAATCATCACAAGCATCTATCCATGCAGACCAGACCTTAGTAAACTTCCCTAGGCATTGTCTGCTCTCACAAGTCAGCTGGTATAGGGGCAACACCAAGGATACCGAACGCTGCCAAGAGGAATGGGTAGGAGGATCCTCCGACTTCCATTTCGGCAAAATTTCACGTCTAGCATAATATAGTGAGAAGGTCAGACGTAGTTTACAATACCTATCCCCTTCTATGTCCTCCATATGGCTTAATAGTAGGGTTTTTGGTTCGACCTGTACTTTTGTCTTACATATATCCATTAATGTGGAGAACACATCTGCCCAGTAGGGTCGGATTTTGGGACAGGATCAGACCATATGCCAGAATGTGCCCACCTCTTGTTTGCGTCTTTGACGGTTGGGTTCCTGCTGAGGGTAAAAATGCATCAGCCTCTTTGGGGTGTAGTAGGTCCTGTGTAAGAATTTAAGTTGAGCAAATCTGTCTTTAGCGGCAATCATAGAGGGGATATATGAGGAGAGGCACTCCTCCCACTCTTCTTCTCCCAGGGACGGTATATCTGCCCTCCACTTATCCCAGGATTTAGTGAGTTTGGTGTTATACTCTACTGTATAAATACAGGGAGGAGAGAGGTCTCCCCAACACATTAGAGATCAGGAGGCGCTCAATGGAGTCCAACTCCGGGGTCAAGGGTTCAGGAAATTGGGCTCCGAAGGCATACTGCAACTGCCAGTACCTAAACTGAAAGGAGGCCGATAGAGAGTAGGTACATTGTAGTTCCTGGAAAGTCATGAGCCTACCATCTAGGATTATGTGTTTCATAGTGGTGATCCTGTTCATTGCCCACAGGGATGGATCTGGAATACTTCTTAGATGGGGCAGCATAGGGTTGCCCCACAGAGGCAACCCTATGCTAGTCCCTTCACCATGCGAGACCCTCACCGTGGTCTGCATAAGGGGTGTCATAGGGGCGAGTCCTTGGAACGGCAAATTTCTCAAGGCTGAATAGGAGCTCAGGATAGCCGCCTCCAAAGTAACGTTTTGTCTAGGCTGGGAGAACCACCACCTTACCGTGACCAGGACGGCTCGGCTGCCCAATAGTAAAGTTGGAAGTTTGGGACGCCAGTTCCCCCCCGACACGGGGAGATATAGTATTTGTCTCGCCACTTTGGGGGGCCTTCCAGCCCAGACAAAGGATATCAGCACACCTTCCAGCCTCCGGAAAAAGGGGTATTTCAAAAGAAATACAGATACTTTAGTAGATAGATCATTTTTAACAGGTTAACTCTCCCCACAGGTGTCAGGGGAAGGTAGCGCCACACTGCACATTTGGCCACCAATTGTGTTATAAGTGGTTGTATGTTGTTACCCACACAGTCTTCCGTTCTGCTGGTAATTTTAATGCCCAGATAGGTGAATTTGTCACCCATTCAAGCAGTGTATATGTCAAGGCTCGCTGGGACGAGGGATGCCGCGGAAACAGAACTTATTTGTCCCAATTAATGCGTATCCCTGAGTAGCGACCAAATTGATCAATTAGGGCCAATGCATTGTGTAGAGAGGATGAGGCATCTGCCAAGTAAAGCAGGGTGTCATCCGCATATAGAGACAGTTTTTCTTCAATTAGGCCTATCTGTATCATCCGAACCCTCCCCTCCGCTCTAAGCTGTATGGCCAGGGGTCCTATTGCAAGAGCAACCAATCCGGGGGAGAGGGGGCACCGGCCCAACGGAAAGGTAGCCTTTGGTGAGAATTCTAGCTGAGGGGTTGTTGTACAGTATGCTTAACCATTTTGTGAAGCCCGGGCTACACCCAAAGCTGGATAGACCCTTCACAGGTAGACCCACTAGACAGAGTCAAAGGCCACCACATCCGACAACCCCTCACATACTCTGTCAATGTGGGTAAGGAGGCATCTGATAATAATATCAGTACCCCTACCCGGCATGAAACCCACCTGATCTGTGTTAATCAGGGCAGTTATGACCATATTTAATGTGGTAGCCAGAATGTTAGCTAATATTTTAGCGTCCACGTTCAGAAGAGAAATAGGGCGGTACGAGGAGCATAGAGAAGGGTCCTTCGCTGGTATGGGGATCACCACTATAACTGCTTCTCTCATGGTATCGGGGAGTCCCTCCAGCCACATCGATGCAGCAAATAGGATGTGAAGTCTGGGGGCAAGTTCTGCTGCATAGTGCTTGTACAACTCTTGTACATCTTGCCGAACTGCATGGATTTAAGTGCCTGCAGGATTTCCGTCACTTTGATGGGGCATTGAGCATATTACGGTAGGTTGGTGTGAGAACCGGTATGTCAATATCCTCTAGTTATGTCGTCAGGTCGTCTTCTCTATAGTCTGCCCTGGAGCTGTAAAGCATTTGATAGAATTCTGCAAAGCAGTAGTTGATCCCATATGGGGAGTGAACACGCTCCCCTTCAGGACCCAGAATATGTGGTATACTCATCCCTCCCGCCTGTTCCTTAGAAAGCCAGGCCAGCAGTCTTCACGTCCTCTCCCCCTGTTCAAATATCCTTTGGGATTGTGTGAGCAGTTTCTTCTGGGTAAGAGAGGTGCGAAGATGGAGGACCTCCCTTGTCATGAGCTGCAACTGAACATAGTGTTGGGGATCTCTGGTTCTAACAAAATAGTATCTCCAATAGTCGCCTCCCTCTCAGTTTTCGCGCTCCCTATGAACTCTAGCAATGATAGTCTGGTAGTGCCTTCTTGTGGCAGCCTTAAAAGCATCCCACACAGTCGTGACCTCAGCGTTGACCGCCCATTATCCAGTTATCTCAGTTTTAAACTGAGCATCCACCGCAGTGTCTGAAATCCAAAACCTGGACCATCTCCACAGTCTGAATATGAATTTGTGAGGCTCTTGCGCCACCAAATAAAAAAAGTGAAAAATAATATAAATGCTGCTCGATCTATGTAGTAATAAATAATACAATAGTGATAAAATGAAACAGGTGATCAGCGCATATACATTTACCACTGAGAATCTGGCATCAAACCAGAGCAAAAACAACAAAGTGCAAACCGTGCAGCAAAGTGCAAATGCATAAATAATAAATATCAAATAAATTGACAAATAGTTCCGTCCGTGATGTTGTGATTAGTTTTCAAAGGTGATATTCTTGGATGAAGTGAGCTCACATTGCGCTTACCTTGATAAGGCAAGGGAAAAGCCTTAATTTGTGTGACACTTTAGATGGATCTCCAGCAGATGTCCCTCTATCCTCTTTATGGGATGGTGTGGTTGTCCTAGTGAGTGTCCAACGTTGCAGGGTGTGTGGTTGGAGGTGTTCCAGTAGTGCTCAAATAAAGAAGGATGGTGCCATAGTGAAGTACGTAAAATCAAGATTTAATGAAAAAAGTAGCAACTTACATTAAAGTAAAAACAAACAGACGAGTAAAACGATCGGATTGCACGTCTACTTCCGGTTCCGGGTCTTACATGTTACGCTGCACCTCGCAGCTTCATCTGATGAGGGTCTAGGATAAATGCACATACCGGCTCCCAGGTCAGGCCTCCAGACCCAGGACAGACACATCCGACAACAGTGCAATGCTGTAATATCAATTATCTGAATATGAAAATAAAATATAACTAAACAAAAAACAATAATGAAACCCAAAAACAAACCAGGGGTCCAGGAACAGAATAAGGGTGGCCCAGGGTGTGCTCTGGGGGGTGACCCAGAGTTTCCAACTGATGCATCCCTCCAGCTCTTCCTCACTTCCTTTCCTGATTTGGGGGGGGGGGTCTCTCTTTAAGAGAATCTCTCACCTAGTACTCGTTGGTTGGCTTTGGCTGATCATCACAAGCAGAAATCACCAGGTCTTTTGGCTAGGTGAACCTAAGTGTGCCTTGCCCCTGTCAGGAGTCTTTCACCTTGGGGGGGGGGGGATCAGGGAATG
The DNA here is from genome assembly GCA_029574335.1 of Rana kukunoris. NCBI lineage: Eukaryota > Metazoa > Chordata > Amphibia > Anura > Ranidae > Rana > Rana kukunoris. The sequence continues at coordinate 280,273,168 of CM056059.1, forward strand.
GTTCTTCTTCTTCAGGAGTTCACCATAAGTGCACTTTTTTGTGTGTGTTTACATACACATTTTGGTTAATATTACTTTCAAGTACATCTGACAATTAAAAAATATGTAAACCCAACATTTCATATTCCTGATGTGCCTGCTGTACCATGTACTGCACCTGTATGAAAAGGTATCCTGTTCTTTTTGTATTGCTTCCTTTGTGTGAAATCCCTGGTGTTCCTGCCAATTCCTCTGCTTTCCTATTCAAAAGCAAGAGAACACACCATGTTTAGGTCTCTACCTGTGCTGGAACTCAGCCTGCTGTTCTCCAATGATTAGACTTGTGCTGACACCCTCCCACCCCTTGTACAGCCTTTCACTGGCTGCCAGTTAAAGACAGAATCGCTTTTAAAGCCCTCTGTCTTACGCATAGATGTGTCCATGAGAATGCCCCCCTTTACTTATGCGAATTAATAAAAGCGCATAATCCAAATCGCGTTTTGCGATCCACGAATCAGAACCTGCTCCAGGTTCCGAAAGCCAACTTCAAGTCCAAAGGAGAAAGAAGATTTGCGATCCAAGGTCCCAGACTATGGAACGCTTTACCAACCAGCATTCGGTTGGAGGAGAACCACCTAGCATTTAGGAAAAAGGTCAAGACTTTTCTCTTTTGATATCAAAGGAGACAGGAACAACAAGCGCCCAGAGGCGATTCAGTTCGCATGTGCCGCGCTATATAAGTTCTCATTCATTCATTCATTCATTCACTGGTTAGTCCAGCGTTCTGCTGTTTCTCCACCTCCAGCTCTTATGCTGCTGAGGACAGAGGGAATGTGATCACTTATAAAAAAGTGAAAAAAGGTATTTATAATATTTTTTCTTTACATCTATACATATATGTTTTGCCTTTCAATTCTGTTTTAAACTGAATGGATCATTTTAAAAGTTGAGGGTTCACAATCACTTTAAACTCAAACTAAATATGACATGTATTTACAGTGCATGCAATGAAGTATAAAATGATTTCCCTTTAACCACTTAAGGACCGCCTACTGCACATTTACGTCGGCAGAATGGCACGGCTGGGCACATCAATGTATATATACGTTGATTTTAGTACCCAGCCGTGGGTCGCGGGCGCGCACCCGCGACCCTGTCCGAAGCTCCAGGACCGGGACCGCGGGATTTGCGGACCCGATCGCTGCTGCAGTGCAGCGATCCGTCCCTGGAGCGGAAGAGCGGGGAGAGCAGTGTGTACACACAGCTTCCCCGTGCTTCTCTGTGGCTGTAGCATCGATCGCGTCATCCCTGTAATAGGGGGACGCGATCGATGACGTCACACCTACAGCAACACCCCCCTACAGTTGTAAACACAACACATAGGTCACACATCCCCTACAGCGCCACCTGTGGTTAACTCCCAAACTGCAACTGTCATTTCCACAGTAAACAATGCAATTTAAATGCATTTTTTGCTGTGAAAATGACAATTGTCCCAAAAATGTGTCAAAATTGTCCGAAGTGTCCGCCATATTGTCGCAGTCACGAAAAAAATCGTTGATCGCCGCTATTAGTAGTAAAAAAAAAAAAATTTATAAAAATGCAATAAAACTATCCCTTATTTTGTAAACGCTATAAATTTTGCGAAAACCAACTGATAAACGCTTATTGCGATTTTTTTTTACCAAAAATACGTAGAAGAATATGTATCGGCCTAAACTGAGGAAAAAAAAAGTTTTTTTATATATTTTTGGGGGATATTTATTATAGCAAAAAGTATACAATATATACGTTGGTTCTAGTACCCAGCTGTGGGTCATGGGTGCGCGCCCGCGGCACGCTCCCGTGACCCGGTCCGAAGCTCCGGGACCGCGGGACTTGCGGTCCCGATCGCCGCTGGAGTGCGGCGATCGGTCCCAGGAGCTGAAGAACGGGGAGAGCCGTGTGTAAACACGGCTTCCCCGTGCTTCACTGTGGCCGCAGCATCGATCACGTCATCCCTGTTATAAGGGGACGTGATCGATGACGTCACACCTACAGCCACACCCCCCTACAGTTGTAAACACACAAATCCTACAGCGCCCCCCTGTGGTTAACTCCCAAACTGCAACTGTCATTTTCACAGTAAACAATGCAATTTAAATGCATTTTTTGCTGTGAAAATGACAATTGTCCCAAAAATGTGTCAAAATTGTCCAAAGTGTCCGCCATAATGTCGCAGTCACGAAAAAAATCGCTGATCGCCGCTATTAGTAGTAAAAAAAAAAAAATGCAATAAAACTATCCCTTATTTTGTAAACGCTATACATTTTGCGAAAACCAACCGATAAACGCTTTTTGCGATTTTTTTTACCAAAAATGGGTAGAAGAATAAGTATCGGCCTAAACTGAGGAAAAAAATATATATATATATTTTGGGGGGATATTTAATATAGTAAAAACCTAAAAAATATTGAATTTTTTCAAAATTGTCGCTCTATTTTTGTTTATAGCGCAAAAAATAAAAACCGCAGAGGTGATCAAATACCACCAAAAGAAAGCTCTATTTGTGGGGAAAAAAGGACGCCAATTTTGTTTGGGAGCCACGTCGCACGACCGCGCAATTGTCAGTTAAAACGACGCAGTGCCGAATCGCAAAAAGGGGCAAGGTCCTTTACCTGCATTTTGGTCCGGGTCTTAAGTGGTTAAACATGATGATTAATAGATTTATGCTTTGTACACACTAGTTTCTATGACACAGCCAAGGTCTTATGCTTCTTAGTTGTGCCTATCATATGGCATAAACATAGAGTTGGTGATTCAGAGCATAAAAATATAAATAACCATGAATAAATGTGTAAAGAAAAACAAAGCTGCATCTATCTTCATGCTGTACACAAAATAGTATGTTGCACTCAAATGTAATCTGAAAGCAAATACCAAATCAGAAAATTAGGTTTTATTCAATCTAAATGATTTTTTAATTGTGGTGCTGGGATGGTATTTCTGCTTAATCCTGCATTGTGTGTAATAAGTTAAGCCCTGTACACACGAGTCAGAATCTCATCAGGAAAAAAATCTCTTGCCTTGGAAGCTACCACGCATGCGTCAAAGTCATTGCGAGCAAGCGCAGGTTTCCGCAACGACAGGGAAGTATACAGACGCTTGGGTTTATCGGCAGGAAAACACTGCAGAGAATCACAACGAGAAAATAGAGAGCAGGTTCTCTATTTTTCTCATTGAGATTCTGGGCAGTTTTCTTGACGAGAAACCTCAAAGCCTCGTGCACGCGCGCGGTTTACTCGGCGAGTGTACGAGGCTTCATTTGTATGGCAATTGGGCCAGTACAGGTCAATGTTCCAATCTGTAGAACCAGAATCTATGGGGTAAATGGTGATGCACGGACTAGGCAAAATAATTAAAGCTGCAATAAAGAATTAAAGTGATTGTAAAGTCTGTTTTTTTTTTTAATAAACATGCTATACTTACCTCGATTCTAGTCTTCTCAAGTCCCTCTTCACTGTGCCTGGCCCCTCCCTCCTTTTCAGTATCCCCACAGCAAGCAGCTTGCTATGGGGGCATCTGAACTGAGTCACAGCTCTGTGTGTCCATTCAGACATGGAGCTCAACCCGGGCCCGCCTCCTCTCTCTTCTGATTGGCAGCTGCGGGAGCCAATGGCCCAACTGCTGTGTCTCAGCAAATCAGAAGCAGAGTCCCAGATGGCTAAGACACTCACAAACATTGCTGGAGATAGGTGAAGCACAGTTAAGTAATTAGGGGTGCTAGGGCAGCTGCTGCACACAGAATCTTCTGCCTTTACAACCCCTTTAATACATTTTTAGAGGAGTTAAGTCATATTGAGAGGGCTACCAAATAGAATTCCATTTACCTCCTTAATTTTCTATCTGTCTGGACACTCCATATCAGTCCATAGATCACCAGCTTAACCACTAGCTGACCAGCCACCGTCATTCTACAGCGTCAGGTCGGCTCTTTCCTGCAAATCGCCGTAGCACAGCTAGAGCAGGCGTGCTCGCTCGCAAATCCCAGTTCTGTCAGGAGAGGAGAGACAGATTGTCTGTTTCTACTAGCTAGGAAAAACGATCTGGCTTCTTCTCTAGTCAATCACACCCCCCACAGTAAGAAACACACTGAAGGAACACATTTAACCCCTTGATCGCCCCCTTGTGTTAACCTCTTTCCAGGGAAGGACTTAGGGTGGTGGGGGCCCCTGGGCTTGAGTGTTGAAGGGGCCCCCTGGAGCCGAGAATTGGGGGGGGGGGGATCGAAGATGTTAAGTGAGGGGGGATCATAGTTGTTGAGCGGAGGGTGCATTAACGTTGTTGAGCGGGGGGGGCGAATTGAAGTTGCTGAGCGGGGGGGGGCATTAAGGTTGTTGAGCGCACCTGTGCACGGAATGTGTCGGCTCTCTTTCCTTCAGAAGACATCCCCACACCACGCATTTGTTGAGCGGCATGGGCCCCCTGGAGCAGAGAACCGGCGGGGTGCTGCCGCCTGAAATTGAGAAGCGGGGGGGCTGCTGCAAATTAAGAAGCAGGGGGGGCCTTTACAAAAAAAGAAGAAATAAAGAAATGTGTGTATATATATATATAAATATATAAATATATATATATATATATATATATATATATATATATATATATATATATATATATATATATATATATAAAAGGGGGGGTAGCCACCCGGGGCCCTGGGGATCTCTGGGCCCTTTAATAAAAAGAAAAAAGAAACCTCTGGGCCCTTTAATAAAAAAAATATATAAAAAATAAACATTTATAAAAAATACATAAAAAAGGGGGGTTGCCACATGGGGTTTTGGGGACCTCTGAGCCCTTTAATAAAAAAATATATATATATATATATATATATATATATATATATATATATATATATATATATATATATATATATAAAAAAAATGTAGGGCTGTGCAAATTAACTTTTAATTAATCGATTAATCTTTAATTTTTTTGATCGATCAAAATATTTTTGATCGATTAAAATTCTTTTGATTGGTACTTGCCTCTCCGCTGGCTTCTGGGCCTTCAGGGAGTTCCGTCGGAGATCCAGTAACATCACGGACACCGGCGGGGCTTGCCGTGTCCATCTGAAGGGCTCCTTAGCTGTGCCTTCATATCTGCATGTCGGCTGGACCTTACTATCTGCCACACGCAAGGGCTGTTCCACTTCCCTCTATCAACCTGGGATTTTACAACCATCCACTGGGAGTTGTGATAGTTCCCTTCATGGGACATCTACATGCTGACAGAATGATGTTAACCTCTCCTCATTTGGATTCAGCAGTGGTATCATTGTACACATTTTATACCAGTATCATACTTGGCTACATGTTTTTATGACTGCTTTTGGTACCGTTTGGTATTACTCGCACCATTTTTACAGTTTATGTAGCTACATTGATTTTATCTCCAGTGCAATATTTATTTTGTTACCTACTTGAAGATTATAAAAGTTTTAATGCTATTCCCATCGAGCCCTGCCTTGTGTGTTTTTTGTATCCTATCTATTTTTCCAGTGGAGCTGCACTGGGAATCAGCCGGCAAGGAGATCAGCTAAAAGTAGTTGGATCTGTATGTGCGATATAATTAATCGAAATTAGTCGATTAATCGATTAAAATAAAAAACGATTAATCGAACACAAAAAAGTAACAGTCCTAAAAAAATGTATTTTTTTATAAAAAAAGTGGGGGGGGGGGGTTGCCATCCGAGGGCCCTGGAGACCTCTGGGCCCTTTAATAATAATAATAATAATAATAAAAAAAATATATATATATATATATATATATATATATATATATATATATATATATATATATATATATATATAAAAAATATATAAAAAAAACATATTTTTTTTATAAAACATAAATAAAAAAAAGTGGGGTTGCTGTTGCTGTCTGGGGCCCTGGGGGCCTCCGGATCCCTAAAAAAACAAAACTTTTTTTAGAGGGTTGCTATCCGGGGCCCCCTATTGGGCGGGGCCCATGGGTTTGAGCTCAGTCAAGCCCAATGTTAAGTCCAGCCCTGCCTCTTTCCTACCAGTGACATTTATACAGTGTCAGTGCATTTTTACAGCTCTGCTCACTGTGTAAGTGTCAATGGTCCCTAAAATGTGTCAAAAGTGTCCGATCTGTCTGCCGCAATGTCACAATCCCAATTAAAATCGCTGATCGCTGCCATAAATCTTTCCCATAGTTTGTAGATGCTATTTTTTCGCAAACCAATCAATATACGCTTATTGTGATTTTTTTACCATATGTATAAGAATATATATCAGCCTTAACTGATAAAGACATTTGTTTAACCACTTTAGCCCCGGACCATATTGCTGTCCAATGACCAGAGCACTTTTTGCGATCCGGCACTGCGTAGTTTTAACTGACAATTGCGCGGTCGTGCGACGTGGCTCCCAGACAAAATTGGCGTCCTTTTTTCCCCACAAATAGAGCTTTCTTTTGGTGGTATTTGATCACCTCTGCGGTTTTTATTTTTTGCGCTATAAACAAAAATAGAGCGACAATTTTGAAAAAATGCAATATTTTTTACTTTTTGCTATATTAAATATCCCCCCAAAATATATATATATTTTTTTTCCTCAGTTTAGGCCGATACTTATTCTTCTACCTATTTTTGGTAAAAAAAACGCAAAAAGCGTTTATCGGTTGGTTTTCGCAAAATGTATAGCGTTTACAAAATAAGGGATAGTTTTATTGCATTTTTTTTTTTACTACTAATAGCGGCGATCAGCGATTTTTTTTCGTGACTGCGACATTATGGCGGACACTTTGGACAATTTTGACACATTTTTGGGACAATTGTCATTTTCACAGCAAAAAATGCATTTAAATTGCATTGTTTACTGTGAAAATGACAGTTGCAGTTTGGGAGTTAACCACAAGGGGGCGCTGTAGGATTTGTGTGTTTACAACTGTAGGGGGGTGTGGCTGTAGGTGTGACGTCATCGATCACGTCCCCCTATAACAGGGATGACGTGATCGATGCTGCGGCCACAGCGAAGCACGGAGAAGCCGTGTTTACACACGGCTCTCCACGTTCTTCAGCTCCTGGGACCGATCGCCGCACTCCAGCGGCGATCGGGTCCGCGAGTCCCGCGGTCCCGTCCCGGAGCTTCGGACCGGGTCACGGGAGCGTGCCGCGGGCGCGCACCCGTGACCCACAGCTGGGTACTAGAACCAACGTATATATACGTTGATGTGCCCAACCGTGCCATTCTGCTGACGTAAATGTACAGTAGGCGGTCCTTAAGAGGTTAAAAGGTGAAACTAATATATGATATAGACTCATTACATTCAAAGCAAGATAGTTCAAGCCGTGATTTGTCATAATTGTGATGATTATGACTTAAAGCTCATGAAAACCCCAAATCCACAATCTCAGAAAATTAGAATATTGTGAAAAGATGCAATATTCTACGCTCAAAGTGTCCCACTGTAATCAGCTAATTAAGCCATAACACCTGCAAAGGGTTCCTGAGCTTTTAAATGGTCTCTCAGTTTGGTTCAGTAGGAATCACAATCATGGGAATGACTGCTGACCTGACAGTTGTGCAGAAAACCATCATGGACACCCTCCAATAGCAGGGAAAGCCTCAAAAGGTAATTGCAAAAGAAGTTGGATGTTCCCAAAGTGCTGTATCAAAGCACATTAATGGAAAAATATGTGGAAGGGAAAAGTGTGGAAGAAAAAGGTGCACAAGCAGCAGGGATGACCAGGATTGTCAGGAAAAGACCATTCAAAATTATTGGGGACTTTCACAAGGAGTGGACTGAGGCTGGACATGGGCTTCAAATGTCGTATTCCTCTTGTCAAGCCACTCCTGAACAACAAACAACGTCAGAAGCGTCTTACCTGGGCTAAAGAAAAACAGACCTGGTCTGTTGCTCAGTGGTCCAAAGTCCTCTTTTCTGATGAGAGCAAATTTTGCATCTCATTTGGAAACCAAGGACCCAGAGTATGGAGGAAGAATGGAGAGGCACACACTGCAAGATGTTGATTTGGGGAGCCATGTCATCTGCTGGTGTTGGTCCACTGTGCTTCATTAAGTCCGGGGTCGCCGCAGCCGTCTACCAGGAGATTTTGGAGCACTTCACGCTTCCTTCCACAGACGAGCGCTATGGGGATGCTGACTTCATTTTCCAGCAGGACTTGGCACCTGCCCACACTGCCAAAAGCACCAAAACCTGGTTCAATGACCATGGGATTACTCGCCTGACCTGAACCTCAGAGAATCTATGGGGCTTAGCCAAGAAAAAGATGAGAGACATAAGACCGAACAATGCAGAAGAGCTGAAGGCCACTATTGAAACATCCAGGTCTTCCATAACAGCAGTGGCACAGGCTGGTAGCTTCCATGCCATGCCGCATTGAGGCAGTAATTGCTGCAAAAGGGGCCCAAACCCAGTACTGAGTAGATATACATGCTTATACTTTTCAGAGGTCCGATATTGTACAAATTGTTTTATTGATTGCATGTAATATTAACATTTTCAGAGATTATGGATTTGGGGTTTTCTTGAGCTGCAAGCCATAATCATCACAATTATGACAAATCACGGCTTGAACTATCTTGCTTTGCATGTAATGAGTCTATCTCATATATAAGTTTCACCTTTTAGGTTGCATTAGTGAAATAAATTAACTATTGCACGATGTTCAAATTTTTCGAGTTTCAACTGTATAACACAAATTATAAAAAACGCAGAGGTGATCAAATACCACCAAAAGAAAGCTCTATTTGTGGGGGAAAAAAACGTTGCTTTGGTACCACGACGCACGACCGTGCGATTGTCAGGTTAAGTGAGGCAGTGCCATTTTGCAAAAAAATGGCCTGGTTATTAACTGGTTAATGCCTGGACCAATATTGAGGTTAAGGACCTTGCCCCTTTTTTCGATTCGGCACTGCGTCGCTTTAACTGACAATTGCGTGGTCTTGTATGGCTCCCAAACAATTTTTTTCCCACAAATAGAGCTTTCTTTTGGTCTTTTGGTGGACTAGCATGGGTATACACGTGACCAGGTACCGCCGCCAATACCGGGTGGCGATACCTGGTCACGTGTATACCTACGCTAGTCCCGGCGCTTGTTGGAGGTACCAGAGGTGGAGGGAGTACGCGCAGCAGCTGGGAAGCTAGAGTGAGCGGGATCCCCAGATAATACATCTGACACGTCTGCAGCCCCAGTGCCGGGAGGCACTTCTTAAGTAAAAGGCCATCTGGCTATTTTTTATATGTTATATTTTTAATAAAACAAATTACGCTATGGGCACCTCTTGTTTTCTGTTCATATCTGCATTCTGGACATGAGGCAACCATCCAAGATCCAGCCAATCCTATTAAGTGTGCAGGCACAATCCTGTCAAGCTTTGTGTGACGATCTTTTTCAGTAAAGAAGTCATACACCTGTGGTAAGCACAATACTTATCTTAAGCACTTCAGGTGAAGATGTTTATATTCTTTGTGGTAAAGGAACACAATATCACTTTGGAACAAGATTGTATACAGAGTGTTTGAAGAAAAGCTGCTGATTTTGCACTTTATATCTATTGGGACATTACTATTCATTATTAAATATTGCACTAAGTAACTGTATTGGTTCTCCTAGGGGTGACACCACTATCTCACAAGTTACTTTATTTTGTGTTGTGATATTGTTGGTATTTACACATTAATTTGTAATGCACGGCAGTTCCCTACAGGAACTATAGGGCCATCCATATATCCTTTTTTTCACAGGAGAGGTTGAGTGTCTGATAAAATCCGACTCTAGATTCTCAATAATCTACTCCATGAGCACCTTCAGTTCAGGTTCTGATAAGGAATAAAGGTGCCCAAAAGACATTTCTGCGCCTGGGACAATCATAATAGCAATGAGGAGGCAGCTGATCTGCGTTCTTTTTTATCACAAACGTCCCGAAACTCAAGATATTGTGGAGGTAGCTTGTTGTATGACTTGATAGTTGCTAAAACTGCTTGTAAATCTTGGGTTGGTGGAGGGCTTATTTGATAAGATTCTTTGCAATGTTTTTTGCAATGGTCAGATGTAAAGCTTAAAGAACGTGTTTCCCAGTTGATTGAGGGATTATGGATAGAGAACCAAGGAATGCCTAGGATAATAGGGAATTTGGGTGATGTGATCAGCTCAAAGCTGATAGTCTCCTGATGGTCAGTCTCAATTAGATCCTGAAGACAAAGGTGAGCCATCCATAGTTTCAATATCAATAGGGGCGAGTTTATTTCTTATTTGAATGTTATTACTTTGGGCAAATTGGATGTCCATGAAGTTTCCCCCGGCCATTGAGTCCATTCATTGCTTTCAATTAGACATGTGCAATTTTTTTAGTTACGAATACGTTTTCCGTCATTATTTGTTATTTTCGTTGATTCGTTAACCTACGAATGAACGAACGGTTTAGCGCAAATAATAACGAATAACGATATTTCCAAAATTAACGAATATGGAAAACTACGAAGATACGAAACTACTAAATGTAAAAGAACAACACAACGAAAGAAAAAAGAAACGAAAACATAGAAATAACGAAAATACCGAACACAAAAAATCGAAGAACGAAAAGAAAACAACCGAAATGCCGAACAAAGAATAAAAAACTAAAAGCAAAACTAAAGAAAAATTAATTACGAATCTTCGGAAAACGGAAATGAAAACAACGAATATACGAAATAACGTAAATTCACTTTCATTAGTACTGTGACCAATAGCCACTCAGCGCTGTCCCTTCCCCTGAAGGGGTTTGTTCCTTCCCCCAATGAGCTTTTTTCTTATTACCTAGTGGCTCCTTGACCTTGTGTCTTTATCTGTGTTAGACTGCAGTGCATTCCATCCAGAGTCCAGATAGGGTGTGTTTGGGTAGGTTGCACCGGTTTTGTGGATCTGTCAAGTCAATCGCAGTAAATTACGATGTTTTACAAAATTACGACGAGTAGTGTGTCGAATAAATATAAAATGTATTTTAACAGAATTACGAATGCAATAAAATCTACAAAAGAACGTTGTTACAATCAAATGAAATTAGACACGAAAATACGAATGATCATAAAGCAACGAAGATTTATTTCTTACGAAAATACAAACGCGGCATGATGAAAAATATAATGCAAGTACGAATATCAAAACAACGAAAAATAAACCAACGTAAGAACGAATGAACGAATAAATTCATTGTAAAAATACGAACGAGGCAGAATACAACATTTAACGAAAATACTAATCTCGAATCAACAAAAAATAAACCAACATAAAAAAACGGAAACGGAAAAAAAAGTGTTACGAAAATACTAAAGAGTACGAATACGATAACTAACGTCTTACGAAATTACGACTCGTTACGAATCACGATAAACGAACAGAAACGAAACAGAAATAAACAAAAATTTTTGTTGTGCATATGTCTACTTTCAATGATGAGCCTTACTGGTATTACAAAATGAGATGATAAAGAATTACCGCATTTTCCGGCGTATAAAACTACTTTCTAGCCCCTTTAAAATCTTCTTAAAAGTCGGGGGTCGTCTTATACGCCAGTAACCTAACAGCTTACCTTACCAGAATCGTGGCCGTACGATTTTTCCAAAGCCGTTCCTCCGACGTCTTCTGTTCCGTGATAGGCGGAAACAATCAGCTTCCCAGGAGGCACTGTGTTCAGTGTCCGCCTATCACGGAGGCCCTCTCGTCCTGTGTTTGGTGTCCGCCTATCACGGAAGCCCTCTCGTCCTCGGCTAGTAGGAAGGGGGTAGTCTTATACGGTGAGTATATCACAAAACCAACATTTTGGCTGGAGAATTAGGGGGTCGTCTTATACGCCGAGTCGTCTTATACGCCGGAAAATACGGTAATTTTATTTGCTTCCTATATCAAATGAGAGATGGACTGAGAAATTGAGTTTATTTGTTCAGATACTGTAACATCCGTTGCTGCAATTGTTCTTTTAAATTTATTGGGACAATTAACTGCATAATGTCCAGAGTCTCCACAATAAAGACATAAGTTCTCTGAATGTCGTCTTTCTTTCTCTTGAGTAGTAATAGATCTTTTAATAGCATCCACCTGCATAGGTTCAGGAGTGTCAGAATCAGAAAAAACTCTTGGACCCTTAGGAGGATACTGAGTAGTAGAAACATTCATACCACCATTACTGCCTAACATTCCCAGTCTCTCCTTTCTCCTTTCAGTAAGTCTCTGATCAATTTGAATACATAATTTAATAAAAGCCTCAAGGTCGCCAGGACATTCTACTCTGGCAAGCTCATCTTTTACTTGTTCCGAGAGTCTTGACGGAACTGAATCTTTTGTGCTGCTGGATTCCAATTGATATCTGAGATCCAACGTCGGAATTCAGTTGTGTTCTCTGCAACAGAGAGTCTACCCTGCCGTAAAACTTGGTTCATTGCAGTCACAAAATAATCTAAATCATCCCGGACTACATCATCTTTCTCCACATAAGGAGAGGCCCAGGCTAAAGCTTCCTCAGTCAGGAGGTTGATAATAAATGGCACCTTTTTCCTGTCAAAAGTAAATGCAGCAGGTTGCATCTGAAAGTATATACGACATTGATTAAGGAACCCTCTATAATGGCGGCCATCTCCGTTAAACTTAAGTGGTAGGGGCATTTGTGCATTAGTATTTACGGCAGCAGTATCTCAGGCACGAAAGTCCCACAATTGTTTATTCAGATCAAGGATTTCCTCTTGTAGTCCTTTCACTTCCATTTGTAACTCAGAAAATTGTTCCTGGTAGTAAACACCAAACGTCTACAACTCAGCAACTTGCACCCTGAGAGGAGCTATAGCAGCTGCTACAACAGCCTCCATTTTGGGCCAGAATATTTTGTCACGGTCTGGAGTCAGGCTTAGAGGCCAGTAGCTATAGCAGCAGAGCAGGTATTCAGACAGGTCACCCAGGCTCATGACACGGGTTCACCTGAGTTGTGGGGTCTAAGCACTAACCAGTATTTACCAAAGCTCCTGATGGTGGAGATGGGCTTTGCTGTGTGTTAGTGCCAGGTCCCGGTCCTTAAGATAGCCCCACCAGGAGGTGATCAAGCCAGAAAGCACATATAACAGGTAGGGATCAAGCAGAAGCGTAGTCGGGGGAAGAGCCAAAAGTCGGTAACAAATAGTTGCAGGTTGCAGGTTGGGATTCAGCAGAAGCGTAGTTGGGGGAAAAGCCAAATGTCGGTAGTGAATGGTAGGAATGATGCGGTCGGCAGCAGGAGAGAAAGGAGCAAGATATTGGCTGGTGAAGGCACAATATTCTGGCAACCAGGAAGTGCAGGGACATGGCTTAAATCAGGACGTTCATGGGAGAAGCAAAGGGTTCAAGGTTCAAGGCAAACAAGATTCAAGACACGATCATTCAAGGAATTGTCTAAGGAACTACCCAAGGAACTGTCCAATGAGCTTTCCAGCATTCCAGGTGGTTCAGCAAGCAGAGTCACCACCAGACACACCAGAGGTCCCAGGTTCTGTGTTTTATTATAACGTGTGTGTTTCTCATTGGTCATTGCACTTACACTATTTCCAGGTGTGCCAGAGGGGGCTGAGGCTGTTATTAAAGTTGAGAGGCAGATTAGTATTTTACTTCCTACAAACACAGCGAGTCGAGTTAATGCCAACGAGCTCAATTTTGGTCTCATCTGACCACATTACTTTCTACCAATCCTTCTCTGTGCCTTTTCGAGGAGGGGGACTTGCTGTGTTTGAAGGAAGAAAAATGTTGACTACGACCTTAAGAACACCATCCCTACAGTTAAGCACTGTGGAAAATATTATGCTTTGCGGCCGTTTCTCTGAAAAAGGTACAGACCAACTTTGCCGCATTGAGGAACCAATGGATGGGGCCATGTATTGTAAAATCTTGAAAGAGAACCTTCTTCCCTCAGCCAGAACACTGAAGATGGGTCATGGATGGGTCTTCCAGCATGACAATGACCTAAAACTTACCACCAAGGCAACAAAGGAGTGGATCTAGAAGAAACACATTAAGGTCATAGAGTGGCCTAGTCAGTCTCCAGGCCTTAATCCTATAGAAAATTTAGGGAGGGAGCTGAAAGTTCGAGTTGCCAAGCGACTGCCAATAAACCTCAAGGATTTAGAGAAGATCTGTAAAGAAGAGTGGACCAAAATCCCTCCTGAGATGTGTGAAAACCTGGGCTTACCTCTGTGTTTGCCAACAAGTAATTCTCCACCAAGTACTAAGTCATGTTTTGCTTGGGGAACAAATACTTTTTTTACTCACTGAACTGCAACTCAATTTATAACATTTACATAATGTGTTTTCTGGATTTTTGGTTGATATTTTCTCTCTATCACTTAAAATACACCTGAGATAAAAAATTATAGTCCCTTCATCTACCAGCATGTAAATACTCCTGTTGTGTTGAGGTCATGTAAATGTCCCAGTTACACTGGGGATATGTGTAGGATGTCCCCTTACATTGGTTGTCAGTGTAGAAATATTTTTCTGTTATATTTTATTAAATATTTTAGTACACTATTTGGTATACATTTTTTTTCACATTTTCCTCCTCTAAAATTTAGATGCGTCTTATGGTCAAGTACATCTTATGGAGCGCAAAATCCGGTACGTCTTTGACCAGGTATTCTATTTTAATGTAGGTAGTAACATATTTATTTATATTGCACAAATGCTTCTATTCGGTCTTAACCACTTGCTTACTGGGCACATATACCCCCCTCCTGCCCAGGTGAAATTTCAGCTTCCGGCACTGCGTCGCTTTAACTGACAATTGCATGGTTCGTGCAACGTGGCTCCCAAACAAAATTGATGTCATTTTTTCCCCTCAAGTAGTGCTTTCTTTTGGTGGTATTTGATCGTCTGTGCGGTTTTTATTTTTTGCGCTATAAACAAAAAAGAGAGACAATTTTGAAAAAAAAAATACAATATTTTTTACTTGTTGCTATAATAAATAGCCCAATTTAAAAAAAAAAAAAATCATTTTTTTTCCTCAGTTTAGGCCGATACGTATTCTTCTACATATTTTTGGTAAAAAAAAAGAAAATCGCAATAAGCGACTGGATTGCGCAAAAGTTATAGCGCCTACAAAATAGGTGACAGAATTATTTTTATTTTTTTACTAGAAATGGCGGCGATCTGCGCTTTTTTATTGGGACTGTGACGTTATGGCGGACACATCGGACACTTTTAACACATTTTTGGCACCATTCACATTTATACTGCGATCAGTGCTATAAATATGCACTAATTACTGTATAAATTTGACTGGCATTGAAGGGGTTAACACTAGGGGGTGAGGAATGGGGTTAAATGTGTATCCTAGGTGTGTTCTAACTGTGGGGGGAGGGGGGTGACTGGGGGGGGTGACCGTTCTGTGTCCCTATGTACAAGGAACACAGATCGGTCTCCTCCTCTCCAGAGACAGGACGCTGTCTCTGTGTAAAACGGCAATGTGAGATGATCTCATATGTTTATATATGAGATCATCTCTCAAAGGCCGAGCAGATCGCAAAGCGAACAGCCACTTTGATTGGCCTTTCGCCGCGATCTGTTATTGGCTGTGTCCACGGGACACGACCAACACAGAGCTTCCCCGCTGCGCGCTCTGGAGCGCGCACTGGGAACGCCCAAACGGGCGGCCGTCAGTTGACGGCGGCTTGGATATTCAGGTCCGCGCTGTAGCCATCATTCGGCTATAGCGCGGGCCTCAAGTGGTTAATATACTACTTTATGCTATCACAGACGACTGTACAACCTAATGGCACCCTGGACCATTATAGCTGATGTGTGCTTTGACATACTGATTTACTTTAATAAATAGACTAAGTATTTATATTTTACTTTGATCATGCATCACGGAAACTTTTTAATTTATTTCAGAGCAAGACATTCTATATACACCATATACAGCATATGCTATATATTCAGTATACTGTAGGAATAGTATATGTATTGTTGTATCTTTGTATCTGTCTTTGTATGTGTCTGTATTATAACTTTCCAATGTTTAAACAATTTGCATTTAATAGTTTAAGGGAGTTGTCTGGCACTGTCACTGTCTGGGTTGTGTCTTAAAATCTTTGTTATGCCATTTGTGAGGCCAAATAATGAATCCAGTAGCTACTGTTCAACATATAAGGAAGTAAGCAGGGCATAAAGTTGCCCTAAAACCCAAACACAATATAATGAGGTTAAAGATCCCTAGCATATAGTAATCATGAGCATGGTACACATACGTAGATGATGTGTAATGCCGCGTACACACGATCGGACCAACCCGATGAGAATGGTCCGACTGACCGTTTTGATCGGGTCATTTCTGAAGTGGCCTGATGGTCTGATGTGCGTACACACCATCAGTCCAAAATCCAATCGGGTCAGAACACGGTGACGTAGAACACAACGACATGCTGAAAAAACGAAGTTCAATGCTTCCAAGCATGCGTCGACTTGATTCTGAGCATGCGCTGGTTTTTGGTCCAATGCTTTTGCGTACTAACCATCGCTTTGGTCCGATGGTCAGGGGCCCATCGGACCGATTTTAAAGCAAGTTTTAAAACTTTGGTCCGATGGACAACGGTCCGATGGGCCGTACACGCGATCGGCTTGGTCCGATGAAACTGGCCTTAAGGCCAGTTTCATCGGACAAACCCGATCGTCTGTACGCGGCCTAACAGTGTTCTATCATTACTCTGTGCAATGGTATACGAAGGCCAGCTCTGGAAAATGTATTTCTTACCTTGCACAGTCAATTCTAAAATATTAGGCACCTGTCAATGAGTTTTGGTCTTGTGTGCATGACATCAGCTTGGCATTAGTTTGATATCTTTGATATCTGAGATAAATCAAAATTTATTGACAGGTGCATTTGATATGCAGTTACATTCCTTCTGACCTGTATTTGACCGGTTTTAAGAGGATTTTGCATTCTTACAGAGATCTGTGACAACATAATACCAGTCTGACAAAATGAACAAAAGTCTGTCAATGCAAGCCCTAGCAAACTTCTCTCAACCACTGTCACTGCTGAATTGCACACATCAAAAATGCCAAGAGCCTCCGAGGTTACATAGTCTATGAGAGTATACCAGATCAAGGTATTGCTGTGTAACCATATAGCTGGTTGCATTCATATAACTTTATTCATTCATACGCTTATTGTATACAGTTAAAGCATAGCTCACCAATCCTAAAACGTTTTGGCTGCATCAGTTCTTGTCTTGTAAGCTTTTTTTCCTTTATTTTTAATTGGTGTCTAGCCAGTAACACAATTCCTGCCTTGGCTGGCTCTGCTCAATGGAGGAGCAATGGAGTCTTCCGTGGACGGCAACATTGTCAACCCGAGAAGAGGGGAGTGTTATGGACTTGACTAAAAAGGGGAACACCTGCTAGCACCTTTTAAGCAGTTACAGCAACAGTTTTTTTTCCTTTTTGGATAAAGGTTTTAAATAAAGAAATAAAACCATTATAAGCACTCCTGTTATTGTTAAAGTGTAACTAACGGCAGAAATACTTACCTCTGCTCCAACAGCCTGATGCTCGCAAGGTCCCTCATCAATGCTTGTATCCTAGTCACCTTCCTCCTGGCTATCCTTGACCTTCTTCCCAGCTTCTTCTGGGTTCTGGTCTTTGGCAAATGGAGGAGTCGTTCATGCCTGCATCGTGACAGAGAAGTAGACTGAGCTGCTCATGCACAGTCTTTAGAAGATTTGGGACAGACAGCTAAGTAACTTTAATTGCAGAAAAGACATTAGAGCAGGGGTGGCAAACTTAAATTCATTGGGGGCCGCATTAGAAGTATGGTTGCCCGCAAAGGGCCGGTTATATCTGTAAGACTATGTGTCCACTATTTATTATCATAAATGGGATGGGGATGGTATGGGGTGGGGTAGGATGGGATGGGGATGGAATGGGATGAGATGGGATGGGATAGCATGGGATGGGCACAGGATGGGATAGGATGGGATGGAGTTTGGTGTGTGTGTGTGGAAGTCTTGCAGATCTCACTCATGACCAATAGAGCACACATTAAGTATTCATGCCCCCAACCCCTGTGTGTTGTAACTTTTGCGTTGCGTTTTTTTGGCTGGGTGGTGGGGTTGTGTGGCGGTGGGTAAGTCTACTTGCTGCCTGGCTTACCAGTGCCCATCAATGACCACTAAACTCACCTACCTGAAACACTGACCTACCTGACCTCACCTACCTGACATACACTGACTTCATCTACCTGACATACATAGACCTACCTGACATACACTGACTTCACCTACCTGACATACACTGACCTCACCTACCTGACATACATGGACCTACCTGACATACACAATGACTTCACCTACCTGACATACATGTAACATGGACCTACCTGACATACACAATGACTTCACCTACCTGACATACACCCATCATGTGTCACGACAGCCAGTCAGAAAGGAGGGGAGGAGAGGAGGAGAGGAGAGCCACTCGCCCGAGCCGGGATCTTTACAGTGCATGGTGTGGAAGAGGCTTGTAATTGCCGCCTTCTGGAGTCTGTGGCGCCTATAATGGAGCTGCAGGCTCCAGAAGGCGGGACTTGCAGTATCACTCGACGCCATTCCTAATAATAGTGGTCCCTGTTCGACGGCGGCCCGCGGCGCTCGAGGCTTCCTGACACTCAAGGCTTTTCAGGGACCCATTCGCGGGCCACATGCCAAGGTCTGGCAGGCCAGATTCGGCCCACGAGCCTTGTGTTTGCCACCCCTGCATTAGAGATTAATCCTCTAACTGACACTTTTACTGGACAGCCTGGTTTGTTAAGGGAAGTTGAAAAACAACAGACTTACTAGCTTGGTCAATAGGTGAAAATAAAGAAAAAAGCCTAAAAAAAAGAAAACGTATGCAGCCACCACATTTTGAGATACAGTGGATACAAAAAAGTCTACACACCCATTAAAATGTTTGGTTTCTGTGATGTAAAAAAATAAGACAAAGATAAATCATTTCAGAACCTTTTCCACCTTTAATGTGACCTATAAACTGTACAATTCAATTGAAAAACAAACTGAAATCTTTTAGAGGGGGGAAGTAAAGCTAAAAAACTAGAATAATGTAGTTGCATAAGTGTGCACATCCTCTTGTAGCTGTGTTCAGAATTAAGCAATCATATCCAAACTCATGTTAAATAGGAGTCAGTACACACATACCATCATTTAAAGTGATTCTGATAAACCCCAAATAAAGCTCAACTGTTCTTGTAGATCTTTCCTGACATTTTCTTATTCGTATCCTACAGCAAATGCCATGGACCGCAGAGAGCTTCCAAAGCATCAGGGGGATCTCATTGTTAAAAAGTATCAGTCAGGAGAAGGGTACAAAAGAATTTCCAAGGTATTAGATATACCATGGAACACAGTAAAGACAGTTATCATCAAGTGCATAAGAGTAAATATGGCACAACAGTGACATTACCAAGAACTGGACATCCATAATTGATGGAAAGACTAGAAGACAACTGGTCAGGGAGGCTGTTAAGGGGCCTACAGCAACGTTAAAGGAGCTGCAGGAATTTCTGGCAAGTACTGGCTATGTGGTACATGTGACAACAATCTCCTATATTCTTCATATGTCTGGGATATGGGGTAGAGTGGCAAGACTGAAGCCTTTTCTTACAAAGAAAAACAACCAGGCCTGGCTAAATTTAGCAAAAACACATCTGAAGTCTCCAAAAAGTATGTAAGAAAATATGTTATGGTCTATTTGTTTGGCGCAAAAGCAACACTGCACATCACTAAAAGAACACCATACCCACTGTAAAACATGGTGGTGGCAGCATCATGCTTTGGGGCTGTTTTTCTTCAGCTGGAACAGGGGCCTTAGTCATGGTAGAGGGGATTTTGAACAGTTCCAAAGACCAGTCAATATGGGCACAAAACCTTCAGGCTTCTGCTAGAAAGCTGAACATCTTTCAGCTTGATAATGACCCAAAGCATACATCCAAATCAACAAAGGAATGTCTTCACCAGAAGAATAACGTTTTGGAATGGCTCAGCCAGAGCCCAGACCTGAATCCGATTGAAAATATGTGGGGGTCATCTGAAAAGGGCTGTGCACAGGAGATGCCCTTGCAATCTGACAGATTTGGAGTGTTTTTGCCAAGTCAAAATGTGCCATGCTGATAGACTCATACCCAAAAAGACTGAGTGCTGTAATTAAATCAAAAGGTGCGTTAACAAAGTATTCGTTTAAGGGTGTGTGCACACTTATGCAACCATATTATTTTATTTTTACTTTCCTCCACCTTAAAGATTTAAGTTTGTTGTTCAACTGAGTTGTACAGTTTATAGGTCACATTATAGGTGAAAAAAAGATTATCTTTGTCGTGTTGTTTTACATCACAGAAACCTGACATTTTAACAGGGGTGTGTAGACTATATCCACTATACATAAGCATTAACGGCAATGTAAATAATAATACTATAACTAGTCTAGAGGTCACTCTAGGAAAATAGTTAGAATATGGTGCAAGGGTTCCCTGAGAGGTACCTCAGCATATGAAATAAGTGAACGTTTCTGTGTAATATCTGCAAAAGGACAGTCTTTAGTCCTAACTCTTGAGCCGGCTAGCGTTGGGACCAAGTTGTACTGTTGGTGCACATTACTATAGTCCCAGCCAAGCCTTCAAGCAGCAATAAGGCTACTAAATGGCTGAATGGCCAGTTCCTAAAGGGCTCAGTCTCTCTAGAAGAAAATAGTAAATCACCACAGCAGCATCTCACCAGTCCCAGCGAAATTGCAATTTAAAATGATCTAGTCACACAGAGTGATTAGTCCACTCTCTGCTCTGCACCAAGATGACTCTAGCTATCTTCACACCTATACTTAGCACTCCAGCTCCCGTGTTATGCAGCAGTGGTGGTGCACACTGGACAGTGCTGTGCACTCTCAGGGCTTCTTCATGGCAAGAGAAAGCTGTGTCCTTTAGAACCCAAGAAAATGCAGTTTCTCTCTTTCACCAGCCAGTGTTTCTCTCACTCTCCATTCTTGGCCAAGTACCTGGATATAAAGGTTTTAAATTAAATTCATTCAACGCTGTAGGTAGCAGCACATTTCAGCACATTGTCATGTATGCAATGTGCTGTATTATGATAAAATGTATGCATGGATGATTTTATAACAATGCACACCACACATGACACTGTGGATTAGACATTACCACAACTCATAAGCGTAAAACCAAATTGTGCTTTTGTGCATTAGCAAAGATTTTAGTTTATTTTTATCAAAAAACAATGGGCCAGATTCAGGTAGAGTTAGGCTGGAGTATCAGTGATACTCCAGCCTAACTGTCGCTTTAAGCCGGCGTTTTTGTTTTCTGTAACCAGAAAACAAGAAACGCCGGGTTGGAGTTCCGATGCAAGCAGCGTAATTGAATTTCGCCATCGCATCGTTACTTCAACTTAAAAATGGCGCCGGGGGCGTTCCCGCTGATTAACGCTGAAAAAATATGTTAATCAGCGGGAGTCGGAAATTCACGATCTTTTTCGGGCGCGATGCAGTGACTTTACGACGTTTCCGGAAGCGATACGCGACGTAAAGATAAAGCAGCCCCTTAGTGGAGTATCCTATGTTAAGTATAGGCGTCGTCATCGCGTCGAAAAAAAAAAATATTCGCGTCGCTTGCGTAAAACGTTCATGAATAGGGATGTGACGTCATTGACGTTCACTGACAGAATTTGGAGCATGTGCACTGGGATGCATTGACAGTCGACGCATGCGCAGTACGTTCGCCGCGGGATCGCGCATAGTTTAAATAATACACGCCCCGTACCCGCCCAATTTGAATTCCGCCGGCTCATTTGCGATGCGCTGCCGCAACTTTAGGAGCAAGTGCTTTATGAATAACAGCACTTGCTCCTAAAATTTCGGCAGAGTAACGTAAATGAGAAGCGTTACTCCAGAGCAAAGAAGCTCCCATCTACCTGAATCTGACCCAAAGACTTGAAAAACATTTACACAACTCTCACGGGACATAAAAAATTAGCAGCACTATCTTTTTGTTCTACCAGTCCTATGCTTTCAGAAAATGTTTGGTTTGTTAAAACCCCAAAAATCCAAAGGGGCACTTTGGAAGAATAAGCAGCACTTGGACAAATGGGCAAACATTTTGTTAATGGAAAGGATCCATGCACTCACAGGGGTTGATTTACTTAAAGTGGAGTTCCACCCATTTTTTTATGTTTGTCTGTGCTGCATGCCCTAATCTCATAGTGTTCAGAATGGACAATTTTTATTTATTTTGTTGCTTATAAATACCTTTATTTTGTAGTCCTTCATTAATTCCTCCTCCTTATTAGCCTAGGCTATTAAGTCACAAGGCTGTTTTCAAGGGTTTCTGGGATAGGCATCATGTTTCCCAGTAGTCCTTGCAAACCTGACTGAAACCTAGTGTGCAGCACTGAGCATGTGCGAGATATGCAAAGCTGAAATCCAGGAAGTCATACAGTCTGGCTTATGATGCGCACACTTAAAGTGGAAGTAAACCCTTCTATCATTTTCAGCCAAGGAAGCTGCCATCTTGGCCTATGTTTAATCTTCAACTGCCGTGGTGCTGCACATGTGATTAGTTATGACACCAGCCATTGGATGGTTTGACAGTTTGGTTGCGAGCACAACCAATTTGACAGTTGGCAATCCGGGCATGCCTGAAATTTAACTGCTTTTTGAAACTGTTAAATTGATGGGTTTACTTCCGCTTTAAGATGGCCACAGTCTATTTCTAGATTATAAACTATAATCTAAATGCTGTAACAACCTATCAAAACGGACCTTAGTTTACAGACTAACCTTACTAGTTGTGTATTACTGGGGTATTTATATTTAAAAAGTGAAATTGTGGGTGGAACTCCCCTTTAAGTCAAATATATTGTGCACTGCAAGTGCACTTGCTCCAGAGCTTAGTAAATGAGGTAAAGCTTCACTTTGCAAAGAATACTCGGGCACATGCAAGGAAAAAATAAAATAGCATTTTTGCTTGTACATGATTGGATGATAGAAATCAGCAGAGCTTTCCCTCATTTCAGCACTTCCCCTCAGATCGAGAGAAAACTTGCAGTGCACAGTATATTTGCCGTTAGTAAAGCAACCTCATTGGCCCAGATTCAGACAGAATTAGACTATCGTAGAGTATCAGAAATACACTACGCCGACGTTTTTTACCTGGCTCTACGTGGAATCCAGGTAGATTTTGTCCAGTAAACGACGGCGGCGTAGTGTATTTCTCCCGTCGCAATCCATCTGCGCGAGTAGGGGGCGTGAATCATTTAAAATAGGCGCATTCCCGCGGCGATCGAACTGCGCATGCTCCGTTCGCAAATTTCCCGCCGTGCATTGCGCAAAATCACGTTGTTACGTCATTTTTTCTTGAGTAGCGTAGTTTACGGAGATTCCTATTCCCGAACGAGTTACGTAAAAAAAAAAAGAATAATTTTAAATTCGACGCGGGAACGACGGCCATACTTAACATGGGCTACGCACCGTTAGACCAGCAAAAAGCTGGTCTAACAGTACGTATAAAAAAATAGACGAAAGCGATTGCGAAGACCGCTCGTATCTTCGTGGATCGCCGTAAAAACTCATTTGCATATCCCGACGCATGAAAACGACGCAAACTCCTCCCAGCGGCCGCAAAAATATCGCAGCGTAGATCCGAAGGCTTACGAAGACGTAAGCCTCTCGGATCGAAGCCCGAAGCCGCCGTATCATGGTTTGAGGATTCAAACTAGTGATACGGCGCGCAAAATTTGAAATTACTCCTGTCTAACACCAGTTAGACAGGCGTAATTGCTCTGTGAATCTGGGCCATTGTGTTTAAAAATGTTGAATTTTTATTAATGAATCTTGATTTAAAACTTAAATTGCTAATAATGTTTAATTACTAACTATGATTATCAGGCCACATTGAAACAAGACATCACTTAATATTGTACTCATCCTATCCTGTTTATCTGTGTTTACAAAAAAATTCTCCCAAGGACCAGAATTTTGCTATTTCCGACCAAAGCTTCATACCTTTTCTAAGAATTTCTTACATTTCCAGTGTTACTAACCCAAGTTGGAATGTGTGCTTTTAGTGTGCTATGTGGTTGAAAATTCAAACAATTCAAACATTCTTAAGCATCTATGAGATTGTAGGACTAGAAAATTGGTGGTTGCCAAATACACTCTACACATGAGAAAATACTTTCTAAATGGGATTTAGCTGAATGCTAGCCAGGACCAGTGTGATCTTTTGTGGACACTAGGGAAAAGTGCAGTGCTGTATCAATGTTAGTCATGTCCCTAGGGTCAGGAAACAGCTGAGGGAGAAGATATGAGCAAATAATCCTTCAACACCAAGAGGCCAGATTCTTAAATTGCCTCATGTTACTGAAGTATAGGTTCTGAGCATTAGCGTTTAGCTAGTGTCAGGAGGCAAGATGAGAGACTTTAGCTACTGCTCAGAACCTATACTACAGTACAGTACTACAGTACCATGAGGAAAGATGAGAATCTGGCCTCGTGGTGTGGAAGGAGTGAAGGCAAGCTGTGATGCTTATTACACAAAAAAACTTACGCTACTTAAAGGATCACTAAAGGATTATTATTTTTTTAGCTAAATAACTTCCTTTACCATACTGCAGTCCTGGTTTCATGTCCTCATTGTTCGTTTTTCCTTTGAAGATGCTGTAATTCTGCTCTGATCTCCACACTTCTTACTTGTCTGGCTCCTTATGAAAAATCTAATGGCAGCTTTTCACTGTGGTCCAAGCTGTGTGTCTAAAACCCCTCAGAACCAGATTATTTTTAAAAACAAAACACTGCCCTGGATTTGTTTGTTTTTGTCCTGTGTGTCTTCTCTACTTCACACAAACATGAAACCAGTTTAAAAAAAAGTGAAACTAGAGGTACATTATATGATTGATTTTTATTTATTTTTAATAATTTTTAAAAGGAATCAGTTAACTTTTATGTCTCTATACCCTGTAAACAGTCATTTCAGCAAAACATTTTTTTTCCTTTAGTGACCCTTTAAGGATGTGCAGAAAGTGAGTGGGGATCATTGGAGGCTTGCTCATATACCTCAATAATATTTCTCAGTGATTGCACACAATGATTTTGTTACACTTCAGGCATGGTGACCACATTCATGCACAGTGCTATGATATGAAATACCCTTTGCTGTCTGTTGGATCCGTGGACCAACATTTAGAAGGCGCAACATACTAACCCTCTTCTTGGTTTGGAGGTTCCCTCCACTATCCAGGTTGAATTGCAGGATGTAGCTGTTGTGGAGTATTTGGACCACAGTCTCCTGTTCTCTCATAACATTGTAAAGTAAGGTGACCAGATTTTGAAATTGAAATCCGGGGACATATTTTTTTTTTTTTTTACTAGTAATGGTGGCAATCAGCGACTCTCTGCCCATCACCCCCGCTGCCTGCCCCACAGCCTGTCAAGTCTCAATCTCTGGGCCCCGGCTACTACTGGGTGGGGAGCGGAGGAAGATCACTCCACCAGGGAAGGCAAGGAGATAGGCAGGCGGCTGGCCGGTACTTGGGCCAAGGCAGAAGAACATGCGAGCGGAGCTGAATGGGCACCCGAAACTTAGGAAATATTCCCTCTGCTCCGACCAGCACAAGATCATCACAAAGGGGCACAGATAATGGGAAAAAATACACCCCCCTAAGCTAGTAGAAGCAGCGGAGCAGGGGTGTGCAATTCAGAATTATTTTTTTATTTTTTATTCTGCACTGACTGTCTTTGAAATTGCCCCAGCCCCTGTTCAAATCCAATCCGGGGACAAAACTGGGGACAGACTTGGTCCAGGGACAGTGTTCTCAGTCAGGGGACTGTCCCCTGAAACTGGGGATGTCTGGTCACCCTATTGTAAAGGAACCTTGCCTGTTATCTCATTAATGTACATAGACCTATTTTGACAAGTTATAACTATTGCTTATCATTATATAATGTTGATATGTGATATCATACTTTGTGCAAAAAGAGGAGGGAAAGGACGGGGGAAAGGGAATGGTCGGCCAGCAGGGGGCCTAAAGGGGTTACTTTGAGCAACAAAAATAATGATCTAAAAATAATTATGATACAAAACTGTGTTTATTAATTGGTATCAAAATTTTAAAATATACAGCACGACTGTATGGAACTACTGAAATATTGGTCGCCAGTCATATATTGGCTAACCTCTATGCAAAAAAGAAAAGACCACACATAGACAAGACAAAAGACATGCACAAAAACATATAATACTTTGTGCAATCTGCATTCCTTAAAGGGGTTGTAAAGGTTTGTTTTTTATTTTCTAAATAGGTTCCTTTAAGCTAGTGCATTGTTGGTTCACTTACCTTTTCCTTCGATTTCCCTCATAAATGTTTTTTTTCTTTGTCTGAATTTCTTACTTCCTGTTTCTCCTCAGTAAGCTTTCCACCATCATCCGAGCGGTGGAAAGTCAGCCAGAATAGCTTACTGAGGAGAAACAGGAAGTGAGAAATTCAGACAAAGAAAACAAAGAAAAATAACATTTAGAAGGGAAATTGAAGAAAAGGATAAGTGAACAACAATGCATTAGCTTAAAGGGGTTGTAAAGGTAAAACGTTTTTTCCCCTAAATAGCTTCCTTTACCTTAGAGCAGTCCTCCTTCACATACCTCATCCTTCGATTTTGCTTTTAAATGTCCTTATTTCTTCTGAGAAATCCTCACTTCCTGTTCTTCTGTCTGTAACTACACACAGTAATGCCAGGCTTTCTCCCTAGTGTGGAGAAAGCCTCTTGAGGGGGCGAGCAGGAGTGTCAGGACGCCCACTAACACACAGCTCCTTTCTCTATCTGCAAAGTAGAGAGCGTCCTGACCCTCCTGCTCACCCCCTCAAGAGGCTTTCTCCACACCAGGCATTACTGTGTGTAGTTACAGACAGAAGAACAGGAAGTGAGGATTTCTCAGAAGACTAAAGGACATTTAAAAGCAAAATGGAAGGATGAGGTATGTGAAGGGGAAGGAGGTAAAGGAAGCTATTTAGGGATTTTTTTTTTTTTTACCTTTACAACCCCTTTAACCCCTTCCATACAGGGCATTTTCACCCCCTTCCTGCCCAGACCAATTTTTAGTTTTCAGCGCTGTTGCAATGACAATTGCGCGGTCATGCAACACTGTACCCAAATTAAATTGTGTTTTTTTCCCCACACAAATAGAGCTTTCTTTTGGTGGTATTTGATCATCTCTGCGTTTTTTATTTTTTGCGCTATAAACAAAAAAAGAGTGACAATTAAAAAAAAAACACAATATTTTTTACTTTTTTATTTAATATCACCATTTTTTTTTTTTTTAAAAACAGTTTTTTTCCTCAGTTTAGACCAATACGTTATCTTCTACGTATTTTTGGTAAAAAAAACGCAATAATCGTATATTGATTGGTTTGCGCAAAAGTTATAGCGTCTACAAAATAGGTGATAGATTTATGGATTTTTTTTTTTTTTACTAGTAATGGCGGCGATCTTTTTTGTGACCGTGACATTGCGGCGGACATATCGGACACTTTTGACACATTTTTGGGACCATTCACATTTACACAGCGATTAGTGCTATAAAGCTGCACTGATTACTGTGTAAATGTGACTGCCAGGGAAGGGGTTAAAATTAGGGGGCGCTGAAAGGGTTAAAATGTTCCCTAAAGTATGTTCTAACTGTAGGGGAGGGGGACTCACAAGGTGAGGAGACCGATGTGCGTTCCTCTGTACTGGGAACACACATCAGTCTCCTTTACACACACAGATCCACACTCCTGCCGTGATCAGCGGCAATCGCGGCCGTCGGGCACGCGCGCAGGATCCCTAGAACGCCGGGAACAAAGGACGTCCACTCTCATCGGCGAGGGGTTGCTGCAGACGTCAATCCCCTATGGCCGGTATGGAATGGGGTTAAAGGAACCTATTTAGAAAATAAGAAATTAACCCTAACAACCCTTTTAAATAAAGATAAAAAAAAAAGAAGAAAAAAAAAAGAAAAAAAGAAACGGCAACATTTTGTTTTGTTTTTCTTTGCAGTGTTTTGGTCCTACGTTTGGTCCAACATTTTTTCTCAGGCTCTTTATAAAGGCAAAACAAAAGTTTCCCACTTGGTACCCTGGGAACCAGTTTGTCAAGAGGCATGTCTGGCCATTTTAACTTTTGAAAGGTATGGCACACAACAGTAATATCTTGGAAGTTCCCCTTCTAATAACAATGAGGAACTTGAAGCAATTCCAAATTTCCCCCAACAGTTTATCACTCCTTATGCTTACTAACAAAATACATCATAAGCTAACCCACTGTAAGGGTTAAGAGGTCTAGACTGGAGGCATGGGAACCAGATTTGGGTTGATATGGAAGGAATGTTATACTTCCTCTGGTAATGATTTAACCCCTCAGGGATAAGACAGGCTTTAAATTTCTACATGTCCTGGTCATTGCATCCTTTGGAAATAGAGGTGGGAGGGAGCCTAGAGACTAGCTGTATGATGGCTTTAGCAGGCAGAGGAGAAGTTGGAGAATTGTTTGTATAGTAAAGTGTACTATTACTGAAATAGGAATGTGAAGGAGGGAAGAACTTTCACTTTCTCTATTTGTATTTTAATCTTTTTTTGAAAATATATAGAGGAAATCCAGAGTTCTGTCTAATAAATACCTAGCAGTAAAGTATTAAGGAAGGTGTGCATCGCATCAGGCTGCCTCCAGTCCGTCATGTTTAGGACACAGTCCATTTACACTCGCCTACCACCCACTGGTACATTTGTATGAATATTCTCTGGTTCCTTCCAACATCCAAAGATATGCTTGTGGGCGGGGCTAGACATGTGGTACCCAAGTTGGAAGAACACCACACTAATTCCAGGAACAGGTTGAACAATTATTATTTCATGGGCATTACATAGAACATAATATGATGAGCAACAAACGGCAATCACTAGTACTGGTAGCATGGCTGTAGTAACTTGCAGAATACTTGAAAGAAGTATTAAAGCGTTAGTAAAGGAATTTTTTTTTGTGATTTAAAATAACAAACATGTTATACTTAACTCCACTGTGCAGTTCGTTTTGCACAGAGTGGCCCCGATCCACGTCTTCTGGGGTCCCCCAGTGGCTGGTCCTCCCCGCAATTACTCACCACAGTCATGCGAGAGCTCGCATGGTGGTCAGTAACTGCGGCTGCACTCCGTGATACAGTGAGCGCCCATAACCGCTCACCGTATCACTTGGCCCCGCCCCTTGGCGCGTCGCATCTCTGGATGTGATTGACAGCAGCGCCAGCCAATGGCTGCGCTGCTCTCAATCCATCCGTTTTAGCCAATCAGTGGCCAGGCTGAGCGGCGAAGAGGATCTCGGGACCGCGCGGGACTTTCGAGGGGTCAGGTAAGTATAACGGGAGCTCGGGGGGGGGGGGGGGGCTATATTACGAGATGTTTTTTCACCTTAATGCATAGATTGCATTAAGGTGAAACATTTTTTTACTTTACAACTCCTTTAAACCCAAAACCAAAAATGTTATATATTGCACCTTGTCAATCTTTAGATGTAATGGCTGCATGTTTTTCACGTTTATGCTTTTTTCTCTCTGTTTTCACCTGGTGATCTGGTGACTAAAGCCGCGTACACACGATTTGTTCAAACCGATGTAAATGGACTGAAGTTCGTTTTCATCGGTCCAAACCGATCGTGTGTGTAGGCCCCATCGGTCCGTTATCCTTCGATCCAAAAACAGAGGGCTTGCTTTAACCGATGGACGGCTAACCAATAGGTCAAAACCGATCGTTCGTACGCACGAGCATCGGTTAAAAATCCACGCATCCTCAGAATCAAGTTGACGCATGCTTGGAAGCATTCAACTTTTTTTCATCACGTCGTTGTGTTTTACGTCACCGCATTCTGACACGATCGGTTCATGAACCGATAGTGTGTAGGCACATCAGTCCATCAGTCAGCTTCATCGGTGAACCGATGAAAACGGTCCGTCGGACCGTTCTCATCGGATGGACCTATCGTGTGTACAGGGCTTAGCACGCCTCCTGTAGTAGATTGCACTCACTCTGAATGAAGGGGCACAGCAGACAGCAGAATTTTCTGTCTGCAGTTTAGGGTAGTGTTAAATGTACTAGCAGATTTAAATACACCAACAAATTGAAGCCAATGTCCAGGTAATGCTTTATAAGCAGTTGCAGCAAACAGTTTTTTTTCCTTTTGAGATGAGGTTTTACATAAATATATAAAAGCTGATCCCACAAAGCACCGCTGCCAATGTTAAATGGTTTGTTTTATTCCTGTAAACATATACATTTGGAAAAGAGCTTGTTCTTTAGAAAAACAACAGTCTTAGGGCCCTTTCACACTGGTGCGTTTTTGCCGCGTTTTTGCGGTAAAAATAGCGCTATTAAAACGCTCATAAAACGCTCCCCATGCCCCTCTCCATTGAAATTAATGTAAAAACGCGGTAAAAACGCTGTAAAAAAACAAGTTTTTACCGCGTTTTTAACTCATTTCAATGGAGGGGGCATGGGGGTCATTTTAATAGCGCCATTTTTACTGCAAAAACGCGGCAAAACACACCAGTGTGAAAGGGCCCTTACTGGGTAGGCTTTTTTTTGGCAATACTGCAACTGACAATAACTGACAATTGTGTTGTGCAACGTTATACCCAAATAAAATGTATTTCCTTTTTTTTCTCACAAATAGAGCTTTTTTTTGTGGTATTTGATCATCTCTATGGTTTTTATTTTGGAACAAATAAACACCGACAATTTTTATAAAAGCATTTTTTTGACTTTCTGCTATAAAACATACTCAATTAAAAAAAATGTAAAAAATCTAATTTCTTCATCAATTTAGGCCAATATATATTCTGCTACATGTTATTGGTAAAAAAAAAAATCCCAATAAGCGTATATAGATTTGTTTGCCCAAGATTTAGGGACTTTATGTTGTTTTTATATTTTTTACTAGTAAGGGCAGCGATCAGCAATTTTTAGCGGGACTGCAACATTGTGGCAGACAAATCTGACACCAAGTGATACTTTTTGGGGACCAGGGACACCAGTACAGTGATCAGTGCTAAAAAAAAAAAAGATATCCATGTTTCTGCTTAGCAGAACTACAAGATCTCCCTTTTCCTTGCTCATGGAACGGCAATCTGCCTTGTGTACATAGGTAGACTGCCAATCTGCCTTTCCTCAGAACGATCGTCGGGTCCCGGCAGCCATTAGACCAGCTAATTGGCTCCCCCTGTGTCCAATGACAGCAGGAGCAGAGCTCCGGAGGCACACACGCATTTCCCAGATCAAAAAATGAAATCACGTACAGGTACGTGGTTTTGCGCAGCCGGGCCACCCTGCCATCGTATATATTCGTGGGCTGTCTGGAAGCATTACACACGAGGACACAAGTGCGATGAAAACGGTCCGCGGACCGTTTTCATCGGACATGTCTCCTGGGATATTTTGGTCTGATGTGTGTACACACCATCAGACCAAAATCCCCGCGGACAGAGAACGCGGTGACGTGGGGCTGACGTTGACGCCGCGACGAGCGCAAACAAGGAAGTAAAATGCTTTCACGCATGCGTCAAATCCATTCGACGCATGCGGGGTATTTCGGTCCCGACGGACAGGTTTCCAGCGGACAAGTTTCTAAGCATGCTTAGAAACTTCTGTCCGCTGGAAACCTGTCCACTAAGCTGTACACACGATCGGACATGTCCGCGGAAACTGGTCTGCGGACCAGTTTCAGCGGACATGTTGGATCGTGTGTACGCGGCCTCACACTCGCTATGGAGTGTGGTCCCCTGTGAAGAGCAATCCACATTCAGATTGCTTTTAAGAAGGCATTTAACAGGCTGAGAGAGGGCATTATGACACACCTTTACTCCGTTAATCCTATAATGCTGTTTTACTGCATTAAAATCATGTGCATGGCACATGGTTGCGACACTGTCCCATTAAACTCAAAGGGTGAGTCTGATAGGTCATACCGCCTATCAAATTCTGGACTCCAAGTTAAAAATGCCACTGTCGCGGCATATCTACAGCCCTTTCTGGCTGTATTGGGACAGTTCAGGTGGGCAGCTGGGTGGTGATAAGGTTGCAGCTCATCTGCCTGTTTTTACCATCCCCTGGCTGCCTGTCTGAAAAAGCACTTAGGCCCCCTACACACGAGCAAATACATCTGATCAAATCGGTCGGACAGACCGATTTGAACAGATCTGTCTGCTGGGATGTATTGGTTTGATCGTGTACACACGATCAAACCAAAATCCCCGCCGGCAGACAGCGCGCTGACGTGGTGGTGACGTGGCGGTGACGTTGACGCTGCCACGTCACCGCACCAGGAAGTAAAACACTTCCGCACATGCGTCGAATCCATTCGACGCATGTGCAAGCAGATATGTCTGCTGGTTTGTGTACTAACCAGCAGACATATCGGTCCGATGGGTTCCCAGCCGACAGATTTCAAAGCATGCTTTAAAATCTGTCGGCTGGCCAAATCCGTCTGTTTGCCCGTACACACGATCGAATCTGTCTGCTGAAACGGTCTGCTGAAACGTGTGTACGCAGCCTTAGACCTGCTGTAGGAAAACCGAATCAACAAGATATGCTTGTTGCAGGAAGCAGAGCCTGCATATGTAATTATCAAATACGGCTGAAATACAAAAATATTAAAATATTTACAAAGTGTGCACAGAATGATTTTTTTTTTTTAGAACATTATAACTCATCAATGCAATTCTTTCTATTAGGGTGATCACTTTCATATGTGTATTGAGAAAATCATTGAAAAGACTATACAGTATTTCTTCTTCAACTGCACTCGGTAAAGCCAGCTATCGGCAGGTTTTATAACAGTACTGCTGGGCCTGACACTGACCAGATGTCGTCTTCTAAGCTTTTCTTACGGAGCCTGAGAATCTCCAAAGAGCCTATTTAACAACACTCGCATACAGAAATCACCGCCACATGGAAACAAAGATAAAACATTAAAAAGGTTATGTAAGACTAGAAGGACTGTATATGTGATGTGTAACTTGACCTGCTTTTAAAATTCAGTTTGCATAAGTACTTATTCTGACTATTGGTAACTGAAAAGCCACTGAGTGTTTGTGGGGCAGAATATTTACAAACCAAAAATCAGCCTAATACAGCTTAGGACCTCTTTACATCATGAATTGTATTATTTGGACCTGTGTTACTGCAAACAAACAACTACATTTAGATTCTAGTAGCCTAATGGGGCTACTGGATGCAACTCTGGCATGGGACTCCATGCACAACACCATTACCTAAAGTGTTACTAAACCCGAAACAGTAAAATATGTCTTGTGAGGAGTTAGCTCGGTAGCGGGTGTGTGTGTGACCCCCTGGATGGGTTCACTACACGCTGAACTATACAGAGAGGCAGTTGAGGGTGGTTAAAAACAAAGGATATGGTTTATTCTTCCATATTGCTGGATACAAGTGCAAGCATTCAAACAGCATAAACAAAACAAAACATAAAATAAACCCTTGCCGCTTGGGGTGTCTACCTTCAGAACACAGGAACCTACCTATGGAGTCTGGCACAGCCTACTGCTGGGCAGACACTGCTGGTCACTCAGCAGAAAAACAATCTTTGATTTGTTTATCACACAGAAAAATTAACACCACCTCACCTTCAGGAGTCTTTCTCAGCTCACTGCTCTCCTTAACTCAAAAGCCTCAGGATGCAGCAATCAGTAGTGATCCTTTGCATAACTTGTAGAGGCCTTAATTGCCTCATTCTGAACAGCTGAAACTATCCAAGGTCCTTAAACCTGATAGCAATTGGTGCATTGTCTAAACAAGGCAGAAATGTATCTCCCGTCTGTGACAACACCCACAGATTTACCTGACTTCCTGTCACAAGATATATATATATATATATATATATATATATATATATATATCAGTGTTATACACGTATCTAGAGATCTGAGGCTCCAGAGGTCCGAGAGCCAGTGGTTGATAACATTTGCTTTAGATATGTTTTTTTTTACATACAGACTTCTGGCTACACCCTTTTCTCTTTTTTTATTTTATTTTTTACATCTGGAAGCCTTAGCTGCTTGCTCTTCACACAAATTGCTTTTTACTTTTTATTCTCTTGAACAATAACCACTTCCAGTAAGACAGATGACTTCTTTGGGCAATGGTACCGATTTTTATCTCAGGGAGCAAAAGTATATCATATTACCTTCTTGTAAATTCTTTAATCTGTGACTGAAATTGCTAATTTCTTGTTATACATCGGGGAGATACTAAAACTGGTGCACACAGAATCTGGTGTATCTGTGCATAGTTACCAATATGCTTCTAACTTCTAGCTTGTTAAAGAGGATCTCCAGCCCCCCCACAGAAAAAAGTGGGCCTACACTGCTGCTGGTAAACAGACGTTTAGGAGCAGTTGGGCATTTTTCCAGCTGCCCCTGAACTTCTGGGGAGTTGAGTTTAAAAGCTTTTTTTTTGGAACGTCTTCCTCTGGATCAACTGTGGGTATAGAATTGGGTATATGGGATTGTACAATATTTTTTATTTTATTTTTTATTTTATTTTTTATGGTTGAACTGGATGGTCTTTTTTCAACCTGACTAACTATGTAACTATGTAACACAAAAAAAATGGGTTCAGATGGATGTTCAGAGGCATTTGAAACTCCAAATGCCTGTAACAGCTTTTAAACAATGCTAAAGGTGGTAACTCGCGTTTAGCAGCATTTCGTTTACAGAGATTTTTCATTTTATCAAAAAAAAAAATATTTATATATATTTTATTTTTTTTACAAACGCTTCTAGACGCAAATACGGCTAAACACGACTAAACGTGGCATGTAAACGCAGAAAAACTAAAGTTTTTAGAAGCCGGTTTCTAGCTGTCAAGTTAAATCGTTCAGGAGAGGTTGAACAACGTCCTGTGTACATGCAGCTTGTAGCTTCTGACGTTTAATATAAGAACACTTACCTGTCCTGAAATCCAGCGATGTCCGCACCCCATCCGATGTTTCCATCGGCTCTCGGGTGCTGCCACCGCCTTATGCCTTATACACACGATCGGAATTTACGATGAAAAAAGTCAGATGGAATTGTTTCATTGGACATTCCGACCGTGTGTGTGCCTCATCGGATTTTTTCTTTCGGAAATTCTGACGGACTTAAAAAGAGAACAGCTCGTCGTAGTGTTGTACGTCCACATGTTCTTAAGCGTCGGAATTTGTTGTGACAGTGTGTATGCAAGACGGCTTGAACAGAATTCCATCTGAAAAATCTGTCGGCGTTTATCTCGACGGAAATTCCGATCGTGCGTACAAGGCATTAATTAGCCTTTAAGGGAAACCCGCACCTACTGCGCATGTTTATTATGTTTATTTACTCATTATTATAGTCTTTTGTGATTTATTAGGAGTTTTTCACAGTATTGAATATTCAGCGGCGCTGAATTGATTATTCCTTATGCCACGTACACACGACCGTTTTTCATGACGAGAAAAATTCTATTTTTTTAATTGATCGTGAAAAATGGTCGTATGTATGCTACAAAGCATTTATTTATTTTAAAACCGGTTGTGTGTACGTGTAACAAGGGGGAAAAACACACATGCTCAGAATCAAGTTATGAGACGGGAGCGTTCATTCTGATAAAACTAGCATTTGTAATGGAGATAGCACATTCGTCATGCTGTAAATTATTGCATCGTTTAATGCAGCGCATTCTTTTCTTCTTTATAATGCTACAATAATCAACTTATTTTGCTGCTGATATTCTCACAGAGTTATGACAAACTTGTTTCTTTATTATTTATCATGATCTCATGAATAATCTTTATATTTTGTAAGCCAGATCTCCATAAAAATAGTTTTTATTAATTTTTACAATCTTTTAATGAAGATCTTCTTTTTTGGTTATTAATTGTATAATATTTTAGACTGATTTCCATTTTTTTTTATTTGAGTGTGTCAAGTTACCACAACAACATTATTATTTAGTATTATTTACCCTCAAGGAGGTTAGTGTCCCTTGTGTAGCGGCCTGCTACTTTTTAGCCAGCGCTGCTTTAAATATAGAGGGTCGTCTAAGGCGGCGTACACACGATCGGACATATCCGATGAAAACGGTCCGCGGACCATTTCCATCGGATATGTCCGATCGCCACGTCACCGCACCAGGAAGCAAAAAAACCCTTCCGCGCATGCGCCAAATCCATTCGGCAGCGGCGCGGCGGCGGTGGGGGCCGACATGTCTGCTGGTAAGTGTACTAACCAGCAGACATGTCGGGCGGACAGATTCCCACCGGATAGATTTCAAAGCTTGCTTTGAAATCTGTCGGGTGGAGAAATCTGTCCGCTAGCCCATACACACGAGCGGAGATGTCTGCTGAAGTGGTCCATCGGACCGTTTTCAGCGGACATATCCCCTCGTGTGTAAGCCGCCTAAGAGTTAGTTTGCTCAGACTGTATGATGTTTTCCAAATTTGGGCCTCTGCCGTTACCACCCCAGGCCAAGGGGGGCAGCAGTCAAGTCAAGGTGTTTTGGGTGTTCCCCTCTGGCAGCCGATCAGTGGGTGTTGGTCGTCCCGCTGTGTATGCTGGGGAGGAGTACTTAAGGGACAGACGCCATTGGCCCGCAGTCATCAATTGCTGGCCTGTCGTCCCACCACCCCCCGTGTGTGCCCTCCTGGCCGGGGGTGCTTGTTCAAGTGTTCTTGGCCATGGGACCACATTGGTCAGGGGTTGTGATCTACTAAGTAGGCTCGGTAGTCAGACTGGGTCTACGTTTGCAGAGTGGTCCTGTGCTTTGACTGAATATACCTCTATCTGTGGGAAGATCTGTGGCAGAGACTTTACCAAATTTTCCATGTGCCATCTTGGCTACTAGGCTAGTGAGAGAGGCCTATCTGAGTGCGCAATACCCACTCTGACTAGAGTGGCGACGAAAGCTGTGTTGTTGGAAGCAGGAGTGTTTCCGGACAGAAGTTGTGCACCTGAACCTATTACCTGTTACCCTTCCACCTCTTCAAATACTTATTTTATTCTTTCACTAAGTTCTGCAAATAAATCAAAAAGAAGTCTAAGTGTGGACATTGAACTTTTTCTCAACTCTCATCTGATACCCTAGACGGCAAAGGAAATAGAGGTAACATGCCGCCCAAAACAATCCAGCAGCTCTTTTTTTGAAATGTCCCTGCCTACTCACTAGTAGCAAACTCTCTATTTAGAAAAAAAAACACATGGTCAAGTTTTTACAGTAAACCAAAAATCCATTTATTCTGGCTCAAAATTAAAGGTGAAGGCAAACCAAAAACACAGGTAATATAAACATATAAAGAAGCCAGGACGGCAGCACTGGAGACCCTGCTTGAATTTGTGCAGACATAGATCTCCACAGCAAACAACCAAGGATGTGAATACC
Organism: Rana kukunoris; assembly: GCA_029574335.1. Taxonomy (NCBI): domain Eukaryota; kingdom Metazoa; phylum Chordata; class Amphibia; order Anura; family Ranidae; genus Rana; species Rana kukunoris. The sequence continues at coordinate 280,310,653 of CM056059.1, forward strand.
AAAAGTGGGACCATGAGAAGCACATATCTTTAGTAGTGATGTCGCGAACATAAAATTTTGCGTTCGCGAACGGCGAACTTCAGCAAATGTGGGCGAACCGGGAGAACCGCCATAGACTTCAATGGGCAGGCGAATTTTAAAACCCACATGGACTCTTTCTGGCTACAATAGTGATGGAAAAGTTGTTTCAAGGGGACTAACACCTGGACTGTGGCATGCCGGAGGGGGATCCATGGCAAAACTTCCATGGAAAATTACGTAGTTGACGCAGAGTTGGGTTTTAATCCATAAAGTTCATAAATCAACTAACATTCCTAAATTGTTTGGAATAACATGCTTTAAAACATCAGGTATGATGTTGTATCGATCAGATAGTGTAAGGGTTAGGGTTACAGACAGGGTTAGGGTTACAGTTAGGGTTACAGACAGGGTTAGGGTTAGGGTTACAGTTAGGGTTACAGATAGGGTTAGGGTTAGGGACCCTAACCCTATCTGTAACCCTAACCCTAACTCTAGCTGTAACCCTAACCCTAACCCTGTCTGTATCCCTAACCCTATCTGTAACCCTAACCCTAACTTAGGGTTGGGGTTACAGATAGGGCTAGGGTTAGGGTTACAAACTGGGTTATGGTTAGGGTTACAGGTTAGTTACTATGAGTGCAAGCTACTGTGACACCAGATATAAGTGGCACTGTGCACTGGCAGAAGTTGGCAGAGTAGACACTGTAGGCCTGACACACACACCTGCAGACAACTAACTGCTATTCTATTGCAGTGAAAATAGTTTTTTTTTAAATGTTATTTACTGTGCCACCAGATATATGAGTGGTGGCACTGGACAAGTGGGCACAGTATACTCTGTGAGCCTGTCACATGCTGGCAGACAACTGACTACTATTCTCTTTTACAGTCAATTTTTTTTTTAAATGTTATCTACTGTGCCAACAAATATATGAGTGGTGGCACTGGGCAAGTGCGCACAGTATATGCTTTGAGCCTGACACACACGCGCTGGCAGGCAGATTACAGAAAAAAAAGCAGACTGGTGCAGACCACTTGGTGCATAGTGCAAGTGTGCTCATTACTTTGCAACTAAACCCACTTGGTGCATAGTGCAAGTGTGCTCATTACTTTGCACCTAAACACACTTGGTGTATACTGCAAGTGTGCTCATTACTTTGCACATAAAGCTACTTGGTGTGTACTGCACGTGTCCTCTGCAGTTTGCACCAAAAGCTATGAGGTGTGTGTACTGCCTTTGTCCTCTGCAGGCCATTATATTGTCTGGAAGGGCAACAAGGAGAGGCAGAGAGTCACAAGGGCAAGCAGGCTCTGCGTCTAGAGGCAACAGTGCTGGTCGTGGACACGGTGCATCTTCATCAGCAGGTGGCCGTGTGACACACTCGTCCTTGTTTTCGGCAGCTGGCCGTGTTGAGCTGCAACATGCCGAAGACTTGGTAGAGTGGATGACCAGGCCATCCTCATCCTCCTCATCCTCTCTCACCCAGGCTCAGGGTACTTTGTCTGGCAAAGTAGCTGCCAAGGCATCCTCTTCCCTCTGCTCAATGGCATCACTTACTTCTTCCCTAGTCCCACCATGTCCTCCTGAGGAGTCCCACGAACTGTTTGAGCACAGTGTTGGGTACATGCTGCATTAGGATTCGCAGCATTTTGAAGGTTCTGATGATGGAACACAGATAGAGGAAGGCAGTAATGTGAGCCCAGAGAGAGGGGGTGCCCAAGAAGGACAGCAATCTGGCAGTCATGTTCCCTCAGTTGCAGCATACTGCCAGGTTTTCAACAGTGATGAGGAGGGAGGGGATGATGAGGTCACTGACTCTACGTGGGTGCCTGATAGGAGAGAGGAGGAGGCACAGGCACATCTCCAAAGAGGCAGGATGTCCTCCAGGGGACAGCTTAAGGGCAAAAATTGGTAAATAGGACAAGCTGCTGAACACGGCTAGTTGAAATAAAAAGCAAATATTAAGGATATACAGTATATGTGAAAGTGCAGCGCTTAAAGTTACAATGTAAATTGAATAACAAAGTAAATAATGACAAACAAAAAAAGTTAATAGAAATACACTGCAAAAAATGAAACCAAAATGAAAGGTGACCAATGAAGTGGAACAAAGTGATTATTGTCCAAATCAAACACCAAGAGGTAAAGTCCATGTAAGACTGAAATAGCCGAGTTAAATCGTGTATGGAGATGGATGGTTTAAAAAAACAGTGATGTATATAAATAAATAAGCTGGAACGTGACTTCTTAGTCAGAGTGAAAATATCCTACCACCAGTGAAGATGCAAAAGTAGACTCAAAGAAATATATATTTCTAGAGTCAGAAGAGCTTGACATTCAATGTGAATTCTATCAGGATCTCATCAAGGGCAGGAAATCCACTGATGGCTCTGATGCCAGCAACTTGATCACCCATATACTGAATAGGCACTGACTCATGTAGCTTATATGTAACACTCCGTTGAAATATCAGAAGAGTATATGAAGGAGAAGAGGAGGCAAAATAGTGTGATACCGTAAAAACTATTTAAAATTTAATAGATATTGCACTTACATAATCCATGAAGATATAGCGCATATATGCATAATTAGGATTGCTGCCACAATCTTATTCATGCATATATACGCTACTACTACTGGTTGTGACACACCTCTCTCCTCCACCCCCTCCTCTTCTTCCTCTGTGGCCTCTTCCTGTGCTGATGTGTCCTCGGAACCAGCCATGCTCAGTAGGCGTACAAGGGGCTACGCAGTAATGCAGGCAAAGAGATGCCATGTCTTGCTAGAGCTGGTGTGCTTGGGAGACAGGAGCCACACTGGGGCAGAGGTTCTGTCAGCTCTTCAGGGGCAGGCTCAGAGGTGGTTGATGCCACGCCAGCTTAAGCCAGGAATGGTGGTTAGCGAAAATGGCACCAACCTCCTCTCTGCCCTGCGACATGGACAACTGACCCATGTGCCCTGTTTTGCTCATGTTCTGAATTTGGTGGTGCAGCGGTTCTTGGGCAGGTACCCGGGCTTACAGGATGTCCTGAAGCAGGCCAGGAAAGTCTGTGTGCATTTCAGAAGTTCATATAATGCCACTGCTCGTCTGATAGACCTCCAAAGGGAATACAACCTGCCCAAGAACCGCCTAATCTGTGACATGCCCACCAGATGGAACTTTACATTGGCCATGCTGCAGCGGCTGCACACGCAGCAGAGGGCCATAAATGAGTACCTGTGCCAATATGGCAGCAGAACTGGGTCAGGGAAGCTTGTTTTTTTTTGTGACTGATCACAGGGTGCGCCTCTCCACCGACTCCGTCGATCGACTGACCTTCATAAAAATGAATCAGGCTTGGATCACCACCAGCTACTAAGCACCTGATGCTGATGTAACTAAATAATTTTTTTGAAATGTCAGATCCCTTGGAAACTGCCTATGCTGACGCTGAGTGACTATCCTGTTATGCTGACTGAATATCCTTCTCATTCTCAATGATCTTGCTGATAGCTTGTAAGATATTTTTTGGTTCTAGGCACTGCCACCAGTGGCTAAGGCCCAATTTTTCTGCCCCTGTTTATCAGGGGTGTGTAATTTACAAATTTTGATGCAATAGTTTGCAGCAGGCTCTTTGCTGCGCTACAACTAGAGTATCTGTGAGGGGGTTGCAGTGTTGTGGCACCAGCACCAGTGGCTAAGGCCCAATTTTTCTGCTGCTGTTTAACAGGGGTGTGTAATTTACAATTTTTGATGTAATACTTTGCAGCAGGCTCTTTGTTGCGCTCCAACTAGAGTATCTGTGAGGAGTTGCAGTGTTGTGGCACCAGCGCCAGTGCCTAAGGCCCAATTTTTCTGCCCCTGTTTAAAAGGGGCGTGTAATTACAATTCTTGATCTAATATTTCACAGCAGGGCGTTCCAGCACCCACCAAGACTAACTATGTGGGTTTGCAGTGTTGTGGCACCACCAACACCTAGGGCCCAAATTTCTGCAGCGTATATATGGCAGGCCCCTACTTTCAAACATCCAACTTACAAACGACTTCTACTTGAAAACGGAAGGAGACAACAGGAAGTGAGAGGAAATCTACCCCTAGGAAGGGAAATTCTCTTCTGTAAAAGGTGTCTCCTGTCCACTGATGCTTTATCACAATCCTTGTTTCACAAAAAAAAAAATCATTTGTCTTTGGGACAGAAAGTGAGGTGCAATCTTCTGAACAGATGCACACAGACAGCAAAACAAATGTTACAAGGGTGATAACCCTTCTCTATGTTTTCAGAAAAGCTTAAAAAAAGATTCTATGGCTGAAGCTACACTTTAAAGAAGTACCAGTTGAAAATTACAAACAGATTCTACTTAACAACAAACCTACATTCTCTGTCTTGTTTGCACCACCTGTATACTGCCGTTCAAAGTATATAGGACCAAAGGGGCTTGTAATGACCTGGGGGAGGGGGGCGGGGAAACCCATGCTATTTTTCTCAGTGATTTTCATCCATATTGCAGGGACCAGACATTACAATAAAGCCACAAGCAGCTTTAAATTACCTTTTTCTTATAGTAATCTCATTTTGTGCAGGGACAGTTCTAAACACGTGCCACTACTATAGACACCCAGCAGGTACGATATTTAAAGGAATGTTTCCTTTTTTTTCACTTTAAGCATCATTAAAATCGCTGCTTCAGAAAAAACTACCGTTTTTTTTAAAACTTTTTTTCCCCATTGATACATGTTCCCTGGGGCAAGACCCGGGTACTCAAAGACATTTTTTCAACAATAACTTGCATATGGGGCATTAAAATGAGCACTTTTGAATTCGAACGTTCGGGTCTCATTGACGTCAATGGGGTTCTTAATGTTTGTGCGAACGGCGTTCGAAGGTTCTGGTGCGAACCGAACGCGGGGGTGTTCGGCTCCTCCCTACTGGGAACTGGTGTTAGGTCACACCCCAGACGATGCACTAGGTTGTACAGTCAGAGGACCCCACTTTTGCCGCTTTTATCTGATCAGCGCTATTTTTGTCATCTAATGTAAGTGTTCTTACCAACATTAAAATATCCTACTTTACAGTATTACGCTATGTGCTCTTTCTTTTTCCTTTTTTGAATACTCTCTGTGACGGTAGTAGAACATATCCCCGTCATCCATTCCCTTCTTCAGGATTAAAAGAAAATCACCCAATATTCCATGAGTAGGAATATCCCTGGAATCGCAGAATAATCCACACATGAGCCATGGCTTAATGCTGGATGTAAACAGGACACACTTTATTGAAAGTACACAGCACACTTTTATACAGGATTTGGAACATCCCGCCCCCAACAACCGCTTTCCTATTGGTCCCTTTCAAAGTCCAGGCAGTCTCCCATCAGCTCCTCCCTAACCATGCAAAAAAGGACTTGAAAATGACACAGCAGAGATTGGTCAGAAAGGTTTGAACAGAAAGACTGCTATGTGTATTCAGACAAAAGCCCCAGGGGGGAAATCAATGTACACAATAGCCAGCCACAGAAC